>JAJAGP010000096.1:0-333222 GCA_025084515.1 Ancistrus triradiatus
CCATCCCGCTCACTGTGTTCATGGGAGCAAAATAAACATGGCTTCTCATAAAGGAAGGTTTGCCACAGTTCCAATTGATTGGAACATTTAAATTATTTTACCCTAACTGTAGATATGAGCATTTTCCTATTAAAGCCTGACTTTTCAGGTCCACAAAAGTGTCTCTTTATTTATGTTCTTTTATCTTTCCCATGTTGAAGAACGTGAGACAATTTTACCTCTGTGTCACTACATGTATATACACCCCAGTGAAGTCGGAGTCATGGATTAATGTTTGAAAGTTCATAGTCACTCTGATAACTTAAACTTCAACTTACATTTTTCCATCAGACTAAATATATTTCAATTAAAGATTTTTATCATTTTTATCATTTTCTCAATGCGAGATTAAGCTGATTCACCAAATGGTGAATTTCTTCACCAAGCGTGATCTTGTTGTGTTAACAAACAAACATTAGTTCAGTATTAACCTGATTCAATACTTTCTCATGTTTTCAAGTTGTCCAACAAATCATAAGCAAGAAAACAATTATGGAAGCTATAACCGAAAACTAGGCCATGTGGGTTACGGTTCGCCATCTAAAAACTGTGATGTAAACTGTAAATGAAATACAAATAAATAAATAACAAGAAAGAAGTGAGTCTCTGACTTCACAGCTGCGCTAGAGCGACGGAGATTGAGGAAGGCGGACGGGGGGGGGGGGGTGGTAGGAATTCCCCTCCTAGCTCTGGGGGAATCCCCCGCCGCAAGTCAACTATGCAAGAAGCAGACGGGGGCTTGGTCCGAGCCCAACTGAGCGCTTGCAGAGCGCAGAGCAAACTGCGGGGCAAAGTGCAGGCGCAGATCGGCGCATAGCGATGTTGAAGACGTGACGGCAGAAGTAGAAAGAGAGGGGAACGCGTTGGAAATAAAATAAGCGTTTAACAGCTCATCCTACACTATCTACTTCCCTACCGATTACCTCACGCTTCCCAGTGCTACAGGAACTGACCTCCTTTGAGAGGCCAGCTCGTCCTCTTTCCCTGAACAGAAAATAACAACGAAAGAAAAGCACGGAGAGCTCTATATAAGAGTAGGGAGACGGGTGAGGTCTCAAAGACACGCAAAAACCGCGGCGATCGCACAATAAAACGCCGTAGCGACGATCAGGGCATAAATGGCATGCTGGTGAAAGGAACCAACACCTACTACAACTGGCACAGCTCATAAATAGCCAGAAGTAGCAGGTGTGGATCCTTTGCTGCAATCAGCTGTCTCCTGACAGACAGCTCGATTGCAGCGGCTGCCAGAGATCCTACCGGAGAAAGAAGGCCAACGCTGACCTCTAGCATCGACAGCCGGTAGAACCTGTGACAATGTGTCATTCCGATAGGTAAATCGTACAGCGTAAAATAAACTAGAGAAAAATAGTGCTACTGGCGCTCACAATACTGCGTAAGTTAACACGTTAGTGAAGTTTTCTTGATAAGACTTGATCTTTGCAAGACGAAAACTCATTCGTGTTTTGTTATAATGACTTTTTGATATGTGTTCATGGTAATCATGTGGATTGTTTAATATAACCTTTGCCCAACTGTGCATGAGTGAAAATGATGGGTAAAGAATTTTAGTACAACAGTACATCCAGTAGCTACAACAACGGCTGTCAAGACACAGGAAATCAGGATTACAATCACTGCAGTGTCATGCCAAAAGAATTCTAAAGGTTACAATTGTATTATTATTATTATTATTATAGTGGTGTTCAGACTGTATATTTGGGGAAACCTTTAAATAAGCACACTGAACAGCCAAAACAATAAAACCCAATAACAAATATCATTGATTATCTGGTTACAACTGCATATGTTAAGCTCTGGGATATATTTGACAGTAAGTGAACAGTCTGTTCTCATAGTTGACATGTTGACTGTGAGAGAAAAGTTCAGGATTAAAGACCTGAGCCACTTCAGCTGGCTCAGAGCATCTCCTAAACATCAAGGCTTGTGGGGTGCTCAGCAGCGAGACCAACTGACATTGTTCCGAGGAGGGACAAACCACAAACTGGTGACAGGAAGGTCATTGATGCATTAGAGCAACAAATCCTATCCCATCTCTGATGGACAGAAGAGCTACTGTGGTACAAGTCATAGAAATGTTTAATATTGGCCACAGGAGGAATGTGAAACAGCGCACAGTGCAGCGCCCCCTGCTGAGTATGGGTGTTGCCTAGCTACAGACGGCAGAGTGCTCACCATGCTAACCTGGGTCCACCATATAAAGGGATACAAGTGTGAGGGCTGGACCTTGAAGCAATGGAAGAAGGTTTTCTTTTTTCGCGTGGACGACTGGGTGCACCGCCTACCTGATGAAGTGATGGCACTGTGGGAAAAAGACAAGCAGGTGGATGACGTGTGATGCTCTGGGCCATGTTCTGCTGGGAAACCCTGGATCCTGGCATTCACGTGGATGTTATTTGACACCAAACACCTACCTAAACATTGTTATGGATCAGGTGGTCTTAACGTTTTGGCTGATTAGTGTACATGCCATTTTTATTACTTACACTTTTACAAGCACTATTTTTAATTAGTGTGCTAATTTGTTGTGCTACGATATATCTGGCGTTTCATTTTTACTACATTTTGTACACCGTTAAAAGCAGCATTACTGAGCAGACGTATCGGGTATGAAGGGGCTCATGCCAGAAATTGGAATCCCCACTGCAATAAGCCAAGATTATTTATAATTTAGTTCCATTCTTAGATTATCATCATTACTACACCGCCCAAGGAGGTTGGGTCCCCCTTTTTGAGTCTTGGTCCTCCAAAGGTTTCCTTCCTCATAAACACTTAGCGCGAGCTTTTCCTTTCCACAGTCGCCACTAGGCTTTGGCTTAATTTGGGATTTGGAAGTAGTATTAGGAGATAATTTGGGATTGGACGTGTAGATATTTAGGAGATAATATAACCTTTGACAGTTTTGCTTTGAGAGAATGCCCTCCATTGTGAAAAAGCGCTATATAAATTTAAAAAATCAGACTATATTGTCAGGTTTAGAGTCGTATGCTGTATTATATTTGAATACATTTCTTTTTTGTCTTCAGGATCGAAAAAGATAGAGTTCAGTTTGGGTTGCGAGCTACATGTGTTCATACCCTTGCTCGCCGAATGCGGACTTCTCCTCCTGCTACTGCTCATAACCATTCTCTACTGCAACCGTAAGCATTATCTATATAATCCAGATGTTTCTAGAAGTCTACATAGTTGTTTGGGGCCCCAGAGTCCACAGTAAAAATAAAGTAAATGCAACCAGTTTGTGTTTATTTTATTTTATTAACTACATTAATTAATGTGTAGGTATTTTCCTGGTTAAAAATAGTTAACTAGCTTTACTGGCAAGAACAGTAAGAATATTCAAATTCACCGGCTAAGCCAACATCAGATCTACACTCACTAGTATAAAACAACTTGGAACTATTTAAAACATAGCACTCTTAAGGTGTTGCTGACAAACAAACCAATGTTTAATAACATTTGCTACGATCTCCTAAAGGTATAAGAACAAGACGATGCCCTCACCATTACAAAAGACAGTAAGTCTTTTTAAAGAGTTCTTTGTAATTTGCATTTTTGGACGTCATGAATCTGCATTTTTTAACAACTTTAATCCTTACAGACCTCGACGTGCACCAACAGGCCTGTTCTAGAGACAGCAACAACAAAAAACCCAAAAGGAAAAACTATGAACAGATAAACCCAACATTTTTTTACATTTCCTATTTTACAATAATACTTTGATTTCTAAGCCCGTTAAACATTTCTTAAACAGTCCAAAATTAGTACCAGACACTGTATTGTATGTTAGATTTGTATACTTTTTAAAGCTATTTAATTTTTTCTGAGAAAGCCAGTCTCATCTTAATTATCCACAAAACTTCTGAGGGAATCTCCTACAATCTCCTACAACCTACAACCTACAACCACCAGACTCTCCACAGCTTATAGAAGAGCTCACTTGGACTTTTGTACTGTTTATGTTGTTTATTTTTATAGTGGAAACTATTTTTTTAATATACTGATGGACATTATTTCATTGTGTGACGTTTGTAGAAATGTGTTTCTTTTGTTTTCTGATTGTTTTTGTCAACTATTCAGACACCAACTACTGGAAAATGATTTATATTTTAGTTGTGACTTGTTCTGTAATGTTCTTATTCTATTTTTCATTTAGATTACGATAAAAACACTGTATATTTTTTCTCTGCTTCAATAAATAAAGTAAGATTGGATAAATAAAGAATCTTTAAATAAACACAAATAAATAAAGATTGTTTTTTTTTCCCCAAGCTGCTTTTTCTTTCCAGATTTTACTTTTTACCGAATCCTGCTCCAGTTTTTTAGGAAGTCCAGTTCCGGGTTTTACTTTATATACTGAATCCCGATTTGCTTTTTGAAGAAGTTGGTTCCAGGTTTTACTTTTTATCGAATCCTGATCCGCTTTTTATCGGGAGCCCAGTTCCAGGGTTTACTTTTTAACGATTGCCGATCCGCTCTTTGAAAATGTCTGGTTCCAGGTTTACTTCTTACCAAATGCCGATCCACTTATTTTCGGTAGTCCAGTTCCGGGTTTTACTTGTTACCGACTCCTGATCTGCTTTTCATCGGTAGTCCAGTTCTGGGCTTTACTTTTTACTGAATCCCGATCCGCTTTTTTCGAGAGTCCAGTTCTGGGTTTCTCTTTTTACTGACTCCCGTTCCGCTTTTAATCGGTAGTCCAGTTCTGGGTTTTACTTGTTACCGAATCCTGATCTGCTTTTTATCGGTAGTCCAGTTCCGGGTTTTACTTTTTACCGAATCCCGATCCGCTTTTATCGGGAGTCCAGTTCTGGATTTCTCTTTTTACCGAAACCCGATCTGTTTTTTTCGGGAGTCCAGTTTTGGGTTTACTTTTTACCGAATCCCGATCCGCTTTTTGAAAAAGTAAAATTCCGGGTTTTACTTTTTACCGAATCCCGATCCGCTTTTTTCGAGAGTCCAGTTCTGGGTTTAACTTTTTACCGACTCCCGTTTCGCTTTTAATCGGTAGTCCAGTTCCGGGTTTTACTTGTTACTGAATCCTGATCTGCTTTTTATCGGTAGTCCAGTTCCGGGTTTTACTTTTTACAGAATCCCAATCCGCTTTTTGAAAATGTTTCAAGCTTTACTTTTTACAGAATCCTGATCCGCTTTTTTTGGGAGTCCAGTTCTGGATTTCTCTTTTTACCAATCCGCTTTTTTCGGGAGTCCTGTTCTGGGTTTACTTTTTACCGAATCCCGATCCGCTTTTGGAAAAAACTTAGGTTCCAAGTTTTACTTTTTACCAAATCCCGATCCGCTTTTGGAAAAATCTCCGGTTCCAAGTTTTACTTTTTACCGAATCCCGATCCGCTTATTTTGGTAGTTCAGTTTGGGGTTTTACTCTTTACACAATCCCGGTCCGCTTTTTTTGGTAGTCCGGTTCCACATAACTAGTAGAGCAAATAATTATGAAATTACTCAGTGTTGAGGAAAAATATGGAGTTTTGTTTGTTTAGGTTCTCTGTATCAAAACCGAATCTGGACTGAGATTAAAAGCAGGGTTAAAAAGTAAAACCCTGCTTTTAATCTCAGTCCATATTCGGTTTTGAATACAGTCTAGTCTAATTTTAACTGTTCTCAACTGGTTTTGGAGTGTAGTCCAGTTCTTGTTTTATTTTTTTCCCCTTATTCCAGTCGAGGTTTTACTTTAACCCATTTCTTCTTTTTAGTAAATTCAAATTGACATTTTTGAAAATAGTAGAGTCAAGGCTTTAAAACTGTTCTAGTTCAAAATAAAAAGCTTTGTTCCGTTCACTCGTGACAATGCTAACTGAGATGTTCATGCTTGTGGTCTCTTGGCTGGAAGAATAGAAGTTCCGGGCAAGAGAGAGCAGTAGTTCTCTTGATCAGGTGTGGAGGAGGAACTGAGGAAGTGTAATGACTTGGAGCACACTTGAAAACAGTGTTACAGTTAGTTTACCAACATTTTTAAAGTTGAACAAACACAACTGGTGTGAAAGTAAAGATGGAAAGAATGCCGGGAATAAACTAGGACTATAGACAAGAAAATAAAACAAACCCAATTTAACCCTGCTGAACTAATGAAGTAAAAGCAAAAAGCCATTTACACTACACTACTAATCAAAATAATGCAGGGGTTACCTAGTGTATCTATCAAACTATACAATCTGTGGTAACACATGTGCACACACCTTCTCTGTCCAGATCTCTAGAGCCAAACACACAACTATGAAACACAAATACAAGGTTAGTAACGAAGAAACTTATCGAGCAGAACCCGAATCAGCGACTCCAAAAGACACAGTCACTCTGACTGCTGAGACAAAATGGCTGAAAAAACTGCACTCTTTATAAGTGAGTTGCTCCTCCCACAGCTGACTGCTGATTGGCTGAGGGCCACCAATAGAAGAAAGGATTTTCTGGGGGCTCTGATTGGACATCCAAATCACTCACAGGACAGAGAGCTGGGCATGTACAGAGAACCTAAACAAACAAAAGTCCATATTTTTCCTCAACACCGAGTAATTTCATAATTATTTGCTCTACTAGATATGTAAAAAAAATTGCCATTCATTTAAATCATTTAGGTTTGTTTGAGGCATGCTTCACAGTCCCAGACCAAGGTAGTTTTGCCAAGGGTAGTATGACTGCATGAGCCTCCATCTGTTACAACTAGATTAAAGTTTACAAAAAAAGCCAAAAACAAGATGCAGAAATATTTTAATTCTCTTTTTTTTATTAACCAGAAAAAAATCCCTCTTCCATTAGGCTGTCCCTGGGTTAAAATAAGAGCATTGCACTTCAGAAGAAAGGCACAGTATTGTAAGATATCACCACGATAGGAAGACTAAACAGGACTTAGTACTAAATGACAGAACACGTTCATGGAAGACATTAAGATATTGAAGGTGCGGTTCAGGTATTGAAAAAAAAGAAACGAAAAAAATCCATTGGCTAATTTGCAAGAAATGCATACAGGATCGGTTTGTCCTTATGGATTGGAGAATCTATTGCAGGTGTTTAACCAAGCTGGGTTAGTTTAGATGAAAATGAAACAAAGATTCATACTTGGTGTGCCACATCCTATATCGAGACAAACAACAGGCCAGGTTCAGGTGCTATCACTAGAGACAGAGCTTTCTGAACCACATGACAGCTTCTCTGATACTAAAAGGAAGTTCATTTGGGTGCAAGGCTTGCTTCCTTCGCACCCTTTAACGTGGCCTGGTTCGGCTAGAGCCCTTCTTGCAAATGCACTGACCTTTTTTAAAGCAATATACACAGGAAAGCCCGTCCACGCAAATATCTTCGGAAATATAACAATAACAATAAGTAAAGACCTACAACAGCATTCAAAAGCCATAATCCATTTACTCAACATCCTTTAACACAACTCTACTGTAAACCAAAGTGGAAGTGCTGTACACTAGTGTCTGAATGTGCTTGGTTTTTCTAATTGTTGAACAATACCCCTACAGAGATCTCCCACATATAGGTGTCGTGCTCTTCATCCGTGACAGCCATGATGGAAGTGGCTCCATCACGGCCAAAACAGACCATTAATAAGAAAACATTCCTTTTTTTGTGAGCAGTTTGTGCTTTTCTGATCCCAGAATCTGGTTGAACTGATCCCAGATCAGCACTGGTTCTACGGGAAGATTCCTAAGCATTCTCCAATCTACGCTGGTGCATGAAACGTCCATAAATGTTTAACTCTGTTTATCTTGACCCTTCTACCAAAAAAAACAAAATTAGTCAGAGCAGCTTCTTTGTTTAGATCTCATCAGGTGGCAGGGAGATGAAGTGTGGCAGCAACCTGAAAAACAGCACAACACTACAGTCTTTATCTCGCAAAGATTCGCTCTGTACCGAATTTCAAACCTACGTCCATAATGAGAGCTTACGGCGCTTACATACCTCGATGGTGTGTCTAGCTCTTTCCACCCTTATTTGTGGAGGATGAAGACACCACGTCTGTGTTCGGTTTGCCAGAAGTGGCAGCTGGCACGTCAGCTACTGCGGGTTTCTGTAATAAAACTAGATATCATCAGGACACAAATAAACATGCATGCAGAGATGCAGTACAAATAGTGGTCGATATTAAATAAATATTACACAGTAAAAAACCAGTCTAGTCCAGAATAAAATGTACACACTTTTCCCATATGTACATACGCAACAAAACATGCAATTATCTACAATCAATTATCTAGTTATGGACGTGAAAAATGAGTACCAGGTGAAAACACCTAAAACGGAGCCAAATCATATATTTATTCATTATAAAATAAACAATTAAGTAAGTAATTTTAGTTCCATTTCTGATCTTATTATTTAAGAAATAAGTGCTTAAATTACGTAAAAAATAAAAACTGTCAATGTGAGAGAACTGTACCTAAAATAAAAAACAAATGCCTACAAATGATCTGAATTATCAATCTAATAATATTAGTATAATAGCATAATAATAATAAAAAATACTAGCAATATTCTTATTATTCACTGAACTAATCATTATTTGTAACAATGATTTATACCAAATGTATTATTTTGAACAAAACAAGAACAAAACAAGGAAAAAAATGGAGGCAAATGGGGATAAAACAAGGAAAACATTAATTGATAAATAAATACACATATAATAATAACAACAACAATAATAATTATTATAAATCATATTGTGGTTACTATTACAAGTATTAATATTATTGATGAGAAGCCTACATTTGAGATGTTTTCACTTTCTGTAGGTTAGTGACTTAATTATGACCATTTCTAAACATTTGTAATCCAAAACGTCCTCCAAAACAGGTAGCAGTTCATGCAAGCCTCGTGCATAATATTTCATGCAGGCAGACTCCGAGAATATGAATAATGAGAAGAAAATAATGAATCAGACAAACAGATTCTCAATCGCATTCACTATCCCACACAATGGGGTTGAGTCTTAAGTCTTAAGTATCCCAGGTCCAGTACTGACTAAGCAATTCTAACAACACAAAAGTATCCAGCTCTCATTTATCTGAAGGCTGTTTGGAGAAACTGTGTCCGGATCCAGGCACAAATATTATCGGTTCAATTAACATGAAGATCTTCGTCCGCACAGTTTTTGTCTTTGACACCAAGCTCTTGCGCCCTTTGAGAGCAGCTTGTTACTAAACCCGGTTTCATTATTCTTCTTCTCATAGTATTATTGAAGCGGCGACACTGCGATGCTGTTTTAGCTGCACATGAAACCTACCTTTGGTTCAGACTTTGACTTGCCTCCCTTAACCTGAAACCAGACAGAGAGCCCTGAAATCACCTAGCATAAACCTAATTGGAAGGGTCTTTGGCTCACAGACTCATGATCACATGCTTACATCAGACCCATGCAACTGGTTCAGAATGCATGGATTCATTCTACATGTCTCCACACTGCTGTGTTCCCTTCACTGTCTCCTTGTACCCCCCTTTTAAAACACTCATGCTTGTGGAAAAAGATGAAACTGGCCCAGCACTGGAACCGTTTAAGACTGAGGCATGGCTCTACTGAACCCACGCCTTAATACAAAAGGACGACCAGTGACTTGTACTGCATCCATACTGGTGGATTGAACTCCCCCTGGTGGTCTGAATGGCCATTCTTATTTACACTCTATTCTTGTTTATGTACCTACACCATTTCCAAATTTCCATTGTGACTAATGAATTAAAAATCACCTTTGGTTTGCTATCAGTGGATGTCGTCTGGGGCAGATCTGGGAGCAGCGTCTCTGCCAGTTTATCCAGTACTGGGCCTGGTGGCTGCAAAACAAAACATAAATAACAGATCACCCGCATTGTTCTTTATACGTTTATACCCCTGGATTGCAAGCAGATGGATTCTAGGGTCAATACCTTAGGGGTGGAGGATGTTTTGACTGGAGCTGTCTGTGTGTGACACGCAACAGGTGCAGAAGTCACAGGTGTAGGACCAGTGAAGTCACCAGACAGAATGTCGAGGGCTTTTGAATCATCCATGTCACTCTGTGGGTAATGCAGAGAGAAGACAATGCCTTAAGACAAAAGTTACACTAAGCGACTGCCTGTCCTTCTTCACGTCACAGACTTTTCAAACGATTTACATAAACAGTACCATTGTAGCGGCAAACGGAGGCTCTAAAAACGAAATTATTGCATACTAGAGAAGGAAGAAATCAAAAGGCAGTATCAGCTATGCATAAGAAAGTTAGCAGGTGATCACAGCTATTACAATTAAAACAGAATTAAAATGAGCTACCTAATTAATAAGGTTTTAGCAATAGTTTAAATAAACAGAAGCTAAATATTTTTATATATTTCTATATTACATAAAGTAACTAAAAATTAAGAGAGAGCATAAATAAGATGCAATAATATATAGACTATGAAAAATGAAAGAAATTATTAGTAAACAGTATATAACTGCAGCACGTCTAATCACATCTGTCAGTAATAAATACATTTTTACTTAACTTAATTACATATGTCATTATTATATCCTTGACATTATATCCTTTATTCGAATATATGAATAAAATATATTAAAATATACTGTGTATATATATATATATATATATAGTCTCAGACTTTTGCTTCCCACTCTGCTGTATTCCTAAGAATAAGCAACAAAAGACTAAATCTGAAATCAATACATCCATTACCTTCTTGGCTTTATCGTTGGCTTTACTCTTGGCTTTGGCCTCCGCTGCTGCCTACACAGGAAAGATTTCGATGAAAAAGCAGCTCTACAGAATTATAATGCTGTCTCGGGGCAGGGTCGGACTGTTCTCAGTACCTTAATATCCGCCTCTGTGGGTCGGTATTCAGGAGGAAGGGTGTCGTCTCTCTCTCCAGGCTTTTTCACCCTCTCCTCTACCACTGTCTTTTCCTGAAGCATAACCAAACACGGACCAAATCGATACCAAATTAAAAACTGGACTGGCATTCCTGCTACAGCTGTACTAGTATGAAGCATGAGTGACGAGATCCTATTTATCTGGAATCCCTGTGCATGTGATAACTGGGATTAATTAACCCTCACCTTAACGACATCTTTGGGAGAGACCGGCTTTGGCTCAGGTGCAGGACCAATGTCCTTCAGAGTGTCCGAGAGGGCGTCCATGGCTGATGCCGTACCTTCTGACAACTAACAACAAGATGTGATCAGGCAGTGTTCTGTGTTTGTGTCAAGGATAGAGGTTTGAAGCTACCTTTACCTGTCTGTCAGGTTTAGGGGGAACTGAGGCAGCTGACTGGACTTTAGGTGCACTCTTGGGGGCCACGAAATCAAGCTCCTCTAGAGCAAAATCGTCTGAGCTCTGAAAACCAAGAGTGAGAGGATTCTACATGCTATTTGCCATGCAATGTAAATATACACACAAACAACTTTACAGCACTTGCAGGTGTAGAATACAGGTGTAGTGCTACTCCAGAATCTATAATACTTGTTCAATGTGTTGCAGATTGTACGGTAACCTTGCTAAGTCAGTAACTACCTCAGTTCTTCTCCTGTCTTGACATATTGCATTTATTCCAATACATTTTAGCAACACTCCAGAGTTTCTCGTTTACAGACGTATTAATGTGACTCACAGCTGCCGGGGGCGCAGAAGGAGGAACTGGGGCCTTGACTGCAGAAGCCGCTGAGGGGGTTGTGAAATCTCCAGAAAGAATATCCAGAGCATCAGACGCGTCCATGGAGGGCTGATTATTAAAAACAAGAGAGATCTGCATCACTACTACAGCTCAAACTCCAGCACACGTCTAGCTCAGAGCAGGACCGACACGTCACCTCTTTCTTTGCAGGTGGAGGATGCTTTTGAGGATCTTCCTTAGGGAATCTGTAGTCCGGCGGCAGTGAGTCTTCTCTCTCCCCCACTAACACGCCCTTCTCCGATGTGTGCTTCTTCTCCTGGAAACAAACACATACAAATTTGAGTCACTTATGGGGCACATACACGTATAAAAACGAGCTATAATGTAAAGTTGTACATCAACGAGGTCCTCAGGTCTGAG
Source organism: Ancistrus triradiatus (assembly GCA_025084515.1). Lineage (NCBI taxonomy): Eukaryota > Metazoa > Chordata > Actinopteri > Siluriformes > Loricariidae > Ancistrus > Ancistrus triradiatus. The sequence continues at coordinate 12,079 of JAJAGP010000096.1, forward strand.
TTTGGGGGATTCAGGAACCGGTTTTGCAGCAGGTAGTGTATCGCCCAGAGCATCCAGAGCATCCAGAGCCAGGTTGTCACTCTAAAAAGACAGAGGAACACTTTTCAACATGGAGGGTAAACCCAAAGGCAGACAAAAACGCACACACACAGTCACACTTGTGTAAGTATTACAAGCCAGGTATATATAGATACTCCCTATGTTACGATGGTTTGGTTTCCGATTTTTCGACTTTATGATAGGAATCCAATAACACACACAAATACACACTCAGGAGAAACCATAATCTGCATTTTTAATTCATTTTCAATACAATATAATATAATTTAATACAATATAAGCATGTCAGTTGGTGTAATACCTGGCCAGGTGTAGCAGGAGTTTTAGCAGGAGTTTTAGCTGTAGCGGTAGTTCGAGTGGTAGTTGAAGCGGTAGTTGGAGTGGTAGTTGAAGCGGTACCTGTAGAGGTCTTTGCAGGTGGAGGGATAGTTGGAGCGGTAGTTATAGTGGTAGTTGGAGCGGTACCTGTAGAGGTCGTTGCAGGTGGAGGGCTAGTAGGAGTGGTAGTTGGACGGTTAGCTGGAGTGCTTTTAGCAGGTCCAGGAGGAACACCAGCAGAAACCTAAAAATACACGATCCACAATCTCAAACACTCAGCACATTAATCAACATTGTGTGACATCTGGTGCCACCTAGTGGTCATGGTCACACTAAGGCAGTACCTTTTTGGCTTGGGCTGGGGCGACGAAATCAGCAGACAGAGCGTCAAGAGCGGACAGATCCTCCACTTTGGGCTGCTGATGAGACTAGGGTACAATAATTAGGTAAGTCAATAACAAATTAATAAGATTTAAATCACCATTATTTCCAATTTTAGCCCAGAGAACAGGTCCCATGATCCAAGTCTACAGCCTTGAGGGGATCCGGTTTGGCAGAGGTTCTGACCTGTTTGGCAGAAGCTGAAGGAGGAACAGGTGCTTGTACTGCAGGAGCTGCAGACGGCTGGGTGAAGTCTCCAGACAGGATATCCAGAGCCTCAGTCGTGTCCATGGAGGGCTAGCGGAGAAACATTTATCCTGATTATTTAATCCAGTTTCTCTCAAACTGTTCTACAGTGCCCCCCGTTAGTAGGGAAGAATATTGGTGCACTGCTCTCATGCACGTACACGTCTTATGATTCCAAACCTCACTGAAAATTCATTGAAACATAATTCTTACCAAATCGCAAAACGTCTTATCGAACAAAAAAACAAAACATAAAGTGGTACAAGTGACGTGCAATATGTATTTAATTTGTTCCCTGTGGAAGAGCATTCATTTGCCTTGCTGCGCCGCCCTTGCAATATCCCCAAGCCACCCCTAGTTGCTGGGTTGCCAGATGTTTGATATTTGAACGCCTCTCTGAAATTCAACTGGTCACACCCTTAATGCACTGCCGTTGGTTTAAAATGACAAGCTCAGACTATCTTGTGGTGGATCTCCAAAGTTTAAAGTTTAAATTCATGACACCTGTCAAATCCATTTCGGACAGACCCAATCTGGCAACCTAATCATTAGTTACAATGAGACTCCTCACCACTTTTGGTGGGGCAGGTCGCTCTTTGTTCTTGTCCTCTGTGAACCTGTATTCAGGTGGAAGTGTGTCATCTCTCTCACCCACGCGTACGCCCTTCTCCGACGTCACATCCTTCTCCTAGATACACACACACACACACATTATTACCTACTCAACTCCTGTTTAGAATGTCAGATTACTTCATAAAGCATGATTTACTAATTGATATGAAAGAGCTGAAATAGATGACCTTCACAAGGTCCTCAGGTCTGAGTTTGGGGGATTCTGGAACTGGTTTTGCAGCAGGTAGTGTGTCTCCAAGAGCATCCAGGGCTGATAGCGACATATCAGGATCCTGAAAGCACACAGGAAGAGGAACAAAGACACTGAATTAGACGACAAGTGAAGTGCTTAGTAGCTTTACTACACAGTTGCAGCGGGCACTGATTCTAGGTTTGTTTGGTCTTATTTCTAACTACAATAATCAACACATATCACAATATAACGCACATCAAAGTGTTTACAACTACATCCATGTCCATCCAGACGCAACACAAGACTGTTTACAGATATCTGGGTTTTAAAACACTGCTGTTTAAGACCGCAGTGCAAAGAGAGGCCTTAAGCAGACTGAAAAGCACGGCATAGAGCCACACCCCGTCAGCAATATGTAAAGTCCTTTGTATTTAAGTAGATACTAAAGAATAGATGTAGATCAAATGTCTAAGGCATTTGATAAGATGTTAGATATCACTAACAATACTGACATATTACTAATATCACTAATATATTAGACACAGGAACAATATGCCAGTATCTGACAAAAGCATCAGACTGTTGTGGGTGGATATAAATGGGTGGGTTTATTTACGCGGTCTCCAAGGAAACCATAGTGTTTATAGGAAACAATTAACTTGAACGCAGAACACTTATAAATCCCTGAAGCAGTCATTTGTGCTAGAGGTTATACTGAAAATGGCGGCCAAACCACAGACAGTACACCATGTGTATATGAAATGAGTGTGTGTGTGTGTGTGTGTGTGTGTGTGTGTGTGTGTGTGTGTGTGTGTGTGTGTGTGTGTGTGAGAGAGTGTGATCTGTGGGCTAGTTTACAACAACAGTACAACAGGGTATCATCGCCAAGTGATGCAAGCATAGTGAATCTAATGCTGCAAGAGGTTTCAGCACCTTTTGGAATGATCTGGATTACAGCATGAAGAAGAAAATCTCTAGAATCTTCTAGAAATCACTACTCTCCCCCAAAATACTGCAAATCAAAAGTCTATGCTTGGAGAAGAAAAGGTACAACAACAACAGAAACCTTGTTCCTACTATGAAGCATGGTGAAGAGACTGGCATGGTTTGGGTTGCTATGCAACTGTGAAGCATGGTGGAAGGAGCATCATTTTATGAAACTGCTTTCATGGACAGCTTGCAGTCATTGAGGGAACGATATACGCCGCACAATTCTCTAGACAGATGAATCACAGTGATATGTTTGGAGGGAAAAGATATAGCATCATAAAACCCTCAACTAACTGTACAGCATGGTGGAGGAAGCATTAACGTTTGAGGCTGTTTTGATGTCTCTGGGTTTACTGTATCGTGAACTTTAACACGATACTTGACTCGTGCATCCTTGCCTTAGAATAAGGGCAGAGCTGGGGGTTCATAGTCAAAGAGTCTTATGGTGATCAGAGACGTTGGGCTGCTGTCTTCTGCCTCCAGTGGGGTTGCCAATGTCTCATGTGATCCCTCTTGGCTGTGTTTCCTACCAGTTCTCCTCTTTCTAGCTATGCTGCTATAGCTAATGCTGCCAGGGTCTCATGCTACACTTGGCATCAGTGATTGTGAATAGACACTGTGCTCTTAATCAATAACTAATTACATTTTCTGTTTTTTCTCCGAGCTGTGTTCCGGCAGTTCCAGCCCCACACATGATGTTCATCTGCTGTAGCTCCACTCAAGCTGCTTCCGTCATCAGCTCCAGCCCCATCATACCCGGGCCACTTAATGTCGATGTGCATACCATTCACATTTTATTCGAACTGTGACTCCATGACTTTAGTTTCGGCTCTTAGATTTATCATCTACGCCGCCCCAAGGAGGTTGGGTCCCTTTTGAGTCTTGGTCCTCCCAAGGTTTTCTTCCTAAAACTAGGGAGTTTTTCCTTGCCACTGTCGCCCTAGGCTTGCTCAATTTGGGATTGGACGTAGTTATTAGGAGATAATCTAAACTTGTAAAGTTGCTTTGAGACAATGCTCCATTGTAAAAAGCGCTATATAAATAAATCTGACTTGACTTGACTAACAGGAGAACAACAGGGTAGTCAGTCGTCAGCTGAAACAAGAAAATAACCTAGAATTCTAGTAAACTGCCAGGAACAGACCATAACTCATAAATAATTCCTTCAGAAATCAAGGTTGCTCCAATGGGTTTGCAAACGTTTTCTTGTAACTATAAGATTTCAGGTGGCTTTTATCTGGTACAGAAAGACAGAGGTTCAGTATGGTTCTGAGTACATACTGCTGAGTGTGTGACTTTGTGTTTGTATTTGTGCAGGTCTGAAACCAGCTGGTCCAGGTGTACAGCAGGTGGGTTGTGTTTGCACTCTGTATCTCCACCCAAAATTCCTCACACGCAGGAAATGTGACATTCCTAATAAGCAAAAACGTCTCCATTTTGACTTAGCTTGTTATTTTCCCTGCTTCAAACGTAGATAGTATTTGTGGGTCAAAGCTACTAGGCTAACAAGTAGATATTGCTGTATTAATTATTCATGGAATGGGGTCTTCATCCAGGCAATATTGATAGACAAACATTCTGCCAAATAACACACACTGATTAACCATTCACAACCTAGGCTGGAAATGTATGGGAGCCCTTGTATTTATGTTTTAGAGCCCCCTTAAGCAGCAATAACATTTCTACAGCTGCTGATCAACCTTCATAAAGTTTTTCCCTTAAGTCACAAAACACTCACTTTCTTATTTAAGGCATCATGTTGTTCATTGCATGTCCAAACATTTGCATTCCAAGAAATAGTGACCCAAGCTTCTCTCTTACCTCGTCAGCCTTTGGTTTGGTATCCTGTGCAGAGGGAGCGGCTGCAGACTATGGGAAGGCCAGAAGAGTCAAATTTAGGCATATGTGACAATTAATCCATAAATCACTGCTAGGATCATGCTGTTATCACGTTAAACCATCAGTGCAAGATTACTACATGCGGTGTTGAAATATCCTGGGCCTTACTTTCTCCACCTTGGGTTTCTTGTCAGCAGGAGGAGCAGGAGACACGCTTGCAGGCGCAGACACCTTCTGTTTCTGGAAAGGATGAGTTATAAAAGATCATGAGTTGGTGTTTTTGTCCAACGCTAGGCCTGTAGTCTAAACCGTACTCGGTTTTGTGCTCTGGATTTGTGAGAACAAGCAGATCCTTGCAGGTTATGGATTGGCTATGAATCTGGAAATCAAGAGAGCTAAAATGAACTCACCTTCTGATCAGGTAGAGGAGGTGCAAAGTTTTTGCCAGCACTGGAAGCAGCAACAGTTTCCATTTTCTGGAAAAGGGATGCACAGATTATAATATATATATATAAAATAATGTGTCATTTTGTTCCATAATCCAGTGAATGTGATTTTGTTTTCTCCAGGTTGCTTACATCAACTCGTTTGTTCAATACTGGTTGACTGCTGTTCTTTACGAACTTTAATTTGTGACTGTCGTCTTATTTCTTTTAGTATTGACACTCGCACTGTGGGGCATACACAGCATTTAGCAGATGAACCTACAGCTGAGCTGACCAATTGGGGAAAGGAGAAACAGTGCCAGCATAGCATGGCTTGGACTTAAATTCACCCTACTTGTGAACAGTTCAGTACCTTCACCACTGAGCCACAGTGCCCATTGGTAACTGCATGCAAAGCTGCAGTCAAAGCATCAGGTTCAACGTAGGTAAAAAGGTTGAAGAGGGCACCAACTGCCCATTCCATACACATTAGCTCAGAGAGGATTAGAGACTAGTGATCAATGTGATAGACAAGAATGCCCAGGCCAATTATGCCGTCTTGGACCCATGGCCATGGAACACAGTCTTCATGCAATAGGACAAACACAGAAGAGCCCTAAACAAAAACCTTTTTTGTTCTTGGACTATGAATAAGTACGACAAATGCAGCGACTGCTAACATCTGACAAGTTGTGTCCTGAACTACATCAGCAAGTCTGTGTGACAATTTTGGTACCACTGGCTTTCACTATCACAGCTCCAGAGGAATGTACTGACTAATTAAGTTGAGGAAGAACACAATTTTGGGCCAAAATGCTCTTTTAACATTACTAAGCTCATCTTCTATAACTGCACAGCAATTTCCTAGACATAAACCGATGGAAGCCTTTGCGTTCTGACCTTTTCTGGCTTGGGTGCAGATACAAATCCAGCAGACAGAGCATCCACTGCGTCATCCGTTGTCAATGGCTTTTAGACAAAGACACACAAAATTAGCATTCAGACACGATAACCTCCAGAGTCGAGCTATAGCTCTGATCTTAAATCACAGACTGTGTAAGGTAATTCATATACAGTCCGCTAGGAGGTGCTGCAGACTCTAAGAAAAGTGCAGACACACCCTAGTACATTCCAAGGCAAAAAAAGAAAAGCTTTCTGCAAAACATTTAGAAAACACCAACTAAATGGCATACAAATGAACAATGAATAGCGTTTTTCCAACACAAATGCTGTACAGATTTACAACCAAAGTTGAGATGAAGTGAGAACAAGAAAAGGGCCTACAGACAGTATCCAAACAGATTTAAAACTGGTGGGATGTGTGTGTGTGTGTGTGTGTGTGTGTGTTTTGGGGTTTGTCTGTACACGACGGAATGGTGTCCCACTAAGTAATAATGACGTAACAATGACTAAGAAACTGAGTGTGTAGAGAAACGTGGGTGGATCAGAAATCAGATGTTGCAGACATGTAGCTGCTGAGCCTCCATGGACAGAACAAAAAATGAGGCCCTATGGGTAATGTAGTTATTTACACAACACAGAGATTGACCAGAAATGTCTGAGGCTATGTGTACAAATACAGACCGATTTTCTCCGAAGATATTTGAATGTCCTATAATTTTTTTTAAAGTTTGGACCTCCTAGTCTTTTACCCTGTTCACACTTAATGTATTCCGTCCCTCACACCTCTTACCCTGTGTGTAGTTAGTTCCTCAGCTTATTGTGTAGTGTATGAGACTTGCTACAACATAAAATGTACAATAATTACCTTATAATTAATTATGGAGTAAAGTTGACGCCATTTGATGCAAGATGCCATTTTGTTCATTTCTAAAGGCAAACTTGTTCTTATCTACGTTTAACATTTTCATGCTGTATTTTCTCCTCATTATTAATTATATTAACATCAGAAACATTCTCAGTAGCCACAATTCACTCAGAAGCCATCTTTGAAATCACCCTCTCCTCCGCGACAGGATTTTCCAGTCATACAAGACCAGGCTAATGTCTATTGGACGTCTATTTTAATGCCAAATCAAAAAATACATTTGAGCAAAATGTTGACCATCCATGGTCCATCTGTGGAACATCTAGAAAGCTTTAAATATAAAATGAATAGCTTGCAATTAACAAAAAATAAACCGATCGGCAAAACATAATATGAAATAACATAATATGCACAAACGTTTTGCATAATACTGGATCCCAGTGGCTTTAAATTACTGTCGTAGAGCAGTACTGTCTTATACCGTATGTTTACTGTCGGAACAATACAGTGGGGCAAAAAAGTATTTAGTCAGCCACTGATTGTGCAAGTTCTCCTACTTAGAAAGATGAAAGAGGTCTGTAATTTTCATCATAGGTACACTTCAACTATGAGAGACAAAATGAGAAAAAAAATCCAGGAAATCACATTGTAGGATTTTTAAACAATTTAATTGTAAATCATGGTGGAAAATAAGTATTTGGTCAATAAATTTGGTTCAACTCAATACTTAACCTTTGTCTAAGTAAGAAAACTTGCACAATCCGTGGCTTACTAAATACTTTTTTGCCCCACTGTAATTTCAGAAAATAAAATGCTACCTTATCTTAACTAGTTCCTCAGAAGTTTAGAATGTGGGTTTTACAATGTGAACATTTGCATGAACTTCCCTTGAAAAGATGTCGCCTTGAAGGCGGCATATGATGCTCAAATATCTCAGTGTACTTTTCTGCATTAATGTTGCCAATTGCCCTGAAGCAAGTGCCTCACAACCCAAAAGCACAACAGAACCACCACCATGCTTAATATTTGGCTAGGTTTTCCTGTATTGAAGTGATGCTCCTGATTTTGGAGACTGTTTAATGGCTGTGAGACCAACTTCTGGCTCATTTTGGTTTATATTTAATTTTGTTCCAGAGACTTGGCATTGTCGGAGGCTGTTGAAAAACAACGGAAAGCAATGCAGGCACCATGCCTACCTTGGTAACTTCCTTTGGCTTCTCAGGTTTGTCAGCTGGCATCTTCTTTTCCTATAGCAATTAGAGGAATTTGTAAATTATAGCAGTTGTGAACTATGAAACGAATTCTCTGTGTCAATAAACACTACAAAAGTATTAAGCAGTAAGCTGCAGCAACACAGTTAGGTCGCTCCTGTGACCCATATTAGACTGACCATATCTATCTTTCGGTATCCTGGCGGTAGCGTGTCATCTCTTTCTCCACAGCGATGAGCTTCTTCTGAGGTTAGTCGTGGCTGAGGCATGCGACACAGCGTTTATAATGCACATTCCGTTAGACAGCAAAAAGCAAGCGGTTATAAATCACGCACACACAAGCGAGGACCTACAGAAAGTTATACCTCTTTAACTTTTGGTCCGGTAAACTCCGGCTGTTTGGGAGTTACTGGCTTTGAGGACGGCAAACTACCAGCCAAGGCATCAATCGGATCTACAGGTTCCTGCATTACAGCACAAGTATAGCAATATAGCAGTGCACATGCAAACTAGTACGCTCACTACAAAGCACAATAGCAAAGGCATAGCTATGGTGGAACCACGGACTGCTGACTCACCGAAGTGCTGGTCTTTCCAGGAACCTCTGACTGTACCTGGAGAACAACAGGAACTGATGGTCACAATTCTGCCACTGCTCTGTACATCTATACTGAACTACACGTTGTGATGTTGCTATTTTTGGTACATTACCAAACATTCAGATCAAAATCTGAGAGAAGGTGGTTGGCATTCCCAATCCTGAAGCAACTACCAGCCTATCACATCATTTTAAGATAACAAAACTGTTCTCCTATAGAGAATGTAGACAAGGTTTTCTCGTGCACGTTCTTCTAGCATACCTTGCTGCCAGTGCTTGCTGAAATGTTAGTGGCAGGAATGAGCTTTGTCAGGCCGGTGGATGTCACTTTTGTAGGGTCAGGCTTGGATGAAGACACAGTGGTGCTCTATTTGAAGCACATGAGCAACCATTAGACAAATGACTGACTTTAGACTGAGGATTCTGATCGTTTAATGATACATCTGAAGACCGCCACTATTAGACCAAAGCAAAGACGATGCAATCGAGCCTGAGAGATGATACATGATTGTCCATCACCACAGAGCTTGTTGAGCGGAAGAACATAAGAAGCAGTTTAATGTGGGCATGCCAACTGGCAATGGCGTGGCGCATAACCGAGGCCAAATGCTGACAGAATGAAACCTGAAATGTTGACTCTCAGCCTTGTCCAGAGAAGAAATGATAACACCAGAACATGACGCCCATATATCTGTACACCCAAGCAGTGTGGTAGAAGTATCATGTTGAAAGTTTTCCTGCCCCATCTCCACCTGCAACTTGTGTTCCACCCATCATTGCTCACACCTGGAATTCTGGGTGGAGATATCATTGGGACCTTTCCCAAAAAGACAGGTATGAAGACAGACTAAGGAACACCTTCAGGCATACAGCCAAGAATGAAACTGTTCTCGCGTGGAAACGCAACAGGAGTCCACTAATGGTGGGAAAATGAGGTGTACCACAACCAAATTTGGCAAAATTGAAGACATCATTAGAGAGAGAGGCTGCAAGAAAATAGGCATGCAGTGGTGGCGAGTCATGCAATGACGTGCATTCGATGCACAGTATGAAGAAGATGAAGTGAACCCCAATGGAAACAGAGCTGGAGAGTTACGAAGAAAATCCCAGAGGCTACGCCAAATATTAAACAGCTCCTGACTCGGGGCTGTTCATTAAATACAGAGAAGCAGGAAATGAAAGATCCATGACATGATGAAAGATAGATAAGTACTTATGACTAGATCAGCCAATGTGTTGTAAGCAGTTTGTTTGTGATACGGAACAAGGATCCACCACTCCCACAAGTCCTGGAGTCTACCTGCGCTGTGGGTTTAGAAGATCCACTCTGGGTGGTAACTGCTGTAGATGCTCCTCCACTGACTTTGGAACCTGTAGAAGGTCCTGTGGTCGTTACCGAGCCTGTGGCTGCAGTAGACGCTGTGGTCTTGGGAGGAGTACCTGCAGACGTAGTTCCTGTAGAGGCCTTGGTGGTTGCAGGTTTTGCCCCACTTGTGGTGGAACCCGCTGCGGCCCCCTTCTGCAATGCAGATATCGCATTACGTCTACAAAGTGCCTTCATAAATTAATTGTAAAGGCAGAAAATTACCGTTTGTGTTTGTACTTTGTTCATGGCATGACACAACTCCACAAACGTGTCACGAAGATCAGAATCTGATAGATCCAAGTTCTTTCAAATACAACAGGGTGTCCACACATCATCCATCTCTAATTTCCAATCATTGTAATTGTAGCTTACACAAACCCCTGTAATGAATCGTATATCTTGGTGCCTCAAACAACATGTTATCATTTTAAAAATATAAAACTAGGAGCTTCACCCCATTAGGCGAGTGATTAGCATTTTTACCACAAAAAGTTTCAGCCGCCCAGACCAGGGCTGTAACAATGCATCAAGACACGATGCATCACAAAGCAAAAACATGACCACCATCGTGTTGGATTATGCGTTCTTGTATATTGCACCATGTAAGGTAACTACATTTTTTAAACACCAGAGGACGTCATGCTCACAAATGCATATCCTGTTCTTAGTGAAACACCTGCTCTTAATTGCAGCAGACTAAAATTATTTTTTGTTTCAATTTTTATAAATTGTTATAATTTTTATACAAGAACAGTACGCAATTTTTGTTTTTCTTCAGAAATAAGGAATGTTTTCACTTGGTTATTTAAGATATGGTGAAGCTGCAACAGCATTTTGTTTTCAATTTTAAACCTCTGCTTCTAGTAATTTCTTTTTATTTTTGTTAAGCCCGACATACTACAATTTCGATTTCTACAAAAGTTAACAAAGACGATGTTTTGTGCATCACCATGGTAGACCACAGAGAAGGTAAGAGAATGCTGGCTACAAACTGAAACAAAACCCAACGACTGAATTCATTTCCATGGAAACGTTCATGCAGGCCCTTATACAGGGATTTAAGCACAAGTCAAAGTTCATTAGAGTAAGAACTGGCAGTTGTCCCACATGTCTAGCCCCCAAGATCTACTACTCTTGAAGATCTAAAGTGTGAGAAAAATCCCAGAAAATTGCCTGTCGCAATCATTCTACAACCTGAAACCGAAACTGATCGCTCCAATTCTATAAACCAGCTTAGTAGAGAAAAGGATTGCTGGTTCCTCTACAGTAAGAAACTGATTTTAGTGTTTATTCAGGATCCGACTGTGGGTGATAAAGCCAGACCAAAACACAGCACAGCAACAGGAAAGAAAACAATTCTGGTCACTTAAAGAGGCTGTAGTACTCCACTAGTTAGAACATATAGAACAGGATGAAGGCCAACCAAGAATTCACACATCTCAGATATAAGGTTAAAACAAAGTGTGGAGAATACCTCATGCTGAGCAGGTTTCACAGTGGAGCCCGGTGCTGTCGGGGCAGGCGTGGACTGTTTAGGCTGAGACTGTAGAGACACAGAAGAGATGGTTACCATAAACATCTAAAAGCTAGGTCATCACTGTCACTTTCTTCTTATTTTTTATGAATCGAAAAACAATGTCTCATAGTTCCTGGGTCTTAAAGTGCAGAATGGAGACTCGCTCCTGAAAAGTGCTGAGAACATCTTTGACAGGTTTGAAAGGTCTTAAAGATTTCAAAGGTCCAACAGTCTAAAAGTTTTTATACCTCTGCTATAGCAACTACACCTGATACACTTGTTTAATCAGTTGATCGTGGGCTTCGTATGACTGATTAGGTGTAGCATTTGTTTTCTTTCATTTACACAATGAAAACCTGAAGCCACACCATGACAAGTTTAAATACCTTTACCTTAAATTAGAAGGGGTGGAGAACCACATCTGCCAAGGACTGGTGTGGCTGCAGGTCCACATTCCAGCCAAGCAGGAGCTACACCGGTTACCGCTAATAAGCTCAATTGATTAAACATTTGGAGTCACGTGTAGCTCTGGATTAGCAGGATTGAAAGCCGGTAGCTACACCAGCCCTTTGACGATGAGGTTCACCACCCAGCCATAAACAGAGCACACTAACATAGCAACTCACCAGTGAAACCAGAATGGGATCCCATTTCAGTATCAGTACTCATGAATATATGTGAGAAACCCTTCATCTGGAAGCTGGTTTGTTGGTTCAATGGGATTGTGGGTAACGTACTTCACTGGGACTATTTGCTACATTTTAAATCACATATTTTACGGAGTTAAAACATGTCAATAAAAAATGCAATAAAAAGCATCAGAAACTACTGCATTGAATGATGAGCAGGAGAACAAACTGGCACTAAAAATCACAAGAAAGATGGACACGGGCATGTCAGATACCAGTGGTGTAGACGCAGCCGACAGCGAAACATGATCAGATTCTGCTGAAGTTGAGCTTGAAGGAAATGAAGTGAACCCCTGGAGATACTTTTAGGATCATTACTTTATTATAGAACTTCAGTGGTTGTATTGCTCGGAAATGTTTTATGGTATGGTCTGCACTAACATGATGCATTGTGCTTCGCTGAGTTTTTAAATGTTTTATTTTGTTATTGCACTTCAATTTGTAAAGGTGTTTCAATTCAAAACAACCAGTTGAGATATGTTATCCCCTTGACCAACCTCTGACTGTTACAAATGTAAAGCAACTTTTATATGAACTCGTTTTTGCTTTTACTCAAGTAAGATTTAAGTAAAATAAAACTGTATAATCCTAAAAATATCACACTGCATTTCTTGAAAAGATAAATATTCATCCATCCCTAACCATAACACCTGAACGGCAGTCTGAACGGATGAGACCTCTGAATTGGCAGGTCACATGTCCAGATTAGTCAAGCTGCCTCTCTGTCTTCATTGATGGTCCATCTCGTTTGTTTTGTCTCCATTTGCAGAGTGGCACAGAGGTCAGTTTTACATCTGAGCATACATGGTATTGCTAGCTGCCAATTACTGACTCAATGACTCTTTACATCTCCTGGACATTAAAAGGTTTGCTCAAAAGGATTTTGGCTGATCCATCCATCCAACCATAGCTACAGAAAAGAGAACAACATCTATTACAAAGGAAGACCTGGGACATGAGTGCAGTTGTGTGGCATAACGCCATGCTCATCAATACTTCTACAGTTTCAGAGAGGAAGCAGTCAGCAAGCACTTCCTATATTTTATCTACTTTAATATATGCACCAGCTGTACTGTTTGTACTATGTAATACTCAAAGCAGAATGAAGATATGAAATCGAAATTGGAATATATAACATTGTGATACACTTTTTTGAATATTGTGGGTCATCCGGTGTCATATATTTACTGTAACGCTGTAAATGCTTAAAGGATTTATCTATTTTTGCAGCCATTGTTTAGTCTAACACCTTTTTTCTTGTTCGATAAACTACTGGGCCAAAAGTATGTGGACACCTTCTGAAATTAGCTGATTCAAACACCTAAAATGAATCCATTTATGGCATTTATCATACTCCCATATCCAGAGTGACTTCCAACTGAAACAAACTCCAATTCAAGCAACTGAGCACTAATAGTTTTGTTCAGGCCCTCAACAGTCCCTTACCCATGGAGCGCATGTCAGCCAGCCACAAATCATTAGGCAACACAAACCCACAGAATTCTAAAGAGACAATCATGTAAAAAATCATTTGATCCAAACTACCTCTACAAGTGACATCAACATATAAACTCTCATGATCCCCCATGGATTGTTTTTTCAGAGTCAAGCAACCACACACAAGCCTAAAATGGCCACACCCAGTGCCAAAACTGGTGTAAACAACACAGACATTGGAGTGAAGCAGTGGAAACACATTGTCTGGACTTTGATTCATGATGATTCATGCTAAAGCAACTGGCTCTCGGTTCGGAGAACGCCAAGGGAGCACCACCAGTCTAAAAGTTCTTTAGTCCTTTGGCGTCTGTGTTCCTGTCAGTGGGATAAAACAGAAATTGCGCAAAACCATGTCGAAAACTATACAAATACTTGTACTATCAACGTAAAACAATTCCGAAATCTTAAACGACCAATTATAAGGTGTAGTTAGAAGATGAATTTATTCTATAGAACTATGTGAGGGATATAAAAAGAACAGCAAGCACGTTTCAGTCTCTGAGCCTGAAAGCAGCTCTTGATGGCACATCCAATTTCACAGACCCATTCATATGATCATAGCATGGCCATCTGAACCTTGGGATCAATGTTTTTAGATAGGTAAAAGAAATACAAATGTCAAGGAATGTCAAACCTCCTCAGAAATTGTTGACTTTCCTCAGGGACCAGAGGGTTAAAGGGGAAGTTTGGAGATGGCTCTCATCCTGTTTCAGCCTCAAAATGCTTGCATGCACAAAGCAAGGCCAAAACAGTTTTCCCAGTGGAAGAACCTGACTGGCTCAAACAGAGCCGGGATCTCATCCAACATTTTCCAACACCTGCAGGCCAGGCCTTATCATCTAACATCAGTGGTCAACCTCATGTACGCTGTAGTGGTTAACTGGAGGGGAATCCCTGCAGCAACTCCATATTAATACCCATCTGTAGTGTTTTGTCTTCCAGAAAGACTTTGAACAAAACCAATATTGTACCAGCAAAAACACCAACACAAAACAACAAAGATACGTACTCACTGGAAAACTATGTGGTGGTTACATTTGATAAAGGGTTGATGAATATAATTAATGGTTATACAAACTAAAGTTAGTTTTTTTTAAGGCACATACTGAGAACCACCCAAATAACTTCCATTACAACCAGGCAAACAGTATATCAACAAGAACCTCATTCATCAAAACACAATGTGATCTGGGTAAATAATACAGGGCAGGTAACGTCTGACATCAGACTTTGTATTATAACTGATAGTAGTACCCCGATTGAACCAAGGGCAGAAACCAAGAGGTTTGAAAATGAATCATATTAACGAATCAACAGTACAAGTAACCAGCCCAAACTAAACCTGTTAAACAATAAAAATAATCAGACAAAACCAAAACGAAACAGTTCTAACATGAAGAAAAAAAGCAGATTAAACCCATGAATCTGAAGAATCAATCCAATAATACAATTAAGAGAACAAGGGAAGGAGAAGAATCAGTCAGAACTAAAACATTTCAGTGGTAGAGTTATAAAGAAAAATAAATATGAAGAGCTGCTTAGAAGAATCAGTCAAGAGAACAAAGCAGGAGAGATCATTGGATGATCATTCAATCAGAAGATTCAGTTAAGGCACTGGAATAAAGACCAGGGTTCAAAACCCATCTTTGCTAAGCTATAATGTAAATGTCAACCAAGGGATCAAAGTCAACATAATCAATAGGGGGAAGAAAGTCAGAAACACCTAACCTGGAGAGTTCCTGACCAGAAATAATTAATAAAAGGATTCAAACAAATAAAAGAGTCAACTGAAAGAACGAATCACAGAATGAACTAAGGGAACAAAACAGGTAGAAACAAGCTGAAGATTCAGTCAGAAAAATAAATCAGCAGAATAATCAAGGCTTACTTAGAATATATCATCAAACATACTGAATAATCTGGGAATTATATAAAGCGTGAATCAGAAAACTACATTGTTATTTTATGGAATGATTTAAAAGAGCCAGTTAAGAGAGTGCACCAAAATTAGAAGTCAGGCTATTAAATCAACAAATCTGTGTCTATACATCTGCTTTCTGACCTACAAGTTGGACTAAGCAACCTCAGGCACATCATATGACTCACATGGTCAGAACTGTGCTCACACACTGTTCCAAAATGCCTCAGTATCTCTGTAAACACAACACTTTCCTACTAACAAGAGCCTAAAGCAGGAAAGAAGTCACAGATTTCCTGCAACAGTTTCTGCTGGCTGTGGCCTGTGAGCCTGCTAGCTAGCTTGGCATCCCTAACTACACTTCTCTGAAACTGTAACGCTTACGTGCGAGGGTGAAAATAGAATGGGCTAAACGGAGCTAGTAAAAATAGCTGATTATTTAATGGTCACAATAACTCAGACTACAAACTGTTCCAGTTTAATCCTCTTAGACTAAGTACTCACAACGTGCTATGCTAACATCTTGTATACAGTATTTCTCGATCACCCCATATTTACTTCAAGGTTCCTCTCGCAGATGATCATGAGGGTCCTCTCATGGTTTCAATTAAGGTTTCTCTCAACGATAGCCTACCATCAAAAATACTCTCCAAGTTTATTTTGAGATTTATGAAAAGTGTCAGTTTCTCTGGTTGCTTTTTCAGGTTTAGCATTTTGTGATGCTGCTGTGAGACAATGCCTATTTTTAAAACTGCAACATAAATAAAACTGAACTGAGTCAGAGTGCAGTGAAATTTGGAGACATTGACATCCATGATGTTCTACATAACCAATGCAAACAGAAGCAACCATACTGGATCTACCCGATTCTTTATCACAACAATAAGGTGAATTAGGTCTAAGTTTTCTCAAAAGTGTTGAGCCACAGCCCAGGTCTCCATAATCACGCAGGATGGTAACATAGAGGTAAGTCAGAGACACACCCAGAGAGGGAACAGTTTACATTGGCTGCAGAATGCACTATGCAAACACCAAATCCCAAATTAAACTTTACTAAACCCATCATCAAAGGCGTAATGCGATCTAAACGACATGCCAGAATATGAAGATAAATTGTGTTCAGAGAGAATTCTTTACAGTAACCCCTTTCTCTGCCTCGACTTCTGTGCATTCTTTTAAAGGAAGTGATGACTAATGCAGGGCCCCAGCCAACCACACACACACACACACACACACACAACACAAACACATGCATACTACTGCTATGGAAAATAAACACTGATCCTGGAACAGCCCTTCAGTCATGTTTGTGCAGTTTGGATAAATATGTATTAATAAAGGCCAATATACATTTATATTTATAGCATTTAGCAGACGCCCTTATCCAAGGCGACTTGCAATTGTGGGTTAAGGGCCTTGCTCAAGGACCCAACAGTGGCAGCTTGGCAGAGATGGGATTCGAACCCTGGACCTTCTGGTCCATAGCCCAGTACCTTAACCGCTAGGCTACCACAGTCCCATGTACATTGGTCATAAGGCATTTTGGAAGAAATCAAATAACTGACTTTAAAAGTGTCTATCGTGCTAAAAGTAGGTGCTATAATTACGCTGATGGCTATATACAAGCTGATCTCAGCATGCTAGTTATTGGCTACCTTGTAGTGTAGTCACAAATCTGACAAATTTGTTAGCTGACTTTCCAAACTGCTTAGCAACTCTTGGCATAGCTTAGGTTTTGGTAACTCTGGTTAATACCATGGATGTGAAAGTGTTAGTGTTTTAGCTACAGCAAGTAGCAGTTAACACCAGATTAGTTGGGTGGATGATGCTACCAGCTCAAAGAAAGAGGTACTGACTACACAGGGCATACCTTAACCACACTTTACACTTTACTACAGCCTGAGGATCTGCACAAGTTGTTACTTGCAGGCAGCCAGGCCAGCTTTGAGGCAAGTGTTCAGAAAGATCTGCTAAAAAATACAGCAAAGACCAGCGTATGCTGAATCTCAACACTGGCATGCTGGTCAAAAAACAAGATCATGCGAGTTCCGTGTTGGTCTAAGCTTGTTAGTGGTGATCTGGTGCTGGTTTAGCTGGTGAACCCACATGGCAAAGCTAGCAGGGATTCTAGGTGGCAAACTGGTAATCTTCTTCATGCGCATGCATGTGGTTAGTTGTCATGGCTACAAGAAAGGTCAATATTATGATGACATGTACCAGTTCTATGTAGCTGCTAGAGCTTATGTTTCTACCTAGAGAGTGCCTCCATTTAGCATTTGCTTCTAATCATGCTCTTCACATGAGTCGGTTTAAGGTGGTTGTACACCACTGATACGCTGGACCAGTTGTGTTAAATTACAGCTGGAACTAAACCTTCCAGCTCAAGACTTCTCAGTTCAGATTTCTTCAAATATACGACTCTTACATCACTGTTTCTAGGCCTTAACACGACTTCAAGGCTGAAAACAAGCAGCAATCCAGCGTTTGCTCTGTACGTGTGGCTTGTTGCGCAGATTAAAGTAGCTTTTCAGAGGTAAGAGATATGTTGGTACAGGAAACTGCCCTGTCACACAAACCCAATCCAACAAACACATTTGTAAACCATTTCAACAAGCAACATTATACTGAATCCTTAAAGGTACAGTCCAGACCTGAACAAACTCCAAATATCCAAAGCAAGAGCTGTGACAAGTCATAAATTCAGTCATCATATTTTCCACAAACGGCAGAGCTGGCACTGAGAGTGAGATCAGGTTTAGAAGCAGGAAGCCACCACCAGAAGAGCACAATGCTGTGGGTACATACCATTGGGGTCCGTTTGAGAGAGCTGTTTATGCCTTTAAACTCCAAAGGTTCCAGATATCCCTTATGATCTGACAAGTGTGGTACAGGGAGTATAAAACACACACTCACTCGCGCACACACTCTGAGGAACACGCCTCACAACACTCCACCCATACTGCCATGAAAGAAAGCCAAACCCCTCCTTGCTCTGCAACGACATTCTCCATGAGCCTGCCATTGGCTTCGAGGTGGGTACGGTCTGCTCTCTTACACGTCCGAAAAATAAACAGATTGTTTCCATATGAAGGCTCACTATGGCTAGAGGTTAAAAACCATGTGGCTTTAGGTGAGCTCTTCTAAGGGTTAGTCGAACATGTGACTGAATAGCAATGCAAGCTGGTTTAGACCAAAAGGACACAGGGCACGTTTCAAGTCTGCAGGGCGTGACTGCTAGACTCACTGCTCAGGAATCTGAGCTCAGATCTTCACAGCAAGGCCCAGCCTCATTACCCCACCCAAAACTATAGAGAGAAAACGTCAAGAAAGCAAGATCAGTGAGAGGTTATACAACGCAACAAAAATCTCACAACGTGTGGAGTGACGGTGAACACAACCAATAGAAGAAAATAGGTCTGCACACAAACATCACAGCATTATGCTGAACATTAGCCAGTTGGGTTTATGCAAGAGGAACTTGCACGCGATTGTATCAATATGACCAATCGACTAAACTCACTGTTTTGAGCACTTCCTGACTTCTAAAACAAAAGCCTGCACAATACGGCAGGACGTCGTGCCGATCTGATCCGGTTTCCTATGGGAGCAGCGCCCTCTGCCGCATGACTGAAATAGTACACTTAACAGGCTTCGTCTTCCTCAAGGCAGTTGTTGAAGTATTTCTATTTGGATTACACGGGATATGTTATTAAAAAGTTTTTAAACACCCCTCCTAACTTTTGCTCACTGGTATTTCAGCCACACTATGAAGTATACAGGCATGGAATTTAGATAGACAAATAGTGTCAGTAAAATGGGTTGTAACGAGCACCTCAGTGGCTCGCAATACGACACTTTTATAGGTTTCCACCTACCCAGCCAATCAGTTTGCTAACCTTCTGCTCTGCCATCCTACAATCGTCCATAAAGAAATGATTTGCCAACTTTCATGGAGAACATGCTTGCATAAAGTCCCACCATTTACTCCATCAGACACTTTCTAAAAATCTAGAAATCTAGAGGAAAGGCTGCTATAGCAGCAAAGTGGGTCAAGCTCCATACTAATTTTCACGTTTTTTAAAGTAATTTTGGCTATATAGTGTGTATTAAAACTACTAGATATGTCATAACTAGGACTGTAGTAATGGTGACGTTTTTGTAACAGGTCATCGAAATTAAATATCTAGGGTTATGACTGGGGTTAGAGTTAACCCTAGATTTAGTTTACAAACCAACAAAAATAGAGACAAGAAAGACGTTTACTTAATTTAATTTAATCTAACGTTCAACTGATACAATCTTACAACCCAAGAAATTGTGGGTTAAAAGCCTTGCTCAAGAACCCAACGGGTTGTTTGGCAGAGGTGTGATTTGAACCCTGGACTCTCTGGTTAACCGCTAGGTCAACACAGTCCTAGCACAAAGACAAGAGCGTACATGTCAACATTGCAGTGATTCTTGGCTAATGATCATTTAAAGCCTTAAGATAAAGTAAACTCCAAGATGGAATTTATTTTTTGAAGCGAGATACAAGAGATCAATAAAATATGATTACTCTTCATTAATTAGTCATAGAATTATGACTACAAAGTTAAATATAAAAATCACTGATTCTCTGATCTTAGAATCACCCTGGATTAATGTATAGAGCTCTAAGGAAGTCCACATAAAATAGTTATCCAGTACCCACTTACAAGGTCTAGTCTAATGACCCGGACCTTAGAGACATTACAGATGTGATAATATTCTATATAACAGGCAAGTCTAATGTAATTTTAATATGAGGTCATATCAGTGACATACATTAGCTTATTTTGCAATCAAAGTCAAGAGCTTGTCAGTGGCCAGGCATTTCTGAATCATCACCAAATCGTGATGAAGCAACGGTGATCATTGCGTCTTATTTGCTTCGCTATCACAGGACTTGTCTGAACAAGACATGGAAAAAGGGAAAGGCAAAGGGAGTGCTGACTAATGTACAGAACTGTAGTCAAATGGAACCATATTTATTCAGTTAATTGCATCATTCTGTTTCACAACCTATTTAGCTGACGCAATTATCTGGAGACGGCCATTTAAGGTAAGGTACTGAACTTCTGACCAGAAGGTTAAGAGATCAAGTCCAAGCTCCACCAAGCTGGAGTATGCTTGCCCTTAAGCAAGGCCCTTAAATCTTAATTACTCGGACTGAACCTTGTAAAATGTTATCCGTCGTAAGTAGCACCAGATAAGGGCGTCTGCTAAATGCTGTAAATGAACCAATAGTGGGAGCTTCCACGAGTCGGGAATTTGTCAAAATGTATTTTTGCCATGTTCTAAAATGTGTTAGATATTTAAGTGTTTAAGTTCTTTTAATAAAGCAAATTAACAAAATGTGTCATGTGAGCACCAGTGTCCAGATTTTCCATAAAACCATATGCAAATTGTAAGTAATTTAAATTCTTAAAAAACGTTGTTAGTCCAGCTTTGCTAGCATCAGCGAGAACATTGATTAAACTACGCATGTTCTTACTTTTCTTATCTTGATTAGGACCACACTGTTGCAGCATGATCCCCCGTCCATTCTATCCTCCCTCAGACACAATCAATCGGCATAAAGTTCTATATAGTTGAAATGTTATTTAGTCTCAAAAACATCTATATATGCAATTCCATTCAGCGTTTGGATCATTTGGAACTTTCTTCCAATATGTTTAATGAATACGGAGTACATTTAATATGAAAGTGTTAATTTCCCCCCTTTAGAGGTACTGTTAAAGGTTCGTTGCCCAATTGATGCTCAAAACTTTGCCCAAGACTGTATTAGTTTCTTTTCATATTGCCAAAAATGCTGTTTTATTAGACATCCATAAATCACAATGAAATCAATGTCTATAAACACAGGATGACTATCAGAAGCCACCGGCCTCCTGAGAGACACATTAGCATCAATTAGTATCTGAGAACATTAATCCACAGGGAAACACAGAGTACCATTAGAATCCATTACATCTCGTTAGCCTAAAACACACCATCAATTAACAGAAACATGTAAAATTTTGTTTTGGTTTGTTTTTTTCAAGAAAAGTCATTCACAGTTCCAGCTGATAATCAATCATCCATAATGCAACATGCCCTCACTACGTACTGACATCCAAAACAGAAGTCCTACCAAAAACAACAGCTCTCTCTCAACAGGATATGAGCTATAATACAGCAGGATTCCTCCATGTTATCGTGAACAAGATGGAATGCACACACAGACTCTCCCCCTTTAAATAACCTTAAATGGCAGGAATACTTCAGTTCTACAAACAACACCATTACACTTTCTGTGATAAGATCTCTGTGAAGCTGAGACATTTCTCCTGGCTTAAAGAGTGTGTGCTCTCAGAGAGAGGTGCAGAAGATACTCGACAGCTCGTATCTGTTGACAAGTTAGTATGAAGCCAAACATGAGGGCAAGCCAACCAGAGAAGAGGCGATGACCTCATGAATGAGGGCCGACGAGAGAGAATCCTTGCTTTGTCTCTGTGTTGTAAGTTGTAAAGTCATTGTGGGTAATGGTATTCGGGTGGCTCAGTTGCAGCAACCCAGTTTTGAGTCTCGGTGGTACCTTCCAAACAGTCATATCAGAAGCACACTTTCCCATGTGTGAGGCTAGAAGGGGATCATCTCTTAGTAAAGCAGCACTGACCCCCACCCAGACTGATGATGGACTGGCGCTCCATTCAAGGTACATTGATATTTAGACCCTCTGAGTAGGCTTTGGATGCCCGTCATCCCCTCTCTACCCTGAGCAGGTGGGGCTAAAATGTGGAAAAACTCCTCCACTAACGATCAACCTTATTGCTGATAGCTGAGCTTTTATTATTTTATACAATACTTCATTTTAATTGCTATAGACACTCCCATCCTGTCTGGCTGTATGCTACAGAAAGCCACCATAATGAAGAAAACACCTTATAGTTCAGTGTCAATAGGATGCACATCTGAATTAAATGAGCTCAAACCTGGATCAGTTGTCAGACTCTGAGGTGTGTTGGAGATGGTGGACAGGTTTCTGCTAATTAGACGGTTGTGAGTTTAAATCCAGGCTCTGCCAAGCTGCCACTGTTGAGTCCTTCAACCATCTGTAAGTCGATCTAGACAAGGCCTAAATACTGTAGCTGGAAAATGCATCACATTCAGCATCGCTGAATCACAGAACGTTGCTGAATTGGCCACCAAAACCAAAACCACAGAACCTCAAACCTCTACATTTATGTCATTTAGCAGACACCTTTATCCAGAGCAACTCACAACCGATGCAATCGTATAATCCAAGCAGTTGTGGGTTAAGGACCTTGCTTAAGGACCCAATAGTGGCAGCTTGGCAGAATTTGAACCCTGGATCTTCTGGTCCAGAGTCCACTACCTTAACTGCTAGGCCACCACAGTTAAACTGCATATGCTGGTACTGGAAGTCCTTTGCAAGATCCAGATAGGACAGATGCATTTTGTTGTCTGTTTCCATAGTTTTTAGGAAAAGGCACAACTCGCTTTTTGCCAAGACGTTCCTTTTTATCCAGGCTTTGGGAACTGGCACCTGTACCTGCTAAGTCCAACAGGCAAGTGTATGCAAGACCTGATATGAACCCAGGCATCTGAATACTGCTAAATACAGCTCTTATGGAGCATTCAACTAATTTTGGAATTGAGAAGTCTGGCCACAAAGGACGCTTTCACAAAATGCTTGTTTGTTTTGTATGAGCCGAGCACCACAAGCTCATAAACAGGTATCTAGTCCACATGTTTCAGTAACTGCTTGCATAACCAGCTGATTGGTTTCATGCTGTTATCTGAAGCAAACACTACAGAAATCTTACTTAACATCTGAGAAATGTCATGTGCTGAATTCAGGATTGTCTTTTATTTTTCCTACTCAGGAAGAGTTCTGAGCTTTAATAGAACGCACCATTATCACTGAATCACTGGGCCATCAGTCATTAGTTTGCCGAAATGCATAAGACTTGTTGTCTGTTGGACGACTTCCAATTCTACTCTTGAAAGTGTATCCTTGGAGTGTTCTACAGTCACAGAGATTCCAAAAATGGTGGCTCTTAAAGCAGCAAATGGTGATCAATTTCCTAAAAACATTCATAGTTTTGGAGATGTTCACCAATACAGATATAGGCTACTGTTCTGAGGTCCATTTTGTATGTTTTCGATTTTTTCTTAGGTGTTTTGACACTAAAGAGGATGTTAAGAACATGTGCATCTATTATGCAATTCATACACAAGCAGTGGTGACACAGTGTGACGCTAGTCCAGCCAAATACAGCAGCATCTGAGTCAATAAGTTAATATGTCACCAGTCTATTGCACAATAAAATCATTGCCTCTCAATTCACACACATGCTTTGCAGCTACACGAGGTCACATTCACAAATAACACCTGCAGTTACTCAACATGTGTAAGATTCACTAGGAGACTGGGCTGGTGATCAACAAGTGCAGAAGTTTTAATATACTAATCACTTAGTGGGTGCATTTCTGTAGAATCCAAACAGGTTTAGAATGTTATTCAAGGAATAACATTTAAATAATGAATAATAAGAAGATCATAAAGTCAGAAGAATGTAAAGTAACATTCGTAAATTTGCAAAAAATATGAACTTTACATTTACAGCATTTAGCAGACGCCCTTATCCAGAGCGACTTACAATTGGTACAGTCTTACAATCCAAGCTATTGTGGGTTAAAGGTCTTGCTCAAGGACCCAACAGTGGCAGCTTGGCAGAGGTGGGATTTGAACCCTGGACCTTCTGGTTCATAGTCCAGTACCTTACCCGCTAGGCTACCACAGTTCCATACACTGCTGGGATTTGCTGGAAGATTTTAAGCATGTAAACCTGTAACTCCAAAAGTAATAAAAAAAATGTAAAACTTAAGAGCTTGTTCAAAGATTTTGAACTAAAATACCATCACTGTTACCCTCACCAGGAAAAGCAGAAGAAAAGTGAAATAAATGTCATAAAAAAGTAGTAAAGTGGTATTTAAAAAAACATTATAAGCTTGAAATTAAGTTGGTACTTGGCATTTGTAGAAAATATTTCAGACTTTGAAGTTGTAGTGATGTTTACAAAAAAAAAATGTAGAATTTTGAGCTTAAATAGTTTTAGAGTTGTAACTGTTTTATGTGATAACTATTTTTCAAACAATATGAACTTGTAAATTAACATTCCCCAAAGAGTTTAAGCTTATAAAAATGCAACGTATAAAATAACTATAAAAATGATTTGAAACTCATAAATATATTTTAGACTTATCATTCAAAAAGACTATAAGCTTGTGAAAAGATTCTAAACTAAAATAACATTACTGTAACCCTCACCAGGAAATAAATTTCAAAAAAATGTAAACTTTTAAAATGTAAAGTGGGATTCATTTAAAAACATTCTAAGCTTGGAATTAAAATCAGAATTGCCAATGTCAATAAAATGCTTTTAGCTTCAACATGAACTTGGTACTTGACATTTATATAAAATATTTCAGCAAATAGATTTGAAAGTCTATTGTCATTTATAAAAAAGATTGAGGTGGGAGTTTTTAGTGCCAATTAGAAAGGGCTGACTAGTATTTTGACTAGGTTTTCCCAGACAGAAGGAATGAGAGTTTCTGTCATATGACAGAAAAAGTAGCCGTGTTGTCGTCTTATCTACAGTGTCAGATTCCAAACAAAACCTGGCTCTCCAGAACACATTTTAATTGGTTGTGGGCAGTTAGTGACCGAGCCAAAGAATGTGTTTATTTTTTGGCAGCGTTCAAACATGAGCTAAGGGACACTGAGCTGAGAAAACTGACAGTTGTGTTTGGAATTAGCTGCTCAAGCAGACACACAGATAAAGTCCTGTTAAAGAAGCAGCTAGTGTGTATTGTTGGGGACGATGGCGACACTCTGAAAACCTTATTTCATGGAGAAACTTACGCAAGCGCTTTAAGAAAATGTCATCAAGTGACCAGGACGTTTGGTTATTCCATTCCAAAAACTACATAGACACCCAAACATGGTGCAGACCTTAAATACATACAGTATGTACAAGTACTTCCTTCCACTCTTTTGGAAAGGCTTTGCTCCGTAGCATGATTGTGGTTCCATTCAGCCACAACAGCTTCACTGACGTTGGTGATGAGGCCTGGCTTTCAGGCGGCATTCCAATTCGACCACAAGTGTCAAGTGAGGTTGAGGGTCAAATTCTAGCATTCCAAATTCAGCAAACTATTTTGCGCTTTGTGCTTGGGACATCATCACGCTGAAAGACGAAAGGGCCTTCACCTAACTGTCAACACACAAGTGGAAAACTGCACTAGGCCTTAACTCCTCGTCCACATGGTCACTCTAGAAAAGGGTATTTTCTAAATTACGAATGCTGCTTGATCAGTTCTGGATTATATGTGCAATTATGTTAAGGATGAAAGTTTCATAACGGCGTTACCTCACACTAAATCGGACAGTGTACACAAAGGAACTGACATATTCACTGGTCACTGCAGTACAGTACAGCCACATGTCTGATCCCAGGCATGTCTGTAGCCCTATTAGCACGTGGGCTAAACAGGTTCAAGTCCTGAATGCGTCTGACCATTTGTTGGAGAAACTGAGTTTTTAATAAACCTTTAAAACCATGAACAAGATTTGTCTCGCTTTATTACGTTTTGTTATTTGCACCCTGGTAGCTGTAGGTTGCATTTTCCATTAACTTTAGTAGCTCTCGTATGCAGATTGTTCATGGGGTCAATATCTGTGCACTGAGGTCAATAAACTCTGTGGGAAGTCAATACATGAACCATACACTGACATATCAATAAAGAAATGCATTAATACATTTTAATATATACTCATTGACAAAAAAATGCACCAAGAAGGAGTTGTTGGAATTGAAAGAATTCTCAATAAATATGGTGACCGGGCAGGCCAAGGAAGTGTTGCAATCTGGCAGAGACAAGTAGCCTCTGAGAGCCTTTTTATAGGGCAGCGGGAAAGCACTTTTACGCCCTCTTGTGGCAAGACCCAGCATCTAATGGCACTGAGTGTATATGCAGCTACTGTGGCTCCGTGGTAAGAGCCAGCTGATGAAAGCAACACTTTTGAAGGTGGTGTGATTGAACCCTGGCCTGGGGTTTGCAACGTAAGGGTCGGGTAGTGCGTAAGATGAGACCCTGCGAATGAAATGGCGTCTCATCCAGGTATTTTTCCTGCAAATCCTCCATTCTACCACATCCCAAATGTCATATATCAGATTCAGTTCCAGTGGCTGAAGGATACTGACACTGTCATGTTCATGACTTTTGCTGTGTGACCTATGTCAACATGCTTGAAGCTGCCTTTAGAAGATGGGTAAATTGAATGGTCAGCAATAATACTCTAATAGGCTGTTTGATTCAAGCCATGACTGGCATGCACATGCTTGCCAAGAAAACATTCCTCACACCACATTATCAGCCCAGACCGTTGATGCAAGACAGGCTGCATTCTGGGACTCCAGTCCATGGCTCAGATCAGGAATTCATTCATTTATTAATGTCACAGAATATTATAACTGAATTATTTTGATGAGTCACCTAATATGTGTGTTTCTATACTACAGATATCACCAGGTTCTTGCTCTAAAAGCATATGATGTTAACTTGAATCTATTTACCACTGACTAGGCTAATGTTCGCTAATATAACCACTGATCCAGGCACAGGACCTATTGTCTGATGTAAAAAGCATTTCCCTATTCAAACGTCTAAACATATAAAGTCTTGCATGCATTAGCTGTTTTATTCAGAATCTGTCAAGCATTACAAAATAACTAGGTGGAGTTCAACACTTTCACAGATTCTGGTCTGTGGCAAGGATTTGTGACTCTGCCTGCTCGGTGAGATGACTGTGATCTTGGAAGCCAAACCCTTAGCTATTAACCTAACACACCTGGTCATGGATCAAACCTGTGTCACTGGAGCTGTGCAGCACTAATAAGACATGAAATGGCTGATAAGCACAAATATTATGATATTATTTACTTTCACTACTCATTTTTCATCGCGTTCAGTACACGTAGAGGATGATGCGGTCTTATGTAAACGTTTGGGCACCCCCGGTCAAAAAACAAGCGGGGGAAAACTTAAATATAAGCCATCTCAGCCAGCCTACAGTCCCTTTAGTCCCTTTCCTGTTCGACTTTAAACCAAAAACAACATTTAACAGAAATCTCATTTAGCATTTCTGAGGTACCATGCTACAGCTATGAACACTTCTGATAAGAGTCATAAGAATACCTCATAACCAGTGTTATGAGGACTAACGAAAAACTACTAAACCCTGAATAAATCCTATTAATATAATTATATCTAATATAGTATTACTTTATGATCTTAAAATATGCAAGAAGAAAAATATTTCAGAATTAATTTCCACTTTAGTTTTCTGTGCTATATTGACTTGAATAATAATATATAACAAAGTATTTAGACAATTTATTTATACCTTTGTCTACTATGCATTATCATTAAATATGGTTTAAATGTAAAATCTCTGAATAACTGCTTCCTATTCAGCAATTAAATTAAATACAATTAAATCTAAATGAATTGCATTTTTTGGTATAAACTATTGTTATATTAAATTAACTATTATCATTAAAATTATGCTATTATAGTTATTATAACAAACATAGTAGATATTAGTATCTTCCTATTTTATTATTATTATTCGATTGTAATAGAATTTTCATTTATAGATCACTTATAATTAATTATAATTATTTAAGTAATTACATCATTTCTATAATATGAATTCTAATATAATAATAAGCATAAATTAGGAACATTAAGTCAATAAAATGGATACATGGTTCATTAGATGCACTAAAATAGTTTGAGTTAAGTGTATTTTTATACGTTACGTAAAAAGCACAATATAAGAATATTTAGTTTTTGAGTAGGATCATTCTTTATCTCTCCTTATCCATTTATGGTCAGTTATAAAAGTCACGTGGCGAAGCATTAAGCAAATGTTATGTAACCACACACTACTTCATACATTTGTGATACAACATCAGTGTGTTATCATAATATATAACATATAACTTTGCAGTAATACACAATATTAAAGTAATCCTCTATGAATCTCAAAGAAAAATACGAAGCACATGATGGATCTAACTGAACATGGACCCAGTGCTAAAAGTAACTGCTCTATTAAACATAATGCTGTACCGTGTGAACTCGACATGTCCTCACACACCCCCCTATTCACGTGCTGCACACTTTTATGCAACTCTGTAAATACGCATGTCCAACAGTATGACAGAATCAGAATACAAATCACAGCAGTGAAATCACTGCAGGGCTGGTAAAAGTTTGTACAGATTTAAAGTGCTTTCCCAGCAGCCTTATCACATTCCATTACTCCTCCTCCTTCTCCTTCTCTTTGAGAGCTGAGCTAACCCTGCCCTTTCTGGAACCGTGAACATGCATGCAACCAAAATTCCCGAAGACTCACTCTTCACTTTTTACCAAACTTAGACACAAATACACATGAACTGCTATGGAGCAACAAATACAGTCCTTCCTAAGCCCTCGGAGCAATGATATCCAAAAACAAAGACCTGTTCTTCCACGGAGACGTCTTGCAGACCTTCTGGAGTGGCTTCCTGGACACCCCGTAACCAGCTGAAGAACTGCCCCATGTTTGCCGCTGGCGTGTCTGTGTGTGAAAGTGTGTGTGTGTGTCTGTTAACTCGCTCAGTGTGTTTCTCTGCTCAGAGCGACAGCATGTTCCAGGCACTGGGAGAAAGAGGGAGGAGAGGAAAGGGAAGAGGGAGGGCTCATTCCGGGTTCAGGGGCGGCTCCGAAATAGCACGTTCACCAGAGGCTGGGCGAAGGCTAAAAGTACTCCCAGTCAGTTGAACGACTTTTAATGTGGGCCCGAGAGAACAGAAAAAGGAAGAGACAGGGAGATGGAGCTGTTTCTGGGTCATATCAGTCAATATAAAGACGGCTATGCAAGGCCAAATGACCAGCAACGTCATGTGATATCAATGCTGTAAGAGCTGAGAAGTAATAGCTGAGGAACTCTCAAGCAAGAAAATATTCCTCCAAAGGTCAATAGGAGTCAAGCGAGAACAAAGCAGGTCTGTTCAGGACTGCAGTGTGCTTATGGGTGTACACTCCTACCCGCCATTCATCTGCCCTGACAGGTCATTTTTACTAGCGTGGTAAAACAGTGCATGCTTTATTGGACTGTGTGAATCTCCAATAAAGACAGAACAAGGAGATATGGTTTGGGTGGAGGATCGTTGTGTAATCCGAATGCAGCGCGAATGGTGATAAATGATGGGCGTACACTGTCAAGGGTCAAACGACAACTAAGCAATAAAAACGTTGGATTGTTTTGTTTGCTTTTTGTTACAGCTGGAACTTATTTGTGAAGCAATTCTCGTCGGGTCATAGAAAGGAATGCAAGACCATCTGTAAGCCTGTTAACACCTTGTGTAATGTCACTGATAAGAAGGAAGCACAGAATGTGGCTGAAGGTTAGAATGTAGTGCATTTGTGCTGCATTTAAGTACAGGGTTTGTTTATGAAATAAAAAGTATGGACGTCAGGCAAAGAAACAATGACTGCCTGTTGTCTGGCATTTCTAAGGTGATTATAGCGTCTAAATTTTAGTGTAATAGTATTTTTTTTTAACTATGTAGAGTATTTGCCTTTAATGAATCAAGGTTTACGTGGAAATGACATTTCACACATAATTGTGCAGAATTTCGTATAGGATCTGCCAACATACGTACAAATTCACACAATCATTTGCTCTGGCGTCTCCTACTGGTAAAACGATGGGATTGCATGTGGATCACATACACTCCATAGTAGAAATGTTTGTAGTGGTCAGACGACCACAAATCAAGAACCTGAGTATTTTTTTTAAATACAGTGGAACCTCGAAATTGGAACTCCGATTTGTTCAAAGTCTGAATCAAACTTCCCCATAAGAAGTAATGGAAATATCTGGTTTCCAACCCCAAATGATTGTTTTCTACTCCTGTATTCGTATGTAAATTAATGAATAACATAATGAATAAAGCAAAGGAATGTAATACAATAACATAACCAATAAACACATGAAATAAATGAAAAATAAAGACATGAAATAAGTGAAAATAAAGAGACTGAGGGGTGCCTGGAATCGCAGGAAAAGACTAATATAATTATAAACATACACAATATAATAATAAAATAATCTAACAAAGTAATATACATGATACGCCCATGATCGCTCCCTAGTCCTTCTTCTTCTTTTGGGTTTAATGGTGTAACCATGTTCAAAGTACATGCTTCTACCATGATTAGTAGGGGGACTGTGGTAGACTAGCGGTTAGACCAGAATGTCCAGGGTTCAAACCCCACCTCTGCTAAGCTCCCACTGTTGGGACCTTGTGCAAGACCCCGCAAGTGTAAATTTGCTTGGATTTTAATGTGGGCGTCTGCTAAATGACTAAATGTGAATGTGGTCCATTTTAAAATCTAGCATCAATCGTTGACCTAAAGATATTCACAGGAATGAGTTATGCTTTCTTCCCCCAACCACATGCCTGAGAAAACAATGTGCACCAGGCTAACAGACTGTCACACAACATGTCTGCTCACATCACATACCAAGGCTTTGACTGATGAACACTTGTGGACACACCTAAAGGATAAGATCAGCCGGCCAGAATGAAGCTGAACAGGCCAGTTAAACCAGCTTCTACACCTTACGCTCTTTTTCCTTATATAACACTGGAACGCTTAATCGAATGTGATTTTCGAACCTAATATGTTAATTGTGTTCATGGGTGTGCACACGTGGGAACACCTGAACATATTTACACTGTGCCTGTAAATAGATTTGTCGGAGTTTGCGTGGGTACATGTGAGGGTTAACACACGCAAATGCATGTCACCATATCGAGACCTTGACAAACGCTCGGCCAGGGGCTGCCACTGAAACAGGAGCCGCTGAATGTGCAGGGTCTTGGTATTTATAGTCACACACAGGTTCTGGTAACAGTCACGAGACAGGATAGTACTACACGGGTCTGTGAGCACACGCTTACAGTTTTCACTCCCACTATGTTTTACTTGTCCTGGGCTCATAGCAAAAACTACAGAAGCAGACGTGCATGATAATGACAAGCACTGAAAGACACTGTCACCAGGGGGAAAAAACTTTGATGGGGTTATAGAGTTCTTTGGCAGGAATTCTGAAAAGCCTAAAATAGGCTACGATCATTAGAGCTATTAGGTAGGATTTGGCATGAATTGGTTGGAGTAATTGTTCATACATCATCCTGGATAATCCTATAACACTGCCTTCCTGCCGATCACAAGTATCATTACATAAATACATTAATGTTTTCGTAACATGCTTGCAATACCGTTTCCTTCCAGAGGAGGCTCTAAATTCCTATATGTTATACATATACAATAAAATAGTTTCTTTCCTGTTTAATCCAATTCACCTGGGCTCTAACCAGCAGCACAGCCTGCAAGCTGAGACACACACTCACTCACTCACACTGGGACACACTAAGACATCAACTGACCTAATGCATATTTCCGGAACATGGGAGGAAACCTGTCTGGAAAAAACCCATGCTGACCACAAAGGTTTAGTCTGGCCTTGGAATCGAACCGAGGATCTCTAGAGTTGTGAGGCAACAGCTAACCACTCCACCATCGCGCCGTCCTAACAAAAGTATATGTACACCCTATTTAGTTAATCAGCCCAGCTATTTCAGACACACCCAATGCTAACAGGTGCAATCTCCATAGACACCTTGGAGGTAGGTCATACAAGCTTAGGGACTAGTTACCTTCAGTGACAGGAGAGATACCGAAGCTTCTTCCTTCCTACTGCTGTCAAGCTGTACTTATCCAGGCACCTTATCTAGAAGAGTACCAGTACTATTCATAATACAAATACAATCTGGATTCACTGCTACCATTATATAATACTATGTGCAATAATGTGCAATATTGTGAAGTAATACGAAATCGGTTATGCACTGTGCAATATGTGGTTTATGGGCAACGTCTTCATTTCTACTTTTGTATACTTTGTAAATTGTGTACAGTTTTCATATCATATACATTTTGTATAGTAGATTTCCTACCTGTTCTGTTTATTCTGTTCTTCAATCTTGTTGCTGTAACAGCACAAATTCCCCTTGTGGGATAACAAAAGGTTATCTTATCTTATCTTGTCTCATCATGGCACTGTCATGGGCTGACAACATTAAAGTAGTTCAGTTCATCAAATCATTTTGTTATTGTGAAGGGAAATATTTAGGGACAACTACAGACAGCTCAGCATGTACTGAGCAGCAGGTCACACAGTGTCTACACTTCAGTAACGTCAGAACAGCCGTCCATTGGGAGTCTTGTGTACTATGTTTCCATGGCCGAGCAGTCCCAGAGATCACCATGTGCAATGCCAAGCATCAGCTAGAATCAGCTCTATCAGACCACTATTGGACTCTAGATCCTATTTGCTTGGGGGATGAGGAATAATTAAAGGCTCTGTTGAAAAGGAATTCTTAATTCTACTGAATAAAATGATATTTAAAGAATAATGTAGAGGAGTTTGAGGAAGATCCCTAGGTACGAAGCGAAGGCCATTGAGAAACGGTTTGCTGAGTTTGGTGTGAACAGAGTCCTGATCTCAACCCCATCCTTCATGTTTGGGATAAACTAAGATGCTGATTGTGAGCCAGAGATCACCCAACATCAGTGGCCTGGCTGGTGGGACTGTGGTTAAGGTAGTGGACCAGAATGTCCAGGGTTCAAATCCCACCTCTGCCAAATTGTCACTCTTGGGTCC
Source organism: Ancistrus triradiatus (assembly GCA_025084515.1). Taxonomy (NCBI): domain Eukaryota; kingdom Metazoa; phylum Chordata; class Actinopteri; order Siluriformes; family Loricariidae; genus Ancistrus; species Ancistrus triradiatus. The sequence goes on from JAJAGP010000096.1 coordinate 45,578, forward strand.
TTGATCATGACTCTTAACCCCCACATACTTGGATTGTAAGACTGTATCAGTTGTAAGTCACTCTGGATAAGAATGGAATGGAATGGAAGCTGTTGCAGCAGGGAAATATGAGGTCAGGTTCATACCGTTGCCCATGGTTTTGGAGATGTGCTGTTCCACTGTCTGCATAGTGTCAGATCAGTTTTTAGGGCTGGGCAGTCACGCTAATGACTACCTGAAAAAATATCACGTTAGTCATACACTTGTCACATACATGAGTACCCTGCCCTATTTCTAATTTGTGTTAAGAGAAGTTTTAATGATTAGGGACTTTGAAGGTGATCTAAGACCAGGGTTATGAATCCATCAACTACTGTTCATTAGAAACAAGGTTCCAATAGAAATGCTGTTAGGCTTTATACTAAGATTAAAGCTAATAGCACAGACCTCAGGTCTGATTATTTGTAATCCAACTTATACACTCACACACACCCACATTCGGTTACGGAACAATAGTTCTCTGTCTCAGACCTGTAGCAACCTGTGTCTGTTCTTCCCTCCGAAGCCCCTGATGCTGAAAGTCCTTCATGAACAACCAGTGTGTGAAGGTCGATTGTCCCTAATCCATACCAATCTAACAGGGCCATATGTGATGGGCAACACATGAATGGAGTTGATGCTTATGATTGTTGGAGGTAGAGTAAGAAAATACTACAATATGGACATATTTGCACATTATCTATCTTTTAGTGCTAGTAGAAATATCTAAGCTTCATTTATATGACTCTGTAGATTTATAACTTCCCCAGAATGTCATAAATGCTGGCCAATAATCAACTCAGCTACTACTAAACATTAAAACATCTACTAAAGCTAACCGAAATACATAAGGATAACCTTTGCATAGCTCGCTCCTTTAAGTATGCCTTTTCTTTGACTATTAAAGAAACCCCACAAAGTTTAAGCCAGGATTTCACGTCTAGCAGGGTTGCCAGATTGTCAGAGAAACTGACTCTCAATCTAGAATGTTCAACATAGATTCTTACAACTAATGTATTATGGAATGTAACAAACTGGAGAAATAGACTTGATATTTTGATGATATCTTGTACTTCAGCATTTTTTTAACCCAGTCGTTGTACTCCATCTATAACAGTTAAACACTGATAGTCATTCTGCCACATTTTCCTGTTTTAAGAAAGTTGTTAAACCAGTCGGCACAAAACTGACAAAGCACACACGTCGGGACAGTCAATATGTTTTTGTTTTTAAAATACACAGGTAACTACTTAGCTCACATTCCAACTGCTAGAAATTCATACTGCATCAAAATAATGACATCCATTTTTGTAGCATATTTACAGATTTATAGCTTTATTCAGAAATAACAGAATCAATCAGAAAAAGTATTCTATTGACACACTGCTCCAAATTGCCCTCAGACTTCAATGAAAAGTAGCTATTTTATAAACATTTTTAATCTACAATAGAATGTAGTCAGATCTTTGGCTGTACAAACTGCAGATGCAGAAGGTTTAAAAAAGCTAAGGTGTCCCATTAATCAAACTGGTACTAGAAAAGGATCAATCTGGCAACTCAGGTCCCAAGACTCAAACATTCCTATTCAAGACAGCTTGTTTAAACTCTGTCATACAGCAAAAGAGGTTGATGAAACAAAAGAAGTTACACACCCAAGTTTAACGACAGCTCACTTTTTTTTAAGTGACAGAAATACTCACGAGGCTGTTCCAGTACGCAGCGTACGCCATGAAGCCTGCAGGAGATGGAAATTTGCTTCTAATTGTCGAAGCTACAGCAGAGACTGAGGAGATTCAGGCTCAGGAGGCTCATCCCTCACATTCCTCAATGCCACTCCCGTCAGTGCCGAGCCGAATGTGGAACCAAGAGGCTTCAGGTCAACAGGCTAGTAACCTAGCTTTTGGGCTTAAAAGTTTCTCTCGTCATGCACTACCTCTCCTAATTCTTCAGGCCTGCATCACACAGGCGAAAGGAATGAACTTTGAAATCTCGTTAACCCAGTGTCATGAGTGACTAGCTATTGCGCAGTACTGTGACGGCCGTCTCAGAGGATCGCTGATATCTCAGAGCCCTAATTATACTGGCTTGCAAAACCTGCACACATTAGCTTTATGCTTCTGCAAACCGACATGCTGGGGCAAAATACCTACCTCTATGCTGTACAGCAGAATAAGTCTAAATAGCATAGTATGCTATTCTACAGCAACACTCCAAGCCTTAACTGTATTGTGTTAAAGCAGTTGGATTTAAGTCCTGGAACCGGTTTCTTGGACCAACAGTAGTCTCAATCCTAGATTAAAATAGACTTTCAATGGTGAATCATTTCTGACTCTGGTATTATGCTTAATGCATATCTGAAATGCGAGGTTAACACATTCATTTTAAAGAAATATCCACAATATCACTTTGATTGTGTCCTAAATGTCATACTAAATACAATATTGATACCAAGCCCAATTTGGGCAAAGGATGGGCAACAATACTTTGGGCAAAGGATCATTTCAGATACCTTCTTTACCTCAGTGTCGATATATGCTAGGAGCAATAAAACCACATAACATTATGTTTCTTCACAACAGACAGCTTCCTTTACCATCTATGCCAAGAAGTAGATATGCTATTTAGTTTATAATAAGTGGCTTTTGTTTAGAACAGCTAGGTCGACAAGCTACTTAGCTAACTGCTAACGCTAGCTTGCATCTTGTCATATGTGGCAACAAGTGGGATTTCACTATCATACTTTCAGTATTTCAGTATTATAAAGGTAACGTTAATGGAAAGCTAATATGCTGGTTCAGAAACTGCCAAAAAAATGATCTCACATGTTACAAGGCATTTGAGAATTAAATCTCAGGGAAAAGGAGGAACTACATGCAAGCATTAATGATAAAATATTATGTTTGTGCTACAGTGGAAAGTTTTATCCAAATCCGATCTAAGTAATGACTTAGCCGCATTCTCTGCTTTTAAATCCAGTCAAGGCCAGGCTATATATTAGATGCTGGTCACACCCAGTTTAGTCTGGTTAGTAGTCATAGTTGTTCACCAGCAAAAAGCTTGCTGGTTATCCTAGTAAGCTAGCACAGTGCATCATAGCAGCTCCTCATGCCAGTGACCAGTGTTCGGATCAAGTTAGTCACTGTGGCTCAAACGTCATCATTTTCCATTCATGTTTGCATATATTCTCTCCTTTTTTCAAGCCTCACTTGTGATCTAATTTAGTAGCAATTCCTGAGCCAGCCTATTAGGTATCCGCTAAAGTTGGTTTCCATAAATCTGTGGTTATTTAGAAATCACATTTTTGAGTACAATATACATGTATAACATTATAGTAAATCATTAACATTTTACTTAGAATTCTAATCATAATTAGATTTAGGTCTAACTGATTTGGGTCTAAGCTGATCAGATGAAGTCAGATAAAGTTTGGGAACATCTGGCCTACACTGTTGAGTTCAATCATACTGAACAGCACTTAAAAGTACAGGATTAAAGTTTCCCTAGTAAGCTTTAATAATGTTAGTAGACTCGAGTTCTTGAAGTCATTAAGAGGATGTTGCTAGACTGCAGTTATACTCCAGAACGAAACTGTTATTACTAAAACCTGCTGAATTAGTTGCCTTACTGAGTGTATACAGGTCAGTTACATACCTGTTTGGATTGTTTGTCTCGTCCATGGCTCCTCTTTTTGTTCGGCATTTCTGCGTAGTATTCCCTAAGAGCTTCCTAGCGCAAATCCACAATCTTTGGAAGGGGTTTGTTGCACACTTACTTGCTCCTCCTGCTCAAAAATATGCTCGTTGCTCAAAGGAGTGACTGCCAGAAGCTCTGAGCAAACTCTATAAAAATGAAAGCGTCAGCAAGCAGTACCACTGTGATTGTGAAATGGGTTGTGCATTTATTCCATTTTCTTTTTTCTGCAGCTGCATTAGCTAATCCATAGGCTATGTAATACTGTGCATATTATAGCTCTCTGGTAAGCACTGAACAGGCCACTTTAATGCAGAGTTGGAACAGTAACCGTTTTGGCTTTACAACCAAACCACAGTTTATCAATTCATTCCACAGACTCTGAATGTTTGCATAGAAACACTATTGACAGGAAAACAACATGGCACATTAACAGACCTCTTATCTACTGTACCACACTCCCACCCTTGGCCTGGCTTACTGCTGGAGGAAGCCTGGAAATGGCTCACTAGGTGTGTCCCGCTTCGTTCGTTTCACAACAATGCTGCCTTACAGCAATTCCAAACCGCTTGGGAGGGTTTGAATTCTTCTTAGGATTAAAGACTTTATAGTAACTGTTTGATGAATTCTCTATCACATTCGTTACAGTTGAACCCTTCCATCTGAATGTACATTGCTTCGGAGGATGGTTTGGAAAATAAATCATTTCTTATGGAACCGTGTTCCAGCATTTTCAAAAACTACAGCGCACGAGGGTCTTATCAACAGAACGGACAGGACTTCTTTTTATCTTCAGTGGGTTGGATAGTGGGTTATGGTATTAAAATATACCATACGTCACTGAGGAAATTGGGATAGTAGGTGTTTGGATAGCAGGTTAAACTATTTATGTGGTTAATTACAGCAATTTTACCATATGCATTAAAAGCATAGCAGAAACTGCAGCACAATCGCTTCTAAGGCCTCATTTATAAATGCGTGTGTAAATAAATCCTAAATGAATGCAATTCCTTGTAATGCATGTAGGGTAAGCAATCTGGTTATGTATCTCATCAAAATCATGCACATGTGAGTCTGTGCATCTATGAAACATCCTCAAATATCCACTTGACCTATTTTTAGCTAACACAACCTAGTTTTTCCCTCATCCAAAACTATACTGCTCAAAAAAATAAAGGGAACTCCGACTTAGAAAGATGAGAGAGGTCTGTAATTTTCATCATAGGTACACTTCAACTCTGAGAGACAAAATGAGAAAAAAAATCCAGGAAATCACATTGTAAGATTTTTAAAGAATTTAATTATAAATCATAGTGGAAAATAAGTATTAGGTCACCCACAAACAAGAAAGATTTCTGGCTCTCACAGACCTGTAGCTTCTTCTTTAACAAGCTCTTCTGTTGTCTACTCGTTACCTGTATTAATGGCACCTGTTTGACCTCGTTGTCTGTATAATAGACACCTGTCCACAGCCTCAAACAGTCAGACTCCAAACTCAACTATGGCCAAGACCAAAGAGCTGTCGAAAGACATCAGAAAGAAAATTGTAGACCTGCACCAGGCTGGGAAGAGTGAATCTACAATAGGCAAGCAGGTTGATGTGAATAAATCAACAGTGCGTGCAATTGTAAGAAAATGGAAGACATACAAGACCATTGATAATCTCCCTCGATCTGGGGCTCCACGCAAGATCTCTTCCCGTGGGGTCAAAATGATCATGAGAACGGTAAGCAAAAAAATCCCAGAACTACATGGAGGGACCTGATGAATGACCTGCAGAGAGCTGGGACCAAAGTAACAAGGCTACCATCAGTAACACACTACGCCGAGAGGGACTCAGATCCTGCAGTGCCAGGCGTGTCCCCCTGCTTAAGCCAGAATATGTCCAGGCCAGTCTGAAATTTTCCAGACAGCATATGGATGATCCAGAAGAGGATTGGGAGAATATCATGTGGTCAGATGAAACTAAAATATAACTTTTTGGTATAAACTCAACTCGCCGTGTTTGGAGGAAGAAGAATTCTGAGTTGCACCATATCTACTGGGAAGCATGGGGGTAAAAACCTCATGCTTTGGGGCTGTTTTTCTGCAAAGGGGACAGGACTGATCGTTCTTAAGGGAAGAATGAACAGGGCCATGTATCGTGAGATTTTAAGCCAAAACCTCCTTCCATCAGTGAGAGCATTGAAGATGGAACGTGGCTGGGTCTTCCAGCATGACAATGATCTAAAACACACTGCTCGGGCAACGAAGGAGTGGCTCCGTAAAAACCATTTCTAGCCAGTCTCCAGACCTCAGCCCCATAGAAAATTTGTGGAGGGAGTTGAAAGTTCGTGTTGCCCCAAAACATCACTGCTCTAGAGGAGATCTGCATGGAGGAATGGGCCAAAATACCAGCTACAGTGTGTGCCAACCTGATGAAGACTTACAGGAAACGTTTGACCTCTGTCACTGCCAACAAAGGTTATGTTAGAAAGTATTTAGTTTAACCAAATTTATTGATCAAATACTTATTTTCCACCATAATTTACAATTAAATTCTTTTAAAATCCTACAATGTGATTTCCTGGATTTTTTTTTCCTCATTTTGTGTCTCATAGTTGAAGTGTAGCTATTACGGACCGCTGTCATCTTTCTAAGTAGAAGAACTTCAGTGACTGACTAAATACTTTTTTGCCCCACTGTACATTGTGCTGTTTAAGTGTTCCCTTTATTTTTTTGAGCAGTGTATTTCAGGTATATATAAAGAAGGGACACAACATTTGACCCACCTTCTAGCTGGTTCGTACTATTAGGTCTGTTAAATTAACGTACTTAACTACACAGTGCTATTCAAGTTAATGGCTATCATGCCTAGCATGCTTGTTTAGCTATCCTAGCTTCGTAGCATGTGCACAAATGAACAGTTTCTATCTTAAAATAGAAAATAATAATAATACCAATCGCTATTACCCATTAAACAGCCCATAGGTCGGTGTTTGGTTACGCTTGTGTAATTTACCTGTTTTAAGCCTGTGGTGGACAAAGTTGTGTTATTTTTTGGAACACTTCAAGACAACCCACTTTAAGCACAACAGAAACATTCCATTGATCACTAATAAACACTGAGATAAAAGTCCGGGATAGCCTTTCGCTCCGGGACACTGACCTGTATTGTTTCTCTAATCAGACCCCCGGTATGAACTAGCTGAACAGCCATGCTTTGTACTGTGATTATCCTACTAGTGACTATGCACAACATCTTAAAAAAGGCCCATATTTAACATTATACACACTTGCTTCTATGAACAATACGCAACCATAACCATATGCAAATTAGGGATTAACAGAATTAATATATTAATTTGATATTTGATATCTGGTAGAAAGTTAGATCTTCAGGAGTACGGTACAGATGGAATCGGCAAGGCTATTATGCAATTTAACCAGCAGGTGTCAGTGTTTCACTGCGCAATTCTTTCCACCTTATTTGTAAATCTAACATGGAGACGATAGCTTGGAACCGTGATACACTGGTTGGTTTTCCTCGTCTCAGAGCTCCAGACACTTAGGTTTAAGTTCCACCCTGGCCGTTGCTTCATGGATTTGCATGTTCTGCATGTGTCTGCGAGGGCTTCCTGGAGTTAATCTGTTTTCCCCACAGCCCAAAGACATGTTTTGTCAATTGGTGTCTATAAAGTGTGTGTGTATATACATTTATGTTTTCTCGTTAACCCCATTTTATCCAGATCAAGGTCACGGACCCACACACACACACTGTCCACTGTGTTCGATGATGACACTTGCTCTGGGGATGTGGAGCCAGGGGATTTCAGCCCAGATGGTGTTACTTTATGTATCTGTGGAGGCCAATGCATGAGCCACGCACTCACCCACAGATGGAGCAATTGAGCCCAGATGCTGGGGTAATGCTGATTGTTGTTGGACGCCTCTTTCGGACCTCCTGTGTTGGATGGAATGGTGAATTTGTTTGGTATGATGTGTTTGTTTGGTCTCCACGGTGCAGTTGACTTGCCATGCCGATCTATCGAGAGTCAGAGGTTCAAGACGCACTTTTTTAAAGCATAGTCCTTATAGCACCTCGTTTGTTTGCTTGAGTTGCCTGTAGAGGGCGAACACACACACACACACACACACACACACACACACACACACACACACACCAAACTTAACTTTTGCATAATATCGTGTAATTTGTTCATATTATCCCTATGGTTTTTTGGATTTTATTTACATTTACAGAATTTAGCAGACTCCCTTATCCAGAGCGACTTACAATTGATGCAATCTTACAATCCAAGCAGTTGTGGGTTAAGAGGCTTGCTCAAGGACCCAACAGTGGCAGCTTGGCAGAGGTGGGATTTGAACCCTGTACCTTTTGGTCCATAGTCTCAATTGGCTAATTCTTATCTATTCTCTAGTGCACCGTTGTTTTGACTGATTGTAATGACATTTAAATAAAGTAATAGTTAGATAAATGGTTTTGCAGCACAATGCCAGCTGTCTAACCCATCAAACACACAAAGGCATTTAAATGTGACCTGAGTGTAATCATTTTCCAGTAATCAGGCAGTACGCTGAGAGCTTGGAGAGCTGTATGACTCACCCTTCTCACGAGCCGAACATGGTGGAGACAGAGACGGTTAGAGAGGCTGACAGTCCAGAGTGGGGCTCTGATGGCCTGCTGACCCTTTGTGCCTGTGTAATTGCTGGACAGACTGAATAAGTGCAAGGTGCAGTGCATCACAGACTGACTCAGATAACATTTAGCCACACAAAGGCACTAGAGGCCAGAGAGGTGTGTGTCAACAGTGTGTGTGTGTCTGTATGTGTGTGTGTATGTGGAACAGTCCTCCAGATAAGGGACCTGTTTTCAATGTTTCATTCGCTTGTGTTATTTGTACTCCTTTGGTTGAAGTAATCACTTGTAGGTTTACATGTAGTATATCAGATAAGACTGTATTTCCTGGACCTAAAGTGCTCCGGTATACAGCTAGAACCATTTATGCCGAAAGCACCACCTGCTTGAGTGTAAAAACAACAACATGTCAATATCTTACTGCAAAATAGATATATTAAAAATAATATAACAATGTATTATTATTCCATACCCTTTCCAGACAGCTCTTCAAACAGCTCCGAGGCCAAAGAGTCCCATTAACCACCAAACAACATTAAGTTTCTTGGAAATATGCAAATTGTTTGGCTTTAAGAAAGGCCTTAAAGGTTAACTGTGGATTATTTTTGGAACCTAAATTGCTAATGGACTTTCAGAGAGGGGTGAAAATCTTGTATTAACCCATTAACACCCGACATTTCAATGCCTTCTCACTGTTCTCATTCTGCATTCATTATGATCGTATCTCGTTTCTTCCACCCATGTAAATAAGTCAGGTGGAGCGTGAGAATTCGGCCATCTGCCTGCTGCATATTGACCAGGAGAAATAAGATCCTACACAAATCAGAGCCCAAGATTTACAGGATAGGATTGCTACTTATCCAGGTATTACCACGTTGTGCATATTGCATGTTCTAAATAGCCTTTTACTGTAGAATCAAAGAGAAACACATGGGATTGGTTTAAGTGATACTCAAAATCTTGGATTCATCACTCCATAATCCTCTATTCCACTAATCTTCATTCCAATCTTTGGGAGCGTCAGCATGTCTTAACCTTTTCTTAACCTGTTCCACTTCAGAAATCATATATTGTCATTATACCATCTAAACAATGATATATCTAATCTATGGTGGCCTTAGACATTTTGCACTTGCATTTCAACATGTTAAGCATAATCTTATCGCGAAAAAGTAAACACAGCAGGGCTAGTAAAGTCGCTGAAGCACACGACCGACCTGTTGCTTTAGGAATGATCTATTCATAAATGCAAAGGGAAAAATGTAAAAGTAATAGGAGAGGGTTTATTTTGAACAGGGTTCTTTATATCAAGTCAGTCAACATACAGAGGACAAAACCACCTTTCTCGTTCTTTCTCTTTCGAACGGCGTCTTTCCAGCATCTTCTGGTCTGAAAGGTCATGAATGACGCTGAACGTCTGAGCTGTGCAAACAATTAGCCAGCGGATAGCAGAACTACGAGATGGCTTTAGCTCAGGAGATGACTAGCAAAGATACAAGTGACCTTCTGTCAGCAGATTACATCTCAAATCGGTTCAACAGACACTTTTTGGAAATGTTCTAGTGGCTGCAAACATGCGAACAATTACATGTGCAAAGTCATATCTATAGACCCTAAAATAAGATGTGATACTGAAATTGTAATATGTAATATCTGTAGAGAAATGGGAACATTTGTCTAAACATCTTCGTTTACAGTTTCTCTGCTTTGAAAAAGGTCATTTCAGCAAAAATCAACTTTATTAAGAGCATATACCAGACAACAATCAACATTTGCAGTTAAGAATTAAGGCTCAGTAGCCCAGCAAACACAGCTTGGCAAGGCCCGGATTTAACCTCACAACCTACTTGCTAGCAAACCAAAGCCTAAACCACTAAGACGCCCAAAAATCCTGTTCTGACAGATCCATCTCACATTCTCACATTTACATTCCCAAGCCAGCTTTATCCAGAACAACCTGTTGACCTTTAATGACCAAACAGTGGCAGTTTGAGATAGCCAGGATTTGAGCTCCCAATTAGACCCACCACTGCCCCCATTAGTAAAGCTAGAGAGATTATCCACATAAACATGCACACTTGAAGACCTGCGATTTAACGTTTATGAAGTAACAATTACACGGTCGAATTAAATGCCCAAGTTAGTCAATTGGGCAGCACAACAGATTCAATTGACTGAGTAAGGATCAGATGTGCTCCCATCAAAGCCTTAACTGGTGCTGAGAGTCATTATTTGCTGCAGAACAACTACACAGATGAGCACACCATGCTGCCTGGGAGACTACAGGGCCTTGGTGCAACACTCGCACAGCAAACCTGATTAGTGTTGCTCTGTTTTTGCTGACTGGATATTGTGTCATGAGCTTGGAATTTATGACAGTGCTGCAGTTTCTGTATCTGTATAAAGGCTGTATTTCAGATGGTGTGATAGGAACAAATCCTGGAGCTATGCAACGAAATAAAAAATACACGATCGGATGTGTTAACGTTAAGCATATTTCTGTCATCTGAATGGATGTGCCAAGCAGCATGTAGCAGAAATCGGTGGGTATATGTGTATACATATACATATATATATATACTTGGTCATTTATTTATTGAGGAAAATGATCCAATATTACATATTAGTGAGTGGCAAAAGTATGTGAACCTCTAGGATTAGCAGTTAATTTGAAGGTGAAATTAGAGTCAGGTGTTTTCAATCAATGGGATGCCAGTCAGGTGTGAGTGGGCACCCTGTTTTATTTAAAGTACAGGGATCTATCCAAGTCTGCCCTTCACAACATGTTTGTGGAAGTCTATCATGGCACGGACAAAGGGGATTTCTGAGGACCTCAGAAAAAGAGTTGTGGATGCTCATCAGGTTTAAAAGGTTACAAAACCATCTCTAAGAGTTTGGACTCCACCAATCCACAGTCAGACAGAGTGTGTACAAATGGAGGATATTCAAGACCATTGTTACCCTCCCCAGGAGTGGTCGACCAATAAAGATCACTCCAAGAGCAAGGCGTGTAATAGTTGGTGAGGTCACAAAGAACCCCAGGGTAACTTCTAAGCAACTGAAGGTCCCACTCACATTGGCTAATGTTAATGTTCATGAGTCCACCATCAGAAGAACACTGAACAACAATGGTGTGCATGGCAGGGTTGCAAGGAGAAAGCCACTGCTCTCCAAAAAGAACATTGCTGCTCGTCTGCAGTTTGCTAAAGATCACGTGGACAAGCCAGAAGGCCACTTGAAGAATGCTTTGTAAACTTTTTTGGTTTAAAAGAAAAGCGTTGTGTTTGGAGAAAGGAAAACACTGCATTCCAGCATAAGAACCTCTGAATTCTAAATTATATCAGAGAATTCTAAAGGAAAATATCAGGACATCTGTCCATGAACTGAATCTCAATACTTTTGCCACTCACTAATATGTAATATTGGATCATTTCCCTCCATAAACAAATGACCAAGTGTAATATTTTTGTCTCATTTGTTTAACTGGGTTCTCGTTATCTACTTTTAGGACTTGTGTGAAAATCTGATGATGTTTTAGGTCATATTTATGCAGAAATATAGAAAATTCTAAAGGGTTCACAAACTCTCAAGCACCACTGTAGATAGATACATAGATGCCAATACTAACATTCTTACAAGGTGATAAAAGGTAGATAAAAGATACAAATATAATACAAAAATACAAAAACTCCTTTGCTACCTTTGCTAGAACAATGAAATGATGCATTATAGTGTAACTGTTAGTCAATACACCCAAAACAATGAGATAAAACATTATGAAAACCTGGTCCACAACAACATTAAGGTGGGATACCATTTCAGTCATTTCCAATCACCCTGCACTTTAAGTTACTCAGATCTTTACTACTGAACATTTCTCCCATGTCAACACATCAACTCTGAGAACCAACAGTTGGCTTGCCATCTAAAACTATTCCAGACCTTCACACACACAGTTACACAGTTATCTTAACAAATCCATAAATGTTTCTGTTTCCTCTCTTAACTGTAGAGTCCACACACGGCCAAATATATACATTTATATTCCTGCTTAACTCCTGTATATTGTTTGTTGTTCAAATCACCATTCTGCCGAGCCAATAATTCTGGATTAACATTGTCCCTCGTGATGATCCCAGCTGCTGGACAGTGCATATGCAAGAGATATCATCAGTTGTCTTCAAAGCCTTGGTGAACTGCAGTGACAGTAAGATAGGAGGGAGGGAGACAGCGCAAGAGCGTTTGAGAAAGAGAGAGAGATGTTGTCATGGCAACCACACATCCTTGACAAATGACAGTATTGAGACAAGAAAAGATGAGAGAGAAAGAACCGCGACTCTGAGAGAAAGAGGTCTAAGGATCCAGAGGCTTCCAATACAATGGAACCAATGGAACAAACTGGCTGACTGGACCTTAAAGGACGTAGAGCAGAAATATCACGAGATCAAATCTCACGACGGGTTAATTACATCTGATGGACGACTACAATCGACTTTATGACTTAAACGGTTAGATAAGGTCCTAAAATAATCGCAGTCTAATGATACTGAGGATTTTCCTTTCCGTTATGACGTAATGCTTGACATAAACGGCCGCACAATCTGATGAGTGATTACTACCCTCTCGCACTGGACGTTAATGAATTTCTACCTTAATTGCCCACAGCACTCTCACACTCCAGCACAATGTACACACGGCAGGGCGTCAGAATGACGTCTAGCATGACTCAGATTTGCCCCTGCCCTATCAGACCTCTCATTTCCTGTGAGGATCTGAACCTACAGTGAGGACTTCCATGTTGTGTGTCTTATTTCACACATCATTACACTTTTGCATTACGTATAATGTCATCTCTGGAAGCCTGACCTGCACAGAGCTACATGTGAGCATCTGTTATCCAAGAGCCATAAACTGGACTGGGTGAATTGGCTTTTCCAGGATTTAGTCTAATTTTTGAATTAGCCAACACCCTGATAAGCTACCTTTAACTGAGCCCTTTCGTTTGAGCTTCAATACTTTTCCTGGAAGGGAACATCCTTTGGTAGTTAATGGTGCTGAGTTCTGAACTATCTCAGTAGCAACAGGTGGCTCGGGTCATGTACATAAACAGTACATTAAAGCTGTAGGGCACAATATGTAGTCAAAAGTTTGTGGCCACCCTAAAACCATATTATGAACCTAAAATATGGACCTTCACCTGATCGCTTTTAAAATATGATGCATAACCATAACAACAGCAACAATACTACTACTACTATTACTATTACTACTACTACTACTACTACTACTAATAATAATAATAATAAAAGGATCTTTCCTTGCTCATTTTGTTTTAAGACATGGGTAATTCAAAGTAGACTAAAAACAGTAGCAACAGGCATAGTCTTCTGTTCAGCAACTTTTGTTACTTCTGTTCTTTGTATACTTCAGACCCTCGTTTACTCAGAATAACTGAATCAAGCTTAACAACTGCTCTAATGCAAACACCTGTTGCCAGGTAGAACTAGAGAGCAGCTGCAGCTTCGCTTTGTGATGTTTGCTCGAGAACCCATTTGATTTTGTAAGCACGGGGCATGCGTGGTCACAGCTCGCTTGCCTTGTTCATCTACGTGGCCTGAGGATAGTGTAACGTACCTGTATACTGTACAGAGAATTCGTACTACTAATGTGAGGGTTTAACTTTGCATACTTGTCCACTATACTGTGGTGGCTTAGCGGTTAAGATACTGGACTTTGGACCAGAAGGTTCAGGGTTCATATCTGCCAAGCTCCTACTGTTGGGTCCTTGACCAAAGCAGTTAACCCACAATTGGTCGTAACTGGATCAGTTATAAATCCCTCTGGACAAGAGCATCTACCAGTCCATGAATGATTACTTGGTCTTCCTCGTTGATTAGTGCAGCTCGCGCCCTCTTCTGTCTGTACCTCTGAACCCTGGATGAGTAATGCTCTTGGATGTGCTGATCTGTGTCATTTGAAAACCAGATGATCACCCCAGTCACGTTTTTGAGCAATGAAATTCAAAGCTTGAGCAATACTTTTGAATCTACATTCAATTTGGTTTGTCGGTCTAACTAATTGTTGCGTTCTTTCTGGAGCTGTCCAGGGTTGAGGTGCTGAAGCGACAGTGACGTCCATCTTCTGGTCAGATGATGGTTTCTCTTAGGAGACAGTCAGTAAGGATCACTTCTATCTATTGGAACAGCTATGCAAAAATATAGAGACAACTGCACATTCCACTGGCTGGCCATGTTCCACAGAAATAAAGCGTGGTTATTTATAGATGAGTTTCCCCTCCTCTTCCCGTCCCCATCTCCCTCGAGACTCGAGCATCCTACCCCAGGTAGAAATTGACGTCAGAGCCTGGCGTAATTTGACGTGTAAACATCCCTTCCCCTTTTCCCCACTCATTCACTGGGTGGTAGATTTCCACGCCTGCTTCACTCGCGCCGTCGCACCATCCTAATCTTAGATATCTCCAAAGACAGATCGAAGGCTTCTCTCAGGCTCCATTATTTCTCTCATTATTGGTTTACGTATTTCATTGGCTTACTAATCGAATCGCCCGGGAGCGAGTCGGCGGCGCGTCGTTTCCCCATCAGTGCCGGTTTGATCTGAGATGGAAGTGAGATGTCGGAATCCTGCGCTGTTGCTGATGCTGAGTGCGGCTCTGCTGCTTCTAGGCTCCGTGTCTGTTCTCTCCCAGCGCCAGTACCTGAACGAATGGGCGGTGGAGGTACCGGGCGGACTGCGCGCAGCCAGGGCCATCGCCGACGAGCTCGGCTACCAGTTGGTGCGACAGGTAGGAGGACGGCGAACACCTCACAAAGCTCACGTTACCGCCTGACACAGAGTGTTCATCAGGGTTTGGATCATGCATAGGATTCGGAGAAGTGAAGCTCGTGGCTGTTGTGGGTTGTAACAGTGGGCTGTTGCTGTGCGGGCTGGGAAATGTGATGTTTACATTTTATATACTATCGCAACACACCTAGAACGGTGGCCATCCTCAGGTATCGGTTATAACGGTACTGTCACTATCGCACATGTAAATGAAAAGTGTAATTAATATTAGATTTCGTGCATAAAGTGGTCTTAATATCGCTGTACTTATAATAGATAACTATATGCACACGTATACACACACACACACACACACGTATATAGGTACTGTATAAAATATATGTCTGCATGTATATATGCACTTGCATATCTACATATGTATGTGAGCACACACACGTTTGTCTCAGGATGGTGGTGGTAAATTTCCATTAAAGTCATGATAATGTTACACCTGTACCTAACACTAACCCTAGTTAACCTTAGTAATCTAATAGAAATGTTATATACATCTCTCTCTCTCTCTCTCTCTATATATATATATATATAGAGAGAGAGAGAGAGAGAGAGAGAGAGAGAGAGAGAGAGAGAGAGAGGAGGCTAAAAGCCTGAGAGAGTCTTTGTGGAGAAGGATTCATACTGAGCAGAGCTTTCAACAAGTACTTGAAGACATGAGTCACGAACGAGTCAAGAATTACCTGTCGATTATATGATTTCAATAAAATGCATTCAAATTTGAGAAAAATGAAAACTAGAAGCATTTTCACTTGTGGTCTCAGACTTTTGGCCCCAGAGCACTATAATTGGGAATCAGGTTTGATGAAGAAGTCCCAGACAATGTAACTGAGCCATGCAGTGTTGGATTGTGTCCGCATGGGTTTTCTCTGGGTCCTCGGGTGCCCTAACACATTCCAAAGACATGCATTAGGTCAGTCGGTGTCGCTCAAGGAAACATGGGCTATGGGTATGTTCCCTAGTGAAAATTACATTTTACATCATTATTAGGTTGACTGGTAACAGTAGAATTACTTTCTTTGTTCAAACTGCATTTAGTTTTGTTTTTTAAACAATTTTTACTCATTTCTTTGTGACTAGTACAAAATTCAGTTTGGATAAATGTTATTTTCAGTATTAGCAGTTTTATTAGTGTAATATTTTAGTAGCGAAAGTAAAATTTGAACTTTTATCAAGTAACAATTTAATTATATCTTATAAAAAAGGTACTGTTATCAAATTTACTACTGAAAGCTGAATTGTATTATTAAAATAACCTTTTGTAAATATGTATGAAAATATTCATACTATTAACAAATGAAAAAGTGTAGATACTAGTAAAATTTTATTTAAACATTATAAATAGTATTATTGCTTTTATAGTTTTTTTGTTTTACTGTTTTGATTGCTAGTATTGCACTTCCTAATTTACAATTTTCTTATTTTATTGCTTAATTTTCAAGAATGTTTATAATTCTTGCAATAACTACAATACTAAAAGTTTAAATTGCTTTTCTAGATATTAGATATTTCTCACTACGTATTCACAACTATTAAAAATTGAAAATGCAACAGGTAAAAGGTACATTTGTACATGTATGCATTTATATGTATGTTGAGTTTTAATTATACTTAATAGCTAGTAATTATTTAATTTAATTCCATGTTTTTCTTCCATGTTCATATTTAATGGTCACAAATTCTCATTGCAATTTAAATTTTAACTGGTAAAAATTAAGTTTGATTTTTTATATTTTCATCATTTAACCACATCATTTTTTGCAATGCATACAAATACACTCATCCGAAAATGCTCCCTAAGCAGAGTTATTCCTGATTTAGAACTGATCCGTTTAGTAGCTTATTTGCATGCTCCGTTGTTGTTTGGTGTGAGACGCTGTAGCGCAGTGGTGCTCGGAGAGAGATGGGGAGAGGGAAGATGACGTCTGAGGTACAGAGACGACACAGGATGTGTCGAGAAGGAGGGAAAGCAGAGGCAAACGATAGATTTTTGTGGGGGCTGAGGGTGAGAGAGATGAGCAAGAGAGATTTACTGTGTGATAGAGGCACTGCCTTTGGGTGGACGCTTGATAATTTAATCAGCGGTGACTCATTGGCATTTTTGCAGTGCTGCATGATGGTTCTGAGGAAGCGAGCCATTGTGGGATAGGACACATTTCATATTCGAAGCTGCACTAATGTATTGGGTTTAATACATTCTAGGAGATACGTATCATCCAAAACAACGACCTGCTTGGTCTTACTTGTTCCCTTCCCCCCCCCTCCCATGGCAGAGAGAGATCTCCGTTATGAGTCATGCCAGAGGGTCATGCTTGTGTAACGTCTTTGCATACCTTATATCCTTTGGAGCAGTCTTACTTCACTACAGAGTCTAGGCTGGTTCACCCCTTAGTTTATCGCAGGCTTAATTCGGGATTCATTCGGAGCTTTCTGATGTGATTTACATACACAGATGATCCAAACCATTATTAAAACCTGTCTCAAATGCTGTTGGTCCGAGATTACTGTGGTACCTGCCACAGCAGATCCCTTAAATTGTTGTAAGGTGGAGTCGATGCAGATTGGACTTCTTGTTCCAGCACACCCCACCTTTGCTCAATTGGAATGAGATTTGGGGGATTTGAAGGCCAGGAAAACACCATGAACTCGTTCTCATTATCCATAAACTATTCCCAAACAATGGGTCCAGTCCTTTCCTGGGTAAATGTGCCCATTGTTGGTGCTTTTTACACTGGACAAGGGTTAGCTGTATAGCCCCATATTCAGCACTGTGTGTTGTGTTGCATTCACTTCATAACCAGTATTAAAGGTTTCTGTGACTTCGGCCACAGTAGTCCTTCTGTCGATTTGGACCAGACAGAATAACATCTGTTGCCAAACCTTTGACAACCCAAAGTCCAGTCGTCAGTTCATGGTTTGTCCCTCTTTCCACTGTCAGTAGGTACTCAAGTCATGTCAGAGATGCCATAACGTCAAAGGACTTTATGCTAGTTTCAGGGTAGTTTGGAGTCCACTCCATCACCAGACACACTCACACTGGGACACTTTAGAACCACCAGTTGTCCATACACATCTTTGGAATATTTCAGGAAACCGCCGTACCCACAGAAACCCACACAGATATTTGAAGCAGCAGGCAGCATCCGGGCCAGTGATCAGGGCTGATTGTACAGATATTGTATTAAGCTGATACTATCAAGAGCTCCTACATCTTCCATACTGAGCCTTCTTTGTCAAGCCAACAACGTCTTCTTCGTTAATCGTTAATATGCCACAGTGACAATAGCACGTTTCCCAGGCTCTCCAACATTAATTGCCTGTTGGAGCCAAAGGATGAATACGAGTCAACGTATTCAGAAAGGTCAACGCTGTAGATGATAACGCTTTCATCATAATGCTTTTCATTCAAACAAAAGCCATTTTGCTTAAGAGAAAATAGCGGAAGCAATTTAAAAGAAGAGCTTTTGTTCCTTAATGATGTCTAAAATACTGTACAGAGACACAGCGTACATTTGATACATGATGCAAAATATCGGATAATGAACGTACACTACTAAATGGTACAATATCAACTCTGTATTATCAGGCAACAGAGGTGGAACGATACACTCTGCGCACGATTCGATTCACGATACAAAACAATGCACATATTCTTGAATTCGTTTTTAAACCCAAAACCCTTCAGTCCGCTGCTATTTTGCACAAAGCAGCCCATGTTCGATAATACAAATCATATTCATCATATTTATATATACAGAGTATTTCTTCTTATTTACTCCACATGTCTCTCACCCTCCAGCAAGACACTCGGACGTCTCCATCCCTGCCGAAGCTGGACCTGCACGTCATCCCCGTGTGGAAGAAAGGCATCACGGGGAAAGGCGTGGTCATCACCGTGCTGGATGATGGTCTGGAATGGAACCACACTGACATCTACCCTAATTACGTAAGTGTGTTGCCACAGCAACGCGCGACTCCAATGCTGCAACACCTTCAGCCTGTTTCCACGGTGACAAGCGATTATCGAGAGCACCACCACCACCATAGTGTGCAGGGCCACTTAATGAAGGCATTGAGTTAGCCTTCTCAGATGTGCTGCTGTTACTAGTGGAAAGGCTAGCGAGACTGACAGACAGTGAGTCTCCGGTTCCACACAGAAAGAGCTATAACGTTTGCAATTATTTAGACTCCATAAGAAGGCACAAACTCTGTCTTATTTACAATACTAGACTCGACTTATATGAGCCTCTTGAGGTTTCTGCAGGAGATGCACAGAACTCTAGGTAACTCTGTAACCTGCTACAGACTCCTTTTCCCGGTAACCCCTCTGTCCTTGGCAATACTCACTCAGTCCTCAAGTCTGACACCTATGACGTAACCATTGTAAAAG
Source organism: Ancistrus triradiatus (assembly GCA_025084515.1). Lineage (NCBI taxonomy): Eukaryota > Metazoa > Chordata > Actinopteri > Siluriformes > Loricariidae > Ancistrus > Ancistrus triradiatus. Next base: position 65,167 of record JAJAGP010000096.1, read on the forward strand.
CATTTGACACATGGAATCGCTTCTGTCCATGTCACAGTATTCTGAGGCACATGGACTGCGAGAGACACTTAATAATTCATCATTTGCTCAGCCAAGCCTCTGCCAAATGCATACAAGTAGTAGCCTGCTAGTGACTTCACATTAGGATCACCGATTACATGGATTTAATTCATCGAGGTGTCTAACCCGTAACAAATCCTCTCTCCTCCAGGATCCCGAGGCCAGTTACGATTTCAACGACAATGATCCTGATCCGTTTCCCAGATACGACTCCACCAACGAGAACAAGTGAGTGACTTATCATCATCAGCCCTGTACAGGCACGGAGTCACAGTCCAGGATTAGGAGATGGTAATCTAGAATTAGGACAGGAATAGAAGGACTGCTGTTAGCAGATGCATTTTGATGAGAGGTCTCGGTGATTGAGAGGCTCTGATCTCGGAAGGGCAGAGCTCTGTCACAGAGTCCGTGTAATCCACTGCTGATACGATACAAACCAAGAGCGGCATATTAGTGTTCAATGTCAGTAGACTGTGTACTGATGCTCAGATGTTGGCCAGACTCAGGCAGAATAGCAGTGTCAACACAGATTTTTGAAGAGTTCTCATATAAGAGGTGATACTGCAAAAATGACTACAGCGTGGCCAGCAAAATGAACAGACCTCAATCAGTTAAATACATTTGAAACAGCAGGTGAAATGCTCAAAAAGCAACCACAAAAAGAGTTGAACTGTACACCCACTCAGTAGACGAAGGAGAAAATTGACAGAATTGGCACTGAGAGGCATCATAACCAAGTTAAAGGGAAGAAAAGACACATGGGACTAATTTACTTACCTTACAGTGTATACAAATACTGAAACCAAAATTAATTCCATTACTTACTGTCCTTCCAATTAGGAGTGCAGAGGTTTAACCACCCCAGATATCAGTTATGGGCAAAATCTAGCTCAGTTTAGGCACATATGGGTCAGTTATGGCAATAGCAAGTGTATTGTGGGTGTAAAGATTCATCACGGCATTCAGGCTCGGGGCTGCATGGGGTCCATATGTATGGGAATTTGCATGTTGGTCCAAATGTGACCCAACATGTGCAGTTCTGCCTATGTACTGGCAGCCAGATTCGGTTGAGGCCATGGCCATTATACCACAGGCCAAGGAAAATGGACAATCATTAATTTGTTATGAATGATTTGAGGCATCCCAGTCCCATTGATTACCCCCATTTTATCACATTAGGGAAGAGTCGGGCATGGTGCATTTAATTGGAATTTCCAACATGGGAAGGCAAACACACAAGACACTCTCTATTCAAGTAACAGCACTGTTGTTAGTCAACTGGAAAATATTAACGTCAGGCAAACTAGAGACGAGGTAACCTAAACAGCAGTAGACACAGACATACCTGGTTGGAAAATGAACATTTGCCTCAGGTGTGCTGGTAAATTGCATTACAATTTATGAACGCTAAGCTATCGGAAAATTTGACCGTAGCAATTCCATCTCCAGAGGCATTCACTTGCAAGTGGAAACCCAAATCCAAAGCTGGAGGAGATGAGTACAGATCGTCTGAAGATCTCTGAAGATTAAATTAGACTGTTCCACTGTCATTGCTATGATGTAAGAGATACTACTGTGTGGATCCCCAAATGCACTCAAGCACAATCATGAGCGTTCAGTAATTAGAGGTGGACATAGATGGAAGACAGAAAAAAGGAAAACACTTATTATTCTCAACCCCACAGCTGCTTCCAACTCCCTCCCACACAATGCTCTCTCATGACTCATCCTCTGATGGATAGCTGTTGAGGTTTTGTGTGAACACACACACATACAGACACAGACACACATTCGTCCTCTTACCCACCCATGTCAAAACTCTATTGTCAATAAATGGAAGGTACTTCACTGTAATTGGTTTGCTGCAGAATTTGTCAACAGTCCAATTATACACAATGTGGAAAGAAAAACAGGAGGAAGAAGGACTTCTATCATGAGCAGTTAGCAAGCTCAACTTGTTGCCATCATTTTATCAGTCGTGAAAAAAGAAAGAAAAATGCGATATTATAATCTAAGGTTGGCTAGGGCACATATTTTAGATACACCGTTTCAAAAAACATGCTGTTCCCTTACAATTTCTAAAATGCTGCAAGCATGTGAGCTCTCCCATGAGGAGGAGTGAAAATAAAGTGCCACACAAGATCAAATAACGATCAAAGTAAGACTTCAAACAGAACACTCTTGTGTGAGCAAAACACACAGGAAGCAGAGCAGACATGCGCTAACCCAGAGGTGATGTCACGGCTCTGAGATGCTGGCTTTAACGTTTCTTGCTAATGACTGGCAATGCATTGCAGCTGCTAATACTCAGGCAAGACTGGTCTCTATCTGTGCTGCACCGTAGCAGACATGACATAACATAATCGCTTGATAAATACACTGTAAATGTAAGAGAAATTAGTCTCAAAATAGCAAGCATTAAGGCTGGGCTAACATTCGGTAATCAGTTGCCAGGTGTGTCATTTTCCCTTGAAATAATGTCTTAAACGTAATGATGTAATCTGTGTTTTACACTGCTTTGTTAAGCTGAATGGTTAAGGTTGGGGTATAGGGTTATGAAAAGGGTTAGGGTTCTCAGGATTCCATTCCATCATCTCCAAAACCAAATATATCTAACATAGAAATCATAGAATTTCATAGAAATATGCTGTTTACTACATTCATTCCATGTTCTCCAGGCACGGTACGAGGTGTGCAGGTGAGATTGCCATGCAAGCAGACAACAACAAATGTGGAGTCGGAGTGGCTTACAACTCAAAGGTTGGAGGTGAGAGCAGCACAGGATTTATTTCATGTTTTAACCCGACTTATCAGGATCCAATCCCAGGATTCATAGGGCAGAGGCGAGCACGTACCACGAGCAGGACCCCAGTCCTATGCAGTGCTGAGGGATTATGACCTCGCCTTGGCTCCTCTATGCCATATGTGTGCTTGTGCGATGCCTTGGCATGGCTGGGAGGCAATGCTGGCACTAGAACCCAGGTTACCATATGGATGGGTTAGCTAATTGCTTTAGTGCCAGCTGACGACCTGTTCTAGATCAGTTTGAGTCCTTATGTATGTAATTAACACAGTTTTAAAGCAAAAATATTAAAAAAGACAAGATGTGATGAAAGATTATAAAGTTACATGACCATGGTGTGTTCATGCAGAATTCGGGAAATGGTTGTAAGCATCTCATTTCAACCCTCAGGTATCCGCATGCTGGATGGCATCGTGACTGACGCCATTGAGGCGAGCTCTATAGGGTTTAATCCAGACCACGTGGACATCTACAGTGCCAGCTGGGGACCTAATGATGACGGGAAAACTGTCGAGGGGCCTGGGCGGCTTGCACAGAAAGCCTTTGAGTATGGTATTCAGAAGGTGAGAAATTTAAACTTTTTATGTGCAACCAGTCACAGGAACAGGTTACAATAAACAATAATGATTGACAAATGATGTCCTGTCTCAAATCAACCATCAAAAATCAAAATAAATGATTTGCTCGATCAGTTAATTTTCTCCATATACTTTAAAACAGATATGTTTTAGTTGAAAGTGCTTGAGTGGTGCTTAAACGTCCAAATGAATGGAAATCCACTACAGCTGCTAATACTCAGGCAAGACTGGTCTCTACCTGTGCTGCACCATAGCATACAATCACTCGACTTCTCCAAAACACGTGATAAATAGACTGTCCATCGGTGTCCATAAATGTAAGACGAAATTTCAACTTTTTGTTTGCAACTAGTCACAGGATAATGTGATGGATTGTCATTCTGTTCATAGTACATTGCACCCTGTGAATTTGGAGACAGGCTAGGGATTTCCACACAACGCTGACAAGGATAAGCAGGGTTAAAAAAATTCAAGTGTGGATGGATAAAATCCTAAAATATGTTGATTCTGAGTTGTAGTTTACAAAGTAAAGCTTTTAAAGAGATATATTTGGTCAGCCTTATATTTGGTACACCATTGTTTGCACAACCTCAGGTAAGAGCACCTGATTTTTCCCCTTTGTTTCCATCCTTATTGTTCTTATTTGAGCATAGCAAGCTTTTTACTGGATTAATACAGATAACGCTGTGACAACTGGGCTGTGATTAATGTGTGCACATGAGGGTGAATGGGGGTTGAAAGTTGCAATTAATATGTAAATCGGGGCAAGCATGGCTGTACCTTTTAATGAATGAGGGACAAGCAGGGGATGAGGTTATTTTTGCTTCTGCCACAAGAGGTGCAGTGACAGAGTGTTTAACCCATCGCTCACTGTACCTCACTGTCCTCAGGGCCGCGGTGGGAAGGGCTCCATCTTCGTTTGGGCATCTGGCAACGGTGGGCGTCAGGGCGATAACTGTGACTGCGATGGCTACACGGACAGCATCTACACCGTCTCCATCAGCAGCGCTTCTCAGCAGGGCCTCTCACCCTGGTACGCTGAGAAATGCTCATCCACCCTGGCTACTGCCTACAGCAGTGGAGACTACACCGACCAGAGGATCGTGAGTCAGGCTCATACACACCATTAGCATCCCAGAATCACGTGAAAGTTGTTCAGGTTGGTGATTAATCTGGTGAATGATTCATAGACTTGTTTGTACATCTTCCCTTTGCTTCACTACAGACCAGCGCTGACCTGCACAATGAATGCACAGAGACACACACTGGAACATCTGCCTCTGCTCCGCTGGCAGCGGGGATATTCGCCCTGGCTTTGGAACAGAAGTACGTAAAGACATCATATATTCAGTCTAATGAACAAACTATGAAGATTGAAAAGTGTAGAATGGCTGTATGGCTGTAACACCTATGTGCTACGCCCCTAGTGGTATAAGTGAGAATAATCTTATATCCTCAAATCCTTGGCACAACATATTTAAAGAAAATATGATAATTAGATTAATTTTAATGATTATATTTTCTGTAAATATGTTCAATCTGTAATTTTTTTATATTTAGCCTATGTTTATTTAAACTATTGCTATAAGCGTATTAATTAGATATCTTATTATTACACATAACATTTAGGCTGCCCAAGGAGGTTTGGTCCCCATTTGAGTCTTAACCCTCCCAAGGTTTGTTTCTTATAAAGTTTAGGGAGTTTTTCCTTGCCACTGTTGCCACAGGCTTGCTCAATTTGTGCTTTGGGCCTAGATAATAAAACTACAGAGATAAAAATCCACGCCATTATTGAATTACTTTATTCCCTGTTATTAACTGCAATGTCACTTCATATACATATATTATTTATTAACATAAAAAAGAAGTATTATGCATGTCAAACAAGTTCAAGCTGAGTTTTAGGCTTTATGTCTAGTAAAGCTGTATTTATGACCTCAAAAAAAATTGTTTGGGGTTTAGGTTAGTCATTTGCACAAATTAATAAGTAACATAAAGTTTTTAGTTTTTGGCCAAGTTTGATTAATACAATCTTCCTTTCCAAAACCTCAGCGAAACACACACCACAGAACCATTTTAGAATACAGTGCATTGAAACATCGTATTCTCTGTTATGATATACATTTATGCTGTGTTCAATGGAATCGTCTTAAATGTTTTCTGTAATTGCTAAAGCTGCTGTACAGTCTTTACTGTCCTGTATGCCTGCACCAAGATCAAACTAAGTCGAAATGTATTTACTTGCATTGGTCCAGCCCTGATCTGACCTGGCGAGACCTGCAGCACTTGGTGGTGTGGACTTCCGAGTTCGACCCTCTGGCCAACAACCCTGGTTGGAAGAGGAACGGTGCCGGGCTCATGGTGAACAGCCGTTTTGGATTCGGCTTGCTCAACGCTAAAGCTCTGGTGGACTTGGCGGACCCCAAAGAGTGGAAGCACGTGCCTGAGAAAAAGCAATGCATTGTCAGAGATGACAGCTTCCAGCCCAGGTAGAGGACTTTACAACAACCATACAGACTTTGTTGAGTTGGGAGCCAGGACAGTGCTGGCTCAGTGGTTAAGGATATCTGAATGAAATCCCCATAATATTCCATTTTGGAAAGCAGATTTAGAAGCCTGCTGGCTCTAGAAGGACACTTATCTGAAGCCAGCTTTGTCTACCTTGTTTAAAACTATCCATCACAGTCACCATATCACTGATCTGGTGGTGTACGACTATAGCTAAAACAGTCTCATGAAATCAGACGTTCAGCTACATTCAATGCTCAAGATCACGAGACCTCTAAAAGGTAATTACAGTTGAACGTCGGATGTTAATGTTTATCTTGATCTGCACTCTGTTGCAGACCTCTAAAGGCAGCAGGAGAGATCAGCATTGAGATTCCCACCAAAGCATGTGCTGGCCAGACAAACTCAATTGTCTCTCTGGAGCACGTGCAGGTGGAGGCCAGCATCGAGTACACCAGGAGAGGAGACCTCCACATTACACTCACATCTCCATCGGGTAAGACATACACATTACATACACAAAGACGCTGATTCCACAAGGGATACATGTACCAAACATGAAATTTGTGCCCTCAGGTACATCAACAGTGCTACTGGCTGAAAGGGAGAGAGACACGTCTTCTAATGGCTTCAGGAACTGGGACTTTATGTCTGTCCACACCTGGGGAGAGAACCCTACTGGCACCTGGATCCTGACGATCACTGACACTGTAAATACCAACACAATCTTATAGACAATGTAGTGGGCTTTTCATTGGTTAAATGCCAATTTTGAGATGGTAAACCTCCATGGGAAATGTGAGAGGCAGTTATGGTCAGTTTGAATCCTCCAAATGCCACCTCCATGGTGTGTAGTCCAAGAGAGCATAATTTAGCTGTCGTGGGATATGAATGGTGGGAACATGGTGCACATTCCATGAAAAGAGGGCTCAATGGTTAAGGCTTTGCCCTACAAATCAGAAGGTTGCAAATTCAAAACCCAGCTCAATCAAGCTGCCACTGTTAGGCCCTAAAGCGTTTAGCTCAATTACAGCTGCATAAATCCAGGTAAACCAAAAGGACTAACAACCTTATCCTCATGCCTTTTTTGCGCTCTCTCTCTCCAGTCTGGGCGGATGGAGAATGAGGGTCAGATCCTAAGCTGGAAGCTGATTTTGCACGGGACATCCGAGAAACCAGAGCACATGAAAAAACCAAGAGTCTACACCTCCTACAACGCTGTGCAGAACGATCGTAGGGGAGTCGAACACATGGAGGACATGATGGAGGTGAGAGTCGTGTACACAAGTTGGCCTTATGTTGTATCCTGAAGGTTTGTGTCCCCGTTGTAAGTCGGCTGCACTGTATGAATTCCAGTCGAGAGTTTGATATTTGAAATAACACCAAAGTCTTAAAAGAGAGGCAAAGCAGCTTATCCACACCACCTGATCTTCGTATTGCCCGGGATTCGTAGCCACATTCTTAAAAACTGCTGTTTCCACCTGCTGGCTCTTACCTCTGATAAGCAGGAGCTGCCCTAAGCACTAATGAATTGTCAAGCATGCAAAGATGTGTTCAAACGTTGCAATAAGGCTGTAAATGTCACCAGTGGTAAGCAGATAGAGCCATGCCTAAAATTCTGCATCCTTTCGCATCCTTTGCAGGAGACCCCCGTCTCTCCCAACCAAGCTGAGAAGTCTCAGCCACCGGCTAAAATCATCGTCCCAACTCCTCCCCCAGAAGAGAAGCCTGCTTTGTCAGAGCCTGCTTCCACTCCTAACTTGGCACTGCTCCGCCTCCTCCAGTCCGCTTTCAACAGGCAGACGCCTGCTGTCTACCCCCAGTCTCTGACCCGAGGTACTGCACGTGACAGGATCCCACCCAAAAAGCTGTACGAGGCGGTGGACTGGCTCAAGCAGGACGCCAATCCAGAGAACAACCTGTTCAACGACTACAGCGACGACTTCTACAGAGCCCGGGCCTACCGGCACAGAGACGACCGGCTGATGCAGGCTCTGTTCGACATGCTCGAAGGAGAGCAGCAGTGAGGGGGCAGAGGGGGAAAACTAGGGAAAGGGGGGCGGCCAGAGGACACGAAGCAGGGTTAGAACTAGTTAAATGAATATCATGGGCAGGAAAACTCTGTGAAAAGTAGAAAGTGAGAGGGATGACTAAATTAGAACCAGGCTCAGAGCGATATTTCCTCTTCCAGCTTGTAATTTTGGCATCTCAAGCCATTCCTACTCCATCAGTGATCGTGCGTCTTTGGTTCATCATTGATGTTATATCTGCTCCCACTCATTTCTGGTCCTTTCGTTTCTGCATTCAAGTACATGTGCAAACTCGGAATTTGTAATGTCTACAGGCTTTTTCACACCAAAACAAAAGGGATTTGTTTATGGAATGAGAAATATGTTTGCAATTCAGTGCACAGCAGTTGCTTTTTTTTAACTCTCCTTCTGAGGTAAATGATTAAATCGTCAGAATGTGGGTGGCACAGCAGCTCTGTAATACTAATGGGAAGGTTGTAAGTTCAAATCCCGGCTCTGCAAGCTTCTTTAACTGATTCAACCACTACGCTCTATTTTTATCCCACTGGATAAGGGTTATAAGGACTATAAATGTAGTGTTGGTGCTGCATTGGACACTGGTTTGATCTCCACCCTTGCTGTTTATGTGGAGTTGATGTTCTCCCTGTAGTTTTATTCCGCCTTCTTTAAGCAGGTGAAAGAGAATGACTAGAAGTACCAGCATATTCACACCACGTTTCCCAAGATAAGATCTGGATCCAATGGTCTGCAGTAGTAGTATGATATAATTGTAGTATAACTTAACTATAAACAATGCACAAGCTACAGGACATGCAGACCATGTGGTAAATGTTTGTGGTAAAACTGCAAAAATGGTAGAAGAATATTATTATGAAATAATTTGGTACAATTTGTTAGATAATCTTCCTCCACTGGCAAATACACAGCTTTAATTTTTAATTAAGTTCAATCCTGAATGCTCTGCTGTCTCCGTCTTCAAGTGCCCCCATAAATTCTCAGTGTGGTTTAGGTCAGGTGACTGAAGAGGAAAATCCATGACAGTCAGCACTCATTGATCTTTTTTGCTCTTCAAATAGCTTTGAGGCGAGTTTAGACTTGTGATTCTAGTCTAAACCCTTCTCCACAAAGATCCAAACAAGCATCTTCGCTAGTGGTCTAACACTTTTGGGCCCCACCTTATACAATATAGGATTCAATATTTACAATTTGCTTAGATGTCATTTTTGTCTGGACAGCAGTGAAGGCTGCTTTTCAAAATCAGGCTCACACTAACATGGAATTCACAGCTTGCCCGTGACGACACTTCCTTGCTGCTCATGTGTTTTTGAAGAATATTAATATTTGGACTGTGAGGTTTTACAAATTTGACTGTAGTTCCCACATGACGTGAATGCAGCAACTGCTTATGGCTGGTTAAAGGGTTTAGTTTCCTGTGAGCAATCATTTCCTTTCTGCCTAGTGCCGCTTCCATCATGCTGTGTTCAACACCACTTCTGCATGCTTAGGGACGAAATACTTTCTTTACAATGTATTACGCCCGTCTCCATCTCCTTTCACTTTTGTTCCTATTAGTATTTTAACTTACTCAAATTGGCCTATACACAAACTTTTACTTAAGGAATTCGGGGGGGACTATGGGACACCATATAAATATAGAAGGTATCCCTTACAGACTGGTTCTGTAAATAAAAAGCTTTTGTTAGGATGTTGACGGCTATTTAAAATTTCTGATCTTGTTCACATGTATGGGTGATTTGGTAAATCCTCAAAACAACCCAAGAACCTTAATTCTCTAAACAGAGGTAATATTTGAAAGGTGTTGGACCACTATCTAGAATTAATTAGGTAGGGTACTATTTGCTTATTTTCTATATTCATTATATGAAATAAAGAATTTATTTTTCTATGGATTCCTAGTAATGTATGCATAATAATAATAGAAAAATCAATAGAATCGTATTATACCTTGAGATCACTATACCTCGTATTACTTTCTTGTCAACGATACCTTTTCTTTTTGTGTGGCTCTTTGGTGAAAAATACTTACCTGAATAAACTCTATCCAGTAGTGTGCTGAAGAACTGAACGTTACTGTATTGGTATCATAACAACAAGCCTGAAGCCTGCACATCTGCTAGCATGAATAATTTATTAAGATGGTCATATATTCATGAATTAACCTTACGTGTGCCTCAATGCCTGAAGATCCTGAACGTCGCCCTTTCTTCTTCTGCTGGCTGGAAGAAACAAGAAAACCGTTGGAGGGAAACAGAATGAGGAATGTTTACACATTCTGAATTTACTCATTTATTTCCCAGTGTAGTCAGTGTTTATATGTCGATTGATGATGTCCAAAGTTGTTTACAAAGTCTATATAGTTTTCAATGATGTTAGAATATATATATAAATATATAAAAAAATATGGATGTTTATCATAATAAAACTGTAAAGAACCTTGCAACCCCCGAGAACAGCTTTGGTGTCTGTGTTAGGCTTTTGACCCAGACCTTTAGATTACACTGGGCCTATTGCACTCCGATGTTGGTTTAGGATGAATTATAATCCAATGATATCCATGACATGGTTTGAATCACAGCAAACAAACCAATTTCCCTACCAATAAAAATCTAAGCTTTAGGCTAGTGGAACCTTAGTGAACAAGCTTCAATAAAGTGAAACACAAAGTATCATAAAGTTTCCATGTTCTAGATGGTTCCTTGAATACAATATGGGCTCTGTATTGTGTGTAGACCATAGATCAGTTAGTAGTGGCATACAAAACCAGATGACTTGCTAAGTGATAATGAATATACATATATATAGTAGTTGCCTAGACTTCCAAATTTTGACCCATTCAGTGAGTACCCCCAGGCCAGGTTTTTTTGTATAAAATGGCCTGAGTGAGTGAAAAATGTGTGAGAATGCACTGTAAAATGGGGTGTGTGCTGACAATGCAATACCGAAAGCCAGAAAAACACTTTTAGTACCGTATTATAAAATATTGGGAACTCCCTGATTTTCCAAAATGAAAAGTAGGCTATGTCTACAGGGAACAAACTTAAAAGGCATTTCTACACGTTGCAATGAAGCATCAATAAGCCAATACAGCTGAGAGACCTGAAATGTGAAGAATTATACCCCTAAATGTCTATACAAGTGTAGAGCCCAAACTTTTGCATATACTTGCTTATTCGTGTAACTAAAAATACTTCAGCACATGATTTATATTCTGAGACATTCCATGGGCAAACTTTCCACTGGAGCGTTTTGGTACTACTCTAGTAAGCAACATAGCGCCATCTTGTGTCATAAACACGAATCAAAACAAGAAGCTCAGACAAATGGCGGAAAGAAAACAATTCTCGACGTGTTTGGAATAGGCTGTGTATTAAAAAAAAGTTCACAAAACGATTCGATTTCACTATACACACCATTAAACGGTACATATCTGCATGCTGTTGTTCCAAGTTACTCTGGTAGCTACACATCTGGATTCTTTTTACATCTGGCTGCTTTGGGTTAGAGCCAGCGCAAGAATTCCTGAACCCCACAGATAAGGAAGAGGGAAGAATCCAGGGAGTGAAGGGGAACAACAGGAAAGCCCTGGAGCTAAAAAAATGTGAGACGAAGGGAAAAGTAATTATAGCAGCGAGAAAGGGGATAGAGAGAGAGAGACGGAGACATGGCGGGGGGGGTGATTCCGTGTTACAGAACCGTCCTCAGGTCAGTGGGACTTTGCTTTGTTACTTTCTGTCTTTGACTCATGCTTTCCGTGGCCCGTTTCCACATGGTGACCTGGCAGACATGGCTAATCTTCATACGTTGCATTTCCTGCCATTTGTGTGGCTCTGTTTAGTCTTCGGTGGGATGGGGGACTGACACTTTAGAGGCGCAACACAGTGTTTTAGGTTCTTAGCTTGATCTTGATTGATTTATTCAGGTGTGTGCATGTGCAGCAAACGTACAAGCATCGTCCCAAAGTTGTGCACTGACATATTTAGTTTAATTCTGGATGCCAAATCAAAATGATCCTGAAATGCACACATTTTTAAACTGTATATATTTACAGGGCCTTACTGTGGGAATAGGAAGCAGCTGTTCATCCTGTGGGCTTGTGTTCTTGCCGGATTGATCTGTAAGTGCAAAATCTTGTTGTGTAGTCTGGAAACAGCCAGGCTCCTACCACCAGGGCTACCAACCTTACAAATAGATCGTGCTTTCCTGCAAGTTTGGGCAGCCCTGCTCGAGAAAAAGTGAGACGCATTTTAAGAAAAGGAGCAGTTGTTGGACTCCTATTAAGTAATAGCAAACCCACAACCCTAACCGAGACAAACAGGGTAAACCATATGGGGGGATAAAAAGGAATTGGTCCAGGGGTGCCCAAACTTTGCTTACACCTGTAGCCAAGGTAAAGTCATAAACCTATAACAATACTTTTGTATACACAGACTTTTTAAGAGGGAAGAGGCCGGCTGCCATTTCGGTCCATTTGCTTTCAGCGGCGGAGCAAACAGGGTCAGGCTTAGCGAGTAAAGAGCTTCCCGTGATGACATCATGGGGTGCTCCTCTGGTGTGGGGTGACAGCGAGTCCTCAGCTTGGCGCAGAGACGAGTTCGTCCACCTCAACGCCCGCGTGGGCCTTGCGGTCCTAGCAGTGGGGAACTACAATCGCTTCCTGCGGCGCCTCCTCTCCACTGCTGAGCTGCACTTCCTTCTCAATTTCCCCGTCACTTATTACGTCTTGACTGACAGGCCGCAAGAGCTGGAGCAGCTCTTGAGGCTGGGACCCAACAGGGAGCTACGGATCATTCCCGTGTCCGAGACGCCAGGCTGGGACAGACTTGGCCTGTGGCGCATGGCTCTGTTGGCAACCTTCATCAAGGAGCAGGTCATGCTGGAGATGGATTACATTTACTGCATCGACGCTGACCAGGAGTTCACAAATGTGGTGGGAGCAGAGATCCTGGGCAAACTGACAGCCACACTCCATCCGGAGTTCTACGGGAAACCGAGAGCCTCTTATCCGTACGAGATGAACCAAGACTCGCTGGCTTATGTGGCAGAAGGGGAAGGCGACTATTACTACACCTCGGAGTTCTATGGAGGACTGTGCTCCAGGGTGCTAGCCATGGCCAAAGCCTGCTCTCTTCTCATTCTAAGGGATCAGGACAGGGGTGTTCGAGCCCAGGAGATGGAGGAAGGCTACCTGAACCGCTACCTGATCAAACACAGACCCAGCTGTGTTCTCTCGCCAGAGTACAGCTGGTGGAAGTCACCGCAAAGCCAGGAGGTGCCCACTTACAGAGTGCAATCTATAGGCAGACAATGCCTAGCAACAGGAAACATGAAGGGAGATGAGGGTGCTTGCTGAGAAGAGGAACTCTTGACCAAGGTGTGGAGTGTTTCAGACGGACAACTCAAGGGGACGCGTCCGTCCCTGGTTCATTGGGTACAGGCGGCAATTGTACACCCTTCAGCAAGTGCCAACCTCTGTCTGTAGCCACCGCAGACGCTTCTATATAGATCTCTGGACGCATGCTCAATAATCAAGGTGAGAAAAGAGGAATCTGTTCATCTGGACACAGTTTTCTTGGGAGAAACGTTTCGTCACTCATCTAAGTGACTTCTGATGTCTCAGCTAGTTGGAAAACTTCCACTCCCCAATCTTATATACAGCACATTTGCATAACGAACAGTGGGACTGGTGATCAGTTTCACATGCAAAACTGCCACGTTCATCAATTACAACGCGCTATTCATCTAGGACTGGGAATAGTTGCAATCATGGCATTGTAAGATGGCCAGAGGTGAACTCTGATATGCTGAATTGGATGTACAGTACTGTGGAAAAGCCTTAGGCTACCATTAGATATTCCATTGTTTTAGCAATAGTATAATGACCATATTGAATTGTCAAGCTCTATTAGAAAGCAAGCAGAAAATTATATTTTGTATGCAGCATTAAAAAATGGAACTTCTATAGGTTACAGTGGTAAGTATTTAGTGTGACCTGTTACATTTGAGCAATAGCAGCTTCATCGGGTTGCCAGGTTGACACTTGAGGGCAGGAATGGTCTTTGTGGAAGGGTAGCAGCCAAGAAAGCTCACCAAAACTGGAATGAAGATCAGTGGAAAAGAGGACTATGGAGTGACGAATCAAAGTTTTAAAGTCTGGGGTCTAACTGGCGACAATGTGTTACACATGGTCATTATACCATTCCTAAAACAAGTCTAATGGTGACCTAGGACTTTAGGATAGGAATGTATATTAGGTGCAGACTCACCCCAGAGCATAAGAGAACAGAACCATGGATTGTGGTGGTGCGACGATTGAGTTACTGGACTACAGACTACAATGTCAGTATCTTGTAAGACGTGTCATTCCTGTTGGTATCTGCCAAATGTCAATGTAGATCTTAACGTTCTTATATGTAGTCTATCATCAAGTGGACAACTAAATACTTTAGGTCAATCAAGTAGCTAAGGATAACAAGAGTCAAGCAAAGTCCTTTATACGTCTGGTAGAGGAATCGTGAAATCTCTGGCATCCCAATCATATTAAACAGCAGCAGCAATAAATACAGGGGGAAAGAACGATTGTATGCGTTTGTCAAGTTCACATTTTATTGAACTGATGTAACATTTCTCAGGTGAACAGGTTGGAAACATTTCATAACATCTTAAGGAACCCCATACCACTGCGAAGAGCGTTCCGAGGGTTTTTCCCAACTTGCTTTGCACGTTTTTTTGTGTGTTTGGTACACGTTTTACCCAACACTTTGCATCTCTCTATAGGATGGTCTCTTTGAAAGGGCAATGGAATTGAAAAAGAAAATTTGCTCAGAAAGATCTCGAACCTCCCAACAATCCCTTATGGGTGGCTGGCATTGCCATAGTCGCTAAAGGAATGAGTAATCCAAGAGATCTGAACTCCAGCAGTTGAAGAAATTCACAACACAAGCTGGGACTGAAGGAAGCAGGCTGAAATTGCTGCTAGACTTCAAATTAATCATTACACAGATCTGGAGGACTTCCATCGCTGTACGACTCGTTACTGCAACAGAAGACTAATACAGGTACCAAGGTTAGGAGGGAGAGGAAGAAATAATACAATATCAGACCCATTTCGAGAGTCCCTAACCTATGCCATCTGGTGAGGATGGCGTCACATTTACCACTCAGGGACAGAGCAAAATACTGAAGACGTATTTATACAATTTAGTAATTTCTCCGCTTTAAAATAGCATCTGACCAATACTGGTTATCAAGCAGGATTCAGAATACGCCAGTCTGAGCTGATTATTGCAAGGCTCCACCCAGAATCTTTTTTTTTTTTCTTTCCTCCACAGAAGCTAACGTAAGATAATGCTTCAATCGGTAAAGGAAAAGGAGACAGCTCCTATATCCGGTAAGACTGTACGTCTGTAGTGATCAAAAGTTCAGAATGGATCAGGCTGCACGATGCAACAAAACAGTCCGTGTGCTCGCAGATAATCAAACTAAATCTACATGTTCTTTCTGGTCTGGAAAACAGAAGGAATGGAACATGGTGATCTACGGTTCTATCATTTCTTTCATGAAACTTAAAATTGCGTGCGCTAAACCAACAGATGCCATTTATTTCAAATCATCAAAACAATATTTTTTTTTTTTGGCAAAACATTTGAACACAGGTTTTGTAAACAAGGCTTTCCCTTAAACTTTTAAGCATCTTCGCCGGCGCGTTCCATGAAAACAAAAGTCTCGCGCGTGTATCCGATCACTTCATGACTTCCGTTCACTCAAATAGAAATCAGTTTCCTTCCTCCTGCGTTACAAAAAAAAAGCTTGCAACTCATAAATCATAAATAACTTCTGGAATAATTAAGAATATATCTGAAATAGTCATAAAGGCTGGCTTCGGCGCGTCTGCCTCAGCAAGTGTACGCCGCTGTGCAGAGATCACACCCGAGCCATTCTTCCAAATGCTCCTTGCTTATCTTTCTAATTAAGAACACGTAACACACGCCAGGCCGATCACGCGTTCTCTGGCTGGTTTCAAGACTATAGCAGCTTTTTTTTTTTTTTTTTTTTTTTACTTTTCCAAAGGGGGTTTCACTTTAGTTTTTCCTCATTTCTGTATTTCTATGCACATTTCCACTCAATCATTCACACAGGCCTAGCCATACATCATTCACACTTCCATCACACACACACACACTCTCATCTGTTCATCAGGTGTGAGTACGTGTGCTTTCTGGCTTCTCACACAAGCGCGTACACACGTGAAAGCATGCACACCTTCCACGGATGCGTCGGACTCGTCGCAGTCCTTCTCCCTACCGCTGCGGCCCCTGGGAGACCCTGGTCGACGTCCTCGTGTGTAAACGAACATGTTTAAGGCACCAGTTGCACAGTGAGCAAGAATACTGGTCCTGCTGAAGGCAGGGTCCCGGGAGCATGAGAAATCTCACAGCCCCTGGCTCCATGTGCCCTCGGTTTAAATACGCTCGGGCTCCGCTGATCCATGCAAAAGGCTTCGGGAAGTCAAACATACTTTACGTAAGGCCGCCGGCATTGCATCGTGTACAGGAAAGAAACTAAACCCTATATCATCCGAGGATCTTATTCTCCTTCCGTTCAAAATAAATAGATCTTCCTTTTTTTCTTTTTGCTTTTTTTAAATACACATAGCTATTTATATATAGTATTTTCTTTGCGTCGATAAATGTTTAATTCTTTAGTTTTTTTGTCTTTTTTTGTTTTTTCCTTAAAGTCCATCAAAAGTAAGGAAGCGTGTTATTCCCCGGGACATGTATGACATCAAGAGCAGGAAGAGATTCGCTCTTCTCAAAAGATGGAGGCAGTGGCCAGAGGGAATAACACGTCAGAGAAAAGGTCAAAAGGGGGACAGGGCAGAGAAAAATGAAAGTAATAATGAAATGTAGACTTGTAAAGCATGGGGTCTTTAGGGTGGTGTCAATCATCATCCAGGCTCTTTGATCTCCTGGCTCCGGCTGGCTGTGGCCTTCAGGCTGAGAAAAGATCCGCACAGCTCTCGAGGTCCCAGCACCTAAAGCCAGGACTGCGCCCTCCGTTGGTCAAAGTCAGCAATGAGCCTCTTTATGTGGGCCAGTTTGTTGTGCAGGTACTCGCAGCGCTGCCTCTCATCGTGGTAGTTTGGGTTGTGCTGTGGGCGGACACAGGCGGATCATTTACATTCGTACTTGCACCATCATGGCTGTGCTACTGAATTTTGAAGAAACGTTCAGGCAAACTCACTTGCTTCACTTTCTTGTATTCTTGAAGCACCTCTTCATGCGCCTCCTACAAAAGGAAGAGAGTCATGATCTAGGCGGTAGCATCGCGTATCTAAATAGGTCATCTGCACCGACTGATGCAAAGGGAAATCACAAATGGTGAGAAATGAATCGACAGTTCAGGAGTGAGTCAGGAGAAGACAATGCAAGTTAATTTTTAGTGGGCTGAATTCTCCAAACGATCACACGTCTTTCTAGGACATAAACTATATAAACCAGCACCAGTGGCTTGGGGCACCTCAGGACCTACAGTACTGTGCAAAAGTCTTAGGCCACCATTTTTAGCAATGGTGTAACAACCATATATAAATAGAGGATATTTTTATGCGGGATACACCAGCATACCAAAAACTGAAAAAGCAGGCTACGAGTGTGACCTCCCCATAGACTTGAGCAACAGCAGCATCTGGCTAACATCTGGCTATAAATCGATCCTACAGTCCGAAGAAGCTTGATCAGGAGCAGTCAAAAAACCACTTTATCCATAAACATATTTCACTAATTACCGACTTCTGCCTAAAGAAGCCATGTTGTTCTGCAAATAGCTTTTTTGTGTACACATTTCCTGTACGTTTCTATCTTAATAAAGTGACAGAGGAAGAATATATGGCATTACAGCATTGCTAAAACAGCAATCTAATGGTGGTGTAAGACTTTAGCACAGTACTGAATGTACAAGGTCTGGGCTGGGCGTCGCAGACAGGGAAACCCTGCTATGGAACAGGTTCTGCTTGCAAGAAAAGCACCGACATCACCGAGCAACACTTGTAAAACTGGAAATTACCCTGGGACCCCGTGTAAATTTAGTCCAGTCCAGAATGCGTTTCTGATTCCTCACTAACCACACCATTTAAAACAAAAAACAAGTTGTAGCTGTATGACTTGGCAGAGGATGTTACCCATAACAAGAAGCTTATCTCATAACAGTTCACCCACGCAAGACGTTTGGGACTTTCGTTCATGAAAAGTTGCATTCTGACCTGGAACTCTTTGGAGCCGGGCAGCAAGCGCCTGCACCGGGCATCCAGGAGTGTGAAACGGCGCGTGATGCTTTCCACACGAGCGTGAAGGCCACGGTACTCGTCGTACTCGCCGTTGAAGTCATCCTTGTAGCGCTGCCTCTGATCCATCGACACCACGGCAGTGTATTTACTGGCAAGGATCAGAGAACACACACCTTTAACACATCAGCAATGGACGACAAGCTCATTAGTGCAGATTTACTGAGATTAGAGGCGGGGCAAAAATGGGAGGATGTGCATCCGAGTTGGGTTAGGAGTTCTCATGCGATTGCATTTTTCGAACACCAGAGGGCACCCGCATACACCCCGCTCTCGGTTATTCTTCAGAAATGCTGAGAATGGCACGTTATTTCAGATATGGTGACGCTACAATAGAGCACTGCTGATCATTTCAAACACCTCTAAAAAGTTGTTCAAGAAAAGGTGCATGGTTTTGCACCGTTGACACTTCAACGAACACTAAACCCTGGGTCTTGACCATGGTTGAGTTTGGAGTCTGACTGTTTGAGGCTGTGGACAGGTGTCCTTTATACAGATAACGAGGTCACACAGGTGCCATTAATACAGGTAACAAGTGCAGGACAGAAGAGCTTCTTAAAGAAGTTACAGGTCTGTGAGGGCCAGAAATGTTGCTCGTTTGTGGGTGACCAAATACTTATTTTCCACCATAATTTACAATTAAATTCTTTAAAAATCCTACAATGTGATTTCCTGGATTTTCTTTTCTCATTGTGTCTCTCATACTTGAAGTGCAACTATGATGAAAATTACAGACCTCTCTCATCTTTCTAAGCAGGAGAACTTGTACAATCAGCCCCACTGTAACAGTCATATCACAGACGAACAAGGTATGGGCTTCCTCAGAGGAAATTGGATGGATATTGGACTCTTGTTATCTGAATACGTTATCCCAAATAATTCCCATAGCATTCCGATAACAGGATTTGACTGTACTGATAAGGCTGGTTAGAGAGGGTATAAAAATGACGAGCCAACTCACGCTATGTAATCAGGAATCACCGGGGTGGACAGCTCAGTCACCTCAGCTTTGGTTGTTTTGTCTGTGGAGGAAAAACCGAAAACTCGTACATGCACACTTTGCTCAGAATACAAATACTCAAACATTACTCTAACAGTTCAACCAAGGACTGAAGCGATTGTATTCATGATCATATTCTATTCTCCTTCACGCGAACATCCCCAAATTGGAACGAAAACCCCTCACCTTCTCTGTGCGATTCGGAATCTGAAGCCGGGCTCTTCACATTGGCCGGTGAGTGCGTCTCCTCGGTGCGGTGTCTCTTCCGGGGCCTCTCCTCTTCGGCGTCCCTGTGCGGCGCCCTGTCGTCCTCCCTCCTCTCACGCTCCTTGTCTTTGTGCTTCTTGGACTTCTTTTTGGGCTTTTTGCTACTGCTGACTGCTGGGGATACGGTGGAGGCCGGGTGGAAGGTGGAGCAGGGGGTGAGGGCGCGAGGGGTGTAGCGCTCGGTCTCTTCGCCGCACGTGGAGCTCTGGTCCAGCGGGAGGTCCTGCGTTCCGCGGCCCTCGGGTGTACTGGGCGAGTTGGAATTGGAGCCGGAGGGGGGGTGGGATACAGGGGGCTGGGACGAGGCACCGGGGCAGGCTGCACTTACTGGGGGGGCAGCTCTTTTCTCGGATTCGGTGGAGGGTCGGCGATCTGAGGAGCTCAGAGTTACTCGGTTGCTAAGGTGAGAGATACGGGGCTTCTTGGGCATCAAGGGGTCGATGAATTCTCCTTCAGGCTGGTGTTTCTAACGTGGGAAGAGAAGCCAGGTGTTGAATTACTCTTCAAATTCGGTATTACAAGATGAACTTTTGAATTGGACCTCCAACATTTAACATCTAGGCTGCCCCAGAAGTTTGGGTATCTGAGTTTTTGAGAAGGTTTCTTCTTTATAACGTTTAGAGAGTTTTTCCCCCTTGCCACTGAACTCATGCTTGCTCAGGTAGGGCGTTGAGCCTAAATTTGTAAAGCTGCTTTGAGACGACGCTCTGTTGTAAAAACACTACAGAAATACATTTAACTTGAATGCGATTGGACCTTTGTAGATCTGCAAAACCATGCAAGCCTGAATCCTTCACTATACGCAATAGCAGCCAAAATTGTTGACCTCAATTTATACATTTCACAACTTCTATGTAAAATCTCTAAAACAAAAGGACCACAAGGGCCCCAAGACGACTTTCAGTGATGTGTTCCATAGTGCTGACCGGGAAGTAATGCAGGTAGAAACCGAAGAGGTGGAGGCACGGATATCATGGGACTGCAGGAGAATTTTTGGGGAATTACCTGTGGCGATGTCGGTTCTTTGGGAGAACTGCTGGATGCGAGAGGATCAGCAGACGAGCCCAGTTTACTGTAAAGACAGCAGAGTATTTCTTTTGTCAGGAGCTTCCAGAAGCCGCTCTCCTTTTCCCCCGCCACATCGCTCGCATTCCAAGAGTCCTTACGCTGTATGGTAAACAGACCAAGGACTTACCGTGTGAGGATTCGGTCCAACTGAACACGTTCGTCTTCCGAATAGCCCGGCCAGTTCCTGTGGATGTCCCGGTAGGCGAACTCTTTTAGGGAGTACGAGTTATCCTTTGGATTCAGATTGGCAACCTAAAAGTAAAGACAAGAATGTCTGGTTATAACAGGCACCTTGGCACCGGAGGAACTTCTTCCATAGTTGGGATGATCCGTAAAAAAGTGCCCTGCCACACTGGACCATTAACTTTAAAAAACACCGGGCTAATACTGTGAAGGTTCCGATCGTACCACCGGGACTGCGACCCTCTGTGGCATGGACTCAACAAGCGCTCTCAATAATGTTAGCAGATCCTTTACGTCAAGGACTTAAAATAAAAACAACCTCGATTGGGTTGAGAGCTGAAGGATTCTTGAACTTTTTGTAATGTTTCTCAAACCATTCCAGAGCCATTGCTGCAGAGGCAGGGTGCATCCTGCTGAAAGAGGCCACGGCCATTAGGGGATACCGTTGGCACGAAGGGGCGCACTCGATCTGCAGAAATGTTTAGGTAGGTGGTAGTGCGTCAATCGTTTGTCTTGCTATCGTTGTCAGGACATTCCATTGGTGTGAATGACAATGAAGCTAATTAATACTGTACCTAACCTTAACTCCAGTGGCCAAAAGCAACATTTTTGGCTCTTACTTTAACTAAAAAGTTGGCACTTTTCTTTAAAAAACTAGTAGTGAGGACCGGAAAAAGTCCTCACAAGCAAAAATTCCAGGTTTTCCTGTCATTGTATGGACACTGGTCCTCAAGTACAGCAAGACACACACTTGGTACACAAGGCACTTTGTTTACAGCGGTCTCGATGTTTATAACTACGAGCTGCAGAATTAAGAAGAGCTTCTTCCCCTTTCATTTCTGATGTACTGTAATTTTGCTCAGCACTATCCGTGTTCCTGTTTTTAAGTCAACCTTGGCACAGAGAAGTGACAATAGGAGGAAAGAGCCATGTTTTAAAACACCAGCCTGAAAACACATCAGTGTAATTACCCAGGAACTGTACCATTCTTCTGGGTAATTGTCAGTAGGGCTGGCACAATTATTATCAAGTTGTAATGGGGTTAACAAAAACAAAAAGGTTTGAACTTCTATCTTGGGGCTGTAACATGTAGAAGGTATTCTAGATTTTTATCATGCATGCTGGCAGAGTTTCGTTGCTGAGGTTGTCACTTTTGGCATGTTTGCATTTTAATTCTTGTATCTTTGTAGGCATGAAGCCTTGTTAATCGCAATTATTTAAATGACTAATCATCATCTAAAGTTTCATGACTGTGACAGGCCTCCATGTCCTTCTACCCAGGATTTCACTAATACAGTTAGAGTTTTTCCTTCCGGGAAAATGCCCTGATAAACCTACATTTAGCAAAGAAGTCCAACTGATTACTAAAGCCTGTTTAACTTATATTAGAGTATGACCTGAGCCTAATCTACAAACATCCAAACTGAAATACAGCTGATGATAAGCAATGCAAGTTGCTTGCAGATTAAAGACATTCAATAAAAATACCTAGCAGTAGTGTCTTGGAATTCCTAAACTGTAGATTAACTCTTCTGCATGCAATTGTTAGTGAAGTTCAACCTGAATGAACCTAAACAAAAAGGTGGCTGGTTTGATGAAACATCTACCACAATAAAAATGGAGCCAGCTCAGCAACTATGCAGACATTTTATCATAACCACAAAACACTTCTGATAAAACGCTGGAGAAACCCTAACAGTCAGGGGAATGTGATAATGTCCACTGTGGATAATTTCAGGTCTGTCTGAAACCAACTTTAGGAGGAGGTGTCAGACTCCAGCAGTGATTAATTGAAAAGTTAAAAGATCAGCAAGAAACAAAAACTGAATGGTTAAAATTGCAGTCAGGTTTGATTGAACAAACAGGCCAGGGTGAGAATGGGGCTGATCTTGCAAGCATTCCAACCAACACTCTCCTTCGGGAGAATTAACACCTTGGAGATACAAAAAAAAAAAAAACAACACAGCTCTCACCTGTTAAGAAAACAACTGAAGCTATGCGATGTCAGAAATGCTAAGTAAGCAGAACTGGTAGTTCCCATAACTTCCGTCCCAGCAGTGTTTTTTTCTTTTCCTTCACTCTGTTGACACTCTTGACGCCATGTTTACATGTTCATTTTATCTCAACAGGAAAAACAGGCTTCTATGGCCACAAACACACATGCTCCCAGTAATGCCAGCTTGTTCACGGGTTTACTAGAGAACATTTCTCTTGACACAGCTCTCCTTAAACATTCAGATTCCTTTTTAAACATCATCCGTTGCATACGCCTTTATGTAATTAGTCTGTCAGAACAGAATGCCTACCTTTGCAAGAAAATGCAATAGAATAAAGTTTAGATGCTCTATAATGGTACCATACCTCAAACTGGTGCATTTAATACACAATTTAATGGCTTTACACATACCCACTGTGAATCGTTATTACGAAACAGCTAACACTTAAATCTAGAAAACACCCCGTTAAATAGCACAAGATCTTCTCCACAAAGCAGAATTTCTGCATCGACAGAACTGACCTGGTCAGTGAAACGAGCCAAAATGAAAAGACGTATTGCACAAGAGCATGAGCGAAGCAAACGGACAAAACAGGGCCGCCCTGTGCACACGCACAAAAATGGACGACCCAACAGCCAGTTTGACAAATCGATCCGGAGCCGCTTCTCACTTTCCACTGCAGCGAGGGCAAGGTTTCAGATTCTCTTCTCCTACTATACTTCATGTCCAAACAAGGAGCCAGCCCTGCTCTACGTTTCCTCAGATCACTCAGTGGTCACCACTAACCAGCACACGCTGACCTAGAAGGGCAACTTTGACATTTCTTTAATGAAACCAGAAATAGGAAGTGAAAAAGAGAGGACATGCCAGGATTTTCCCCCGCTCTAATGAACCTAATCCGTGTGCAATGTGCAAAAAGGCTCGTCTATTTTTAAGAAACCTTGCATACTGTGGGAACGTTAGGCTACCAGTACCTCTCCCTTTAAGCCGGGAGTCATAATTACACACACTGGCGCACGGTTTATTCTAAAAACATGTGCGAAACCACATGGAAGTTTAAAGCACGCATACCCTACATTCACTAACAATGAAAGCAAACTGTACTGGCTAAGCCTCTTTTAGATTTTATTACACAATTTCAGTCCATTCCAGAGTCCTCCTCGCTCAGCTATGGCTGCTATGCGAGATCAATCACGCTACGTCTCTCCCCTGCGTCACGCTCTGAATCTCACTGAACGTAATGATCCAAAATCAACACGTACTGCATTCTGCAGAACAGACCGATCTTTTTAAAACAAAAAAAAAAGTACAAGATCTGGCTCGATCGAAACATGTTTACATAAGCAGGGCTTTCAGCTCCAAGTCGATAAACGTTCAGTTCTTGACTGAAAATTAAACCAAAGATACGGTTCCTGGGTATTCAGTTTGTTTTCGACCACAACCACTTAAATATCTCCAAAAACAAATTACCAAGCAAACCCTGAACGCAGTGCAAGCCCAGGATTCTCCTGCCACACATTTCAGTACATAGATGGTAGCCGTCTTCAAAAATAACCCTGACGTGTGTGTACTGCAGCTCCTGCGTTTAGAGGGGAGGCAGCACACCACACAGGCTGTGCCTCATCCAATGCATGCTCGAGCTCGCACGGTTTTGAGTGTGGTGGTACCCCTCGATAATTCGTCACTGCCATGTTTTAGACAATCTTGTCCCACCACCATAGACCTCTTGTGGTCCAGAAGGCCTGTAGTTACCTGCTGCAAGGTGCTTCCCAGCGAGTTGCGGTCCTTTTGGCTGATTCCGTCTCGCTGCAGCCTGGCCAGGACCTCCAGTTTCTTGTAGGAGCGCAGAGCCAGCAGGTGGATGATGCGCTCCCGGTACGGCCGCTGTGACACCGGGTTGTTGGTAAGGCACTTGCGGATGGTGTTGGCCGGGTTCAGGGGGGTTGAGCGTTTCCTCTCTGGAACTGGGTCAGGGGCAGAGGGAGCTGGCTTTCGGATCTGCACCTTTGTACCTGGATTTTCAGGGGGGGAAAAAAAAAAGTGGCTGAGAACAACTGTAGAAAAGTGCATCAGATAATCAGGTGAATCGCTTATGTTAGTGGATCAGCAGCGTCGGTTAAGAACCAAACCGAGGGGTTTGAATAAACAAGACCTCTAATCCAGCCACAGCCTCAGGAGATTATGCATTATGAAAATGTTAGTTACACCAAGGAAACACAAACAAGCGTGATGAAAAAAAATTGACAGCAGTTCCTTGGTGACAGCTGGTATATGTGCTGACTCGACAGTTAAGCTCCTTTTCTTTCACTTCCCTTCGAGTGCTCGATGCAAATGCTCTCTCCCCATCCCCCAGGTGCAGAGAGCACACGGTTGCAGTGAAACTGACTTTCCTATTTCACCACGCAGCACCCTGCTGTGCTCAGAAGGCCCGAGTCTAATGGGTGTTGGGGGCAGGGGCTGCTTGTGAGCCAGGATTACAAAAGATGAACCGGGCGATGTTTTGCCGTTTGCTTTACAGCCCTCTGGACTTCCTTGCAAACAGATTACACACACTGTTTTTGTTTCACTGTAGACCAGCAGCCCAGTGATTGGACAACATGTCTGACTCAAACTGCACTGGCTCGAATCCTCGGCCATAAAAATGTCAAAAGCACCTCCAGGGCGTTCAGCACAAGACAAGCGTATTGCTGTTGGTACAGAGTGTGAGGTACACCATGCTATTTTCATTGCTCTAGTTCGATCCACTAACCACAAGCTTCCTTTTGTAAAACAAAACTGTGCAGCTAGAGCACATTACACAGATGCATTTGTACATGGGAATTTAAAAGCTAATGGACTGGGGGGAAAGGTCGGGTTTTGAAGCCTGAGTCAAAATCCCAAGAAAAAGCAATAAAACAGGACGACACCCAGGACGACGCCCAGGAAGTGCCCGTTTCTGAAGCTGACATTACGGAGTAGGTTTACATGCACTTAATAATCCAATCAGTCAGATTTCTGCACTTATTCTGCGCTTAAGTGGTATGTAAACGGCGTACTCCGGTCTAGAAATAAGATTAAGAAATCCGATAGAGAGCTGGATTTCACCCCAGTAATCAGATTTCTCAGATTTGCCCAATTTAAAAGTTCTCACCAAAAAACCCGAATAATGAGTAATACCTAAATAATAATACTACGATTACATTTTGGGCAGTGGAATTGGGCAACTTCCTGGGGAAAACAACCCATAGTCAGAGATAAGCGGCACGAGAGACTTTACCAAAAGTTGAAGAAAAAGAAAAGTGGCATAATGTCTAGACATGGCTTAAAGAAATGTATGAGAGCCGGTAAAACTGAGGTTTTGGCATTTCCACGTTGTTTTTACAGTGTGTATTTGTCTATATGTTTCTCCACTGAAAACTTTAACTTGGCTTGAGTGATTTGTTTGATGAATTAATCAGGTATTTTGTCAAAAACTATGACATGAGAGAGGGACAAGGTTGCCAGATGCACTTATTCGAAGAGAGACTTGGTGTTTTATCTAGTGGGATCTAGCTACCCCAGAATTAACCGCAGGTTTGGAGAATGAGATGCAGCTAATGTTGGAGAAAATAAAGAATTGTGATATTTAATTAATAAAGTTTACATCACATTCCTCTGAGATTATTAGCTGACTGCAGAAATCCAAATCATTACCAGACTCTTGTAAACTCAGAGATTTCCCATCACAGATAATTAGGCTCTAGGTTCATTTTAAAATCACTCTGAAAAAACATGGCATGTAAGAATCCCATTTGCCTCCTGATATCATGACAATTCCTCAGACAATAATCGTGTCTCTAAATTAAATTCCCAGCCCCAATATCACTAGGCTGTGTGAAGGTAACATCTGCACGGTTCATGGGTGGTCAGACTCTGGCGTGTGCAGCATTAACAGGCAGCGCTATGTAAAATGGGTTGGAGGCAGGACGTCAGACGTCGCATGTGATATTGCAAAAAGGACCAGATAAAGGAAGTTGCTGAATGCAGGACACCAAGAACCAGCAGGCGTCAATCTCAAAATATTTGCAACAGAGTGAAAAAAGCCCAAAGTGACGGCAACAAACTGAGGAAAAGACAGAAAAAGAAGAAGATCAGCACATCTCGGTGTGTAGCCTGAGAAACAGGTCATTGGGTTGCTCCGTCTAAACAGGGCATGGCACGACGCCAGCCTTATCTGCAACTCTAAGATGCTGCAGTCACACCTCTGCGAAGAACCACAGAAGGGACCCAGATATCTTCAGAAACTGACAGCAAGAACAAGAAACGTCAGCAAAGCTGTAAATGCTGACTAATTCTATAAATACTATGAAACTAACCATACAAGAAGTCCCTGATTTATAGTTATTTTCATCATATGTACACCAACTATGAGAGACAAAACGTGAAAGAAAGAAAAAATCCAGGAAATCACATTGTAGGATTTTTAAAGAATTTAATTGTAATTCATGGTGGAAAATAAGTATTTGGTCAATAACAAAAGTTAAACTCAATTCTCAATAAAACATAACTTTTTTTTGGCAATGACAGTGGTCAAACGTCTTCACCAGGTTGGCACACACTGTAGCTGGTATTTTGGCCCATTTCACCATGCAGATCTCCTCTAGAGCAGTGATGTTTTGGGGCAACACGGACTTTCAACTCCCTCCACACATTTTCTACGGGGTTGAGGTCTGGAGACTGGCTAGGCCACTCCAGGACCTTGAAATACTTTTTACGAAGCCACTCCTTCGTTCCCCGAGTGGTGTGTTTGGGATCATTGTCATGCTGGAAGACCCAGCCATGTTCCATCTTCAGTGCTCTCACTGATGGAAGGAGGTTTTGGCTTAAAATCTCACGATACATGGCCCCATTCATTCTTCCCTTAACACGGATCAGTCGTCTGCAGAAAGGCAGCCCCAAAGCATGATGTTTCCACCCCCATGCTTCACAGTAGGTATGACACAACTTAGCATTCGTCTTCCTCCAAACAGGGCGAGTTGTGTTTTTTTGTCAAAAAGTTCTATTTTGGTTTCATCTGACCACATGATATTCTCCCAATCCTCTTCTGGATCATCCATATGCTCTCTGGCAAACTTCAGACGGGCCTGGACATGTACTGGCTTAAGCAGTCCCTCTCTGCGTAGTGTGTTACTGATGGTAGCCTTGTTACTTTGGTCCCAGCTCTCTGCAGGTCATTCATCAGGTCCCTCCGTGTAGTTCTGGGATTTTTGCTCACCGTCCTCATGATCATTTTGACCCCACGGGATGAGATCTTGCGTGGAGCCCCATATCGAGGGAGATTATCAATGGTCTTGTATGGCTTCCATTTTCTTACAATTGCTCCCACAGTTGATTTATTCACATCAACCTGCTTGCCTATTGTAGATTCACTCTTCCCAGCCTGCTGCAGGTCTACAATTTTCTTCCTGGTGTCCTTTGTCAGCTCTTTGGTCTTGGCCATGGTTGAGTTTTGAGTCTGACTGTTTGAGGCTGTGGACAGGTGTCTTAAACAGATAACGAGGTCACACAGGTGCCATTAATACAGGTAACGAGTGGACGACAGAAGAGCTTCTTAAAGAAGTAGTTACAAGTCTGTGAGAGCCAGAAATCTTTCTTGTTTGTGGGTGACCAAATACTTATTTTCCAATATGATTTACAATAAAATCCGACAATGTGATTTCCTGGATTTTTTCCCTCATTGTGTCTCTCATAGTTGAAGTGTACCTATGATGAAAATTACAGACCTCTCTCATCTTTCTAAGTAGGAGAACTTGCACAGTCAGTGGCTGACTAAATACTTTTTTGCCTCACTGTGTATATATAGCATTAGCAGATACGCTCATCCAGAGCAACCTAGAACTGTAGAACTACAATGTTACAGACGAACTGGGGTCTGGTGACAGGACCTGAACCTAGAGCTTATCCAAACCAACATACTATACAGTGGAACCTCAAAATTCAAATGCCTCTTCAGTCAACAATCAGACTGTTTTTAGACTTGGAACATGGAAACCCTAAATAAAAGTCAAATGCTAAGATCTTAAAAGAGATGACGCAGGTAATCCAGTCCAGTCGGTGGCGATAGTGAACTAATCGCCAAAAAAACAAAAAAAAAAACAAAAAAAAAAAAAAACGAACTAGGGTGAGATCATGGCCATTTTGTGTGCGTCATCTTATTATTATTTTGTTTTGCATATATATCTCAGCCTATGGGTGCAATTTCAGTCACCCCCCTCAGTGTCGGGACACTTTCCCATTGATAAGACATGCCAAAACTGCGTTCACCTCACTGGCTATAAAGTTACACTTTACATTTCAATTATTTCAAGTATTTAATGAAGATTATTATTGTATTACATTTCTTTGCTTTTTTCAGATGTAAAAAACAATCATTTGGGCGTCGGGAACGGATTAATCCCACTTACATTATTCTTACATTCAGACTTTGAACAAATTCGAGTCTGAAGGTCCTTCTGGAACCAATTAGGTTCAAATTCCGAGGTTCCACTGTATAGTACAGTACAACTTTACAACATTCAATCCAAGGAGCTAAGAGCCTAATCTCAAGGGCTGGGTAGTGTGGCAGTACTGGGACTCTAGAAACTCTGTAACAAGCATAAATTCCACTCAAACAGCAGCTCATAGTGATTCCAAACGTCTGCTATTATGACTTAACACTACAACAATTTGGTAGAAAAGTCATTTTAGTTTCTTACGACTTTCGTTTAGTCTTTGTGGTATTCCTGCATGACTATGGCGGTAATGGTTCATCAAATATTTAGCATTCTAAGCAAAACATCTCCACGTGAACGCTGACGACTGCATCGACACCGGCTTCCCTCATAAAGAGCTAAGGGTAAACTCATTTTTTATAAAGTAAACATCATAAAGAGCTTTGTGTAAAATCCGTCCCTTGGTACAGGAAACGATGCCGAAATCAAACACGGGTGAGGATTAGGTTGGAAAATTTCCTTAATGAGGTCACGGTTTAAGCAGCGAACCTCTAGCACCCATTAGACGCATGACTGGTTTCATGTTGCATCATTTCCATAAAGCTCATCTACCAACCTAAACCTGTCCATTAGATCGCCCATTGAAACGCAAGTAACGAGCCTCGTACGTTAAATCAAACAGAGCCACCTGCCTCTGAACTGCCCTCCAGGCTTGATGACCTTGGTGCTCCTCTTTCGCGTATCCTCCTCGGCTTGCGTCATGCGCTCTCTGGTAACCTGGTAGGAGTCGTTGGTGGCGCACACTGTGATTTTGTCCTGAATCGACCCGAGCGAGGACAGCTGGGCGGCCCCAGAGCTAGGTGCAGCAACAAAGGGGCATAAGAAACGGGCTCGCTCATAGAATATTCCACATCAGGTTGGTAGAAGTGACCGTGCTGCAGCTTACCTGGGCGCGTACTGCTGGATGCATTCAAAGCTACCCTGAGGATTGTCCTTGCCGACATTGGACAGGTAAAAATCAAAGATATGAGATCCATCTGTGACGTCGGTCTTTGGAATCTTAATGCGCTGTGGAGTCACAAAACAGGACAGCACAAACCTGAGAGTTACTGCTGGGAGAAATCCTAAAATGCAACCTCTGCTTATAATCACACTAATAAGCTAGGGTTTAACCATGAGCAGACCCCAGCATCGTGCAGTCTAAACTGACACGTCGTACAGGTTCAGGCAATTAGCAGCAATTTTATGGACGAAGAGAGAAAGCTGACGTGCTTCAGACTAGACCCTGAGGTAAAACGCAATCTACTAAACACCAGGAGTGCAACTTAAAGAGCTTTTTAAGCTTTAATGGAAGCCTTACTTCTACTTCAGCCCTTCTCGCATTCATAAACCTGGGTTAGAACGAATGCCCCGTGCAGCCAATAACAGCTGGAGCTTCTAGGCTACTAGTGAAGATCACATGTTGGCCCCGAGTTGTCCACTTACCCCTTGCAGTCCTTGGAAATGTATCGTTGGCTGCGAGGACTGTACATTCTGCAGGGGAAGGAAAAAAAAAAAAGAGAAGGCAAATTAAAATCTACATTGCAGGCAACCAAACCAAGGCATGTCCTCTAGGCACTAACCATTACAGGTTACAGTCTAAAGTGGCGTGAGATGATTTTAAAATGATGAGAGAGACTGGGAGAAGATCTTTGAAATCACAATGACTTCGCAGCCCAAGATGCTCACCTTCCTAGGTTTAGCTAGGAAAAGAGCACTTGTAGCAAAAGACCATAGCCACTGTCACACCAAACAGTTCCAACACCCTGCAGAGCTCCTTGAGAGCCTTTTCTGGTTTCCGTTCGTACCACCAGCCGGTTTTCGTTTCTGGTTTTCGTTATACATATGACCAGCCGATTCCAGTTTTCTTTCTGTCTAAGATTTATAAATGACAGCATATACACTGCCCGGCCAAAAGTGTCACCACCTGGATTTAACTAAGCAAATAGTTATAGTTTTTTAAAAAAAAAGAGCCTCCCATTGGATAATTACTGGGTTGGTGATTATGTTTCAGCTTCCTCAAGTTACTGAACCCTAACTGATGCAGTGAGTAGCTTCTCATTTGTTAAACATCCATGTCGAAAGACATCCTGTGGTCACGGACAAGATCATCTGTTTCAGAGGGTTAAATTGTGAAAGAGTGGTTCAGAGAGCATGAGCCATCATTATCACACATGGATTGGCCACCACAGAGTCCAGACCTGAATCCCACTGAGAATCTCTGCTGGAGAAGACTTTGTGCAGTGGAATAAATGTCCCATCATAAATACAAGATCTTGGAGGAAAAATGAATGCAACTCCGGACAGAAATAAATATTGGGACATTTGCAGAAGCTTGTGGAAATGATGCCACAGCGAACGGGTGCCATGATCAAAGCTAAAGGCGGCCCAACAAAATATTGGTGTGTGAGCTTTGTTTGGCCAGGCAGTGTAGAAACATTTTTGTTCAACTTTTCTTCTAAATTTAAATTTCCTCATTGTTTAAAAAAATAAAATAAATTAAAAAGATAGCAGGGGCTGCTGGCTTGTGTCTGGCTCTGCGCTTCTCGCTAGCTTTAATATCTTTGCCTTTGTTAGTGTCGCCAAATTCCATTATATTCAGCAGGGTGACGTATCCGAAAGAGAGAGACTATTTAGTTGACAAAGCAGCACTCAAAACAGACCTGAAATCGAACTTCAACACAGAATTCCTCAGCACAGAATTGGTTGATCACCGGTTACAACTGATGACTCTTAAAACCGTCCAATTCCGGTCACCGGCCGATCGTTTTATCTCTACTTCTAAGAATTATGAAGAGTTTCTCCAGTGAAAAAGCGCCTCAAACGCAAAGGCTCAAGTTGATCCAAGACTGTAGCGATCTTCTCAACCCAAGTACTTTATAATTCTGTATGCTGACTATGGGACTGTGGTAGCCTAGCGGGTAAGGTACTGGACTACGGACCAGAAGGTCCAGAGTTCAAATCCCACCTCTGCCAAGCTGCCACTGTTGGGTCCTTGAGCAAGACCCTTAACCCACAATTGCTTGGATTGTAAGACTGTACCAATTGTAAGTCGCTCTGGGTAAGGGCATCTGCTAAATGCTGTAAATGTATGTATTAATGATGATTGAGGACCGAAAAATGTCTTCACAAAAGCAAAAGATGAGCACACACAACTATTTAAACCATTCAGTTGTAGGAGCTGAGACTGTAAACAGTTTATACAGTTTCAACAAAACATCTCATCTTTTACTTGCGTGACCTGCGTGAACTCACTGTAAGATTCAACATGTTTTCAAAGGGTTTCATCATATCAATTGTGTTGAAAGCAGCTGTTACCAACACCTCATGAATCACTGGAATTGCACGCTTTCATTATATCCTCTCATTACCCAAGCTAAATAACTACCACGTTCGTGCTGAGACATGCTTCACTGCACAAGTCTCTACTGCATCAGCATGAGACAGGACAGCAGGTCTGCAGCATAAACACCCGGCAAGTGAACAAAACACAACCGGGAATATTAGAATAAGTCATCAGAAATTATTCAGCTTCATATAGCTAATAGCAACTCCATTAAAAACTTTCGGATTAGAGCGTGAAACCCAACGGAAAACAAATACCCAGCTAAGGATTAGTTGGAGTGCCCAAAACACGTCATGCCGTTCTGCACGGTGCACTGAATGCCAGTGAGCTATACGGTTGACTTGTTATTATTGTATTATAATAATTTAGTGTTATTCCCAGGTCAATGACAACTGCAAAAAGTCTCCTTGTCCTGGCTGTCAAGCACACAGAGTATGTCCTGTTCTGCATAAGGTAGACCTATACACAGTAAAACTGCTCATTCATGAGATAACAGGAGTCGTACTTGGTTCTAATCAAAAAGAGACAGGTCCGATACGATCTTATATCGGTACCGCGTCCAAAATGGACATCTTTCACTCATCGGATAGTGGGTGGACTTATGGATCCATGAACCCACCATAACAATGTAACTGAACATGCCACCAATCCAGATTCCATTCCGCAACTTACCATGAACCCAACTTCAGGCTTTAACTGACTGAGCAAATATCAACAGTTGTTGGTTTGACGTTTTTTCTGGTGAAAGAAGACCAGGAGTTCATGCCCTCTAAGACAGGAAGACCCCATCAGGTAACAGACTTCCAGAAACACGACCAACTTCCAGCAGGCGAAAGGGATTACAGAGAAGCTGCTTGACCTCAACATACTGATACTCCTTTCA
The DNA here is from genome assembly GCA_025084515.1 of Ancistrus triradiatus. NCBI lineage: Eukaryota > Metazoa > Chordata > Actinopteri > Siluriformes > Loricariidae > Ancistrus > Ancistrus triradiatus. Next base: position 98,738 of record JAJAGP010000096.1, read on the forward strand.
CTGTGGCCCGACTTTTAAACATGTTTAATATTGGCTATACAATGATAAACACAGGATATATTAACCTCCTCGATCTACGATCCATTCAACTTGCGATGGATTTGTTAGAACGTATCCTCATCATTAATCGGAGACTACCGACACCTGTTTTTCACTAATTTGAAAGCTTTTCTGAAAGCCCAGATGATATTCATTCAGTCATCTTTAATTTTAAAGCCTTACACAGGTGTTGCTGCTGCATTTGTGTTACTTAAACTGTTAAAATGATGTAGTCAGGCCTATTGTTCTCAACTTACACGAATATTTGTTTTGATAGATAAGCTATTGAGAAAAGAGCTTTTTCCTCTTCAGTTTTGCACTTTATTTTCCTAATACTCGAGGACATGCTGTTTAAATGACGCAGCCATGCTTGGTGGCATTGAATGTACCAGGAAGGTTCCTGATATTTAAGATATCTGCCGATTGCGAAATTCAGGGCACAAGTGTCCCCTAATGATTTAAGGGCATTAAGTAAAAGAGCTTAGGTCTTGAACTCAAACTATTTTCAGCTACAAATTGCACTTTTATTTACAGTTATAAAATATGCACCCTGAACCTTTCCTTGTTTGTTTTGTCAAGATAAATGTTATAGCAGCATGAAATACAAAAGGTGCCACTGTGCTGTTTGTTTAATTGTAGTTATTTTCTTAATGAAAAACACTTAAAACCTAAAATCCAGAATGGTGGGAAACAAATCCATTAAAAAAACAAGGAAAAATGTAATGGAATTTGGAGGATAAAATACACAAGGTGGATTTCGAGTGAGAGGGGCCCTATTTATTATACCAGCCCCTGTTTATTGTACTGCTCACTGGCACATAGCTCACCAGACCATACATGACCTGGGTGTACCCACCTTCAGCTCATGGAGTGTTATCTCCAAGGAACATCCTTGAAGGAAATGACCTACAACTAGATTAGTTTATTGGCTGAGACTATATTACTATGAAACAGTTGGTCATGTGAGGTTCTGGACTGAATTCACTGCATTTCCTGTCCTTTCCATATTTGACTGTTCAAAACAAAGTGCAGCAAAACACAGCACACCGAAAAAACCAGAATAAGAAACATGTCAGTACTGACTCCAAACTCTCAGCTGTTTCAGGCAGGACAAGAAAATTTGCCGCCTCTGTGTCTATAATAATATTTGTTTTCAGAATGGCGGCCGTCTTATTATCTCCAAACGCTTTTTCCTCTGTATGTGTTTGTGTGCAGGCCATTGCACCACCACCATCCCTCCCCCCACATACACAAAGTAAAGAAAGATTGTTTTTTTTTTTAAAAACAGAGGGGGAGATTATAAAGTCATTGTGGTGAGTTAGTTTAACCTCTGTAAAAACGACAGAACTCCAACCTCTCATTGAGGTAAAATTCCCAGAATAACTCTTAACAAAAAAAATAATGTGTCACAATCTTTGGCGCTCCAGTAGTGACCAAGTCTGCCAACACACCAGCGCCGAGCCGTCTTCCGCAAGGCCTGATGAGACCGGAGACTACAGAGCGAGGAATCCAAGACAATAACCAACACAGAATCTTTCTACATATCACGGATCCTGCTCCTCGGTTCACCAAACAGGATTTGACCAGGGTTTAAGGGATTTGAACAGCTATGCCAGAAGGTTTATTGTGCTCACTAAGCCATGGTTGTGTGGTTCTGGACATATGACTTGTATCATTGCCTTGCCTGAAGAACCAGTTGGAGGTTCCTGGTAAACACAGTTGGGTATAATCGCTTTGTGAAGTCCATGATCCTTGGTACAACAAGGCTGTAATGCTATATGGATCCTCCACCATACTTGACATACAAGACCATTTGCTGAATAACCAATTTTCAAGCCAAACTAATCTTTACTGTTTCTTGTCAAAAAGCTCGAATGGACCTTCTGTTTTCAGTCAGAATCCCAGTAGAGTCTAAGCACTTACATTCACGGTTGGTTGAAAGCAAAGGCTTCCTCATTTCAGTGCTTTCCAAACAGTCTGTTGGCACAGAGGTGCATCTAATTATAGCTTCGGTGACCCCGAAATCAACTGTATGTCTAACCATCCTCCATACTAACACACTCCTCATGTCCTCTACCAGGCAAGTTCATTACAGATCTTACAGAACTTCTTATATTGGCCCAACATTAACAAGGGCATTTAAAGCTGCCGGTGATTTATGAAGGTCAACATACTAGTCTCATTTTCTTTTGTGTAACTAACCTTTCCCCACATAGATGAATGACAAGGAGTTCGACCTGTGTGTCACTGTATTTGTACCCCAGTGAAACAGGATCAAGTGGATGACCACTTAAGAGTTCCTAAACATTTGGGCGAATTTCCAAATATGGATGCAATAAAAAATGTTACCGGATTGAGATCAACTCATCTCAAAGGCAGCAAAGGAATTGGTATACATGCTCTGAGAAATCCAATTACTGAACTAAAATCCAGCTCTCTTTCAGATTTATCTGATTTCTAGCTCAGAGCTTGCTGTAGTCTTAAATAACCAGACAACTGCAGAAATCCGACTATGATCGGATAATTAATCCCACATCAAACGCAAAATGACTGCAGCGATAAGAAGAGAATCTATGGTGCAAAGTCAATCTGGATACGAGCCAGCAAACTCATGGGAGTTAATCATATTAGGGGGTTTTTTTTTCCCCCAAATGACTTTAACTAAAAGTTTCTTGCAGTCGCCAGTCATGTGTCCCCTCCTGTGTTTGTCCAGTCATGCAGGGATGGCCGTCATGGATGACTTGTTCTAAAGTACTGGGTTAGTTTTTGAACTCGGATGGGTCTTGGAGCTGCATTTAGACTTGTTTAAAGACCCAAGGTATGTTATGATAGTCCTAGTTAGCCGTGTCAGTCATGTAATTACAGCTAGTCACATCTGGCTCATCGTGTTTCATTATATAAGGTCCTTAGTGTAATATAAGCTCTTATAAAGTAAAGCATTAACCACAATCAATTCCCATGCACCAAAACACCCTGACGCTATTTTTAACTTTGGTCTGAGTCTTGCTGCGACCTGTCGAAGCACTTACACACCCGACAACTTCTCCCACATCTCCAGTACACCCATTATCCTGTCAATTTCAAATTCTTAAAAAAAAAAAACCTCAAACTGAACACAAACCTGCACATTCCCTTCTCAAGCTCTGCTTCAGGACTATTCAAATGCAGGCTGCTTTTGCACAGGCTTGCACGACCAGATCAGTTTCACATTCCCCAGCCTCCGAACTCGGTCGTACTGCACACATCCGCATAGCACTGATCACGTTACAGAGCAGCAGGGAGAACCAGGCCCAGATGGCTGCCTTCATACAGCTAAATTACCATGTCAGAGTGAGATAGTAGACAGAAAGAGCGAGCACAAGACCAAGAGACAAGCACAGGTCTACAGGACGGCAGGCTCAGCATAAACCTGCGCTCTTCAAGCTCGATAAGCTACACAGATAAGGTCAATAAATCCCCCTCACTTAAACATGGCTGCTCAAAATCCAAACCGCAGAGTTCTGAAAAGATCTCAAGGGCTGACCTGCAACCGGAAATGCTCTCGAGTCAGTACATGGTCGGTTAGGTTCATGTCCGCGTGTGCCGCCGCAGCTCCAGCTGTCTTGTCGCAGAGCCAGAACGATAATTGCAAATGAACAAAACCTCACAGATACAGCTGGATGCAAGAGTAGGCTTTCAGGGCGTTTACATGCACTTCATAACCATTCAAGCAGTCGTGTATACAGCATACTCCGATCTAGAAATCGGACTAAGAAAAGTTGGATTTAACTCAGTAATCAGATTTCTCAAAGCATGGACAGCCATACTACAATCTCAATCAGTTCTCTCAGTCTGCGCATGCACGGAAACTTCACCGCCTTCTTTCCTGGGGATCTGGCAACCTCAGAATTAAACGCAGCACCCACTAAACGGCTAACGAACACTTTGACGGAGACTCAAATGTAGTATATACTCAGAAAAGTCGATTATTTAATATTAAAGTTTGAAGTGGACGTTACATTTGTGAGATTGGCTGGTTGCACACTAGAAACCCGATATTACCTGGAGTCTTGCCATTATCTGATTATTCAAGTGCATTAGATTACTGACTGATTACAAACTCTGACTGTATGCATTTATCGGGTTATTAAGTGCCAGATGACAGATGCAGTATCACATTACATCAATACGGACATGTGCACGTTCTAAGCACGTGTACAACCATGCTGACTGCAAGCTTGAGAAGCAAGCTGGATACATCATACTTAACTCTTACTGCTTTCACATTTGGCATAAGGGTGGAGGTGGGCTCGACCTGATCACTCAAAGCAAAATTCAAGTTCCTGGTATCTGGTTTGGCTTCAAGAAAACTGCAGCACTTTTACAGCCAATTGCCAGCCACTACAATTACCACAATCAGCTGACCCTTTCCTGTACCGAGAAACGAACAGAAAACCATTTACTCAACGCTCATTTATAACGTAAACCCAACGAGAGTCCAGCTGAATAATTCACCAATTACTGAAACACCTGCTTAGACTTCCTTAGACCGGAATCGAGCTTCGCGGCAAAACAGGTTTTCTGCTTTTCCAGTACAGGGAAGCTCTGGTGTAAATATTCAGACGCTACTGCTGTGGAGATTAAACACAGAACAGTTCCTTTAAGACGTGCCTAAGTTCTTACTTGGTGCATTTCAATGGTAAGCAAATGACAAAAACACCATTGACGCACTAGTGTTTACTTTGACAACCACAGCCTTGTTGGACTGGATACCCTTATGAGATGCTTCAAGTGTTAACCAGACTTCGTATCAACAAAAACCCAAGGCCATGCAGCCAGCTAGCAGACCGGGTGTGTTTACATGAACAAAATCTGGGTGAAAATGCCAGTAAGTCAAAGGCAATGCATCAGCACTCATTCCACCAAAGCATGGACACATTCTTCTTAGGAGTGGAATCTTTAAATGCATTTTCAAACCTCAAACGCTTCACGTTTCTGGCAAGTACATAAATATTTCCTGTCGAGGAGTGCTTGAGGTGTTGCATCGATCAACACGGCGTTGTTTAAATTTATTGTTTGCTTCACAGTACATACTTTGAGCTCAAAGTCTTGCAGAAATGGCTGCAAACTGGTGTTATAAAATCCAAACTCTTATTATAATGGATATGTTAAAAGCCTTAACCCCAGGCACCAACCTGCCATAACGATTGACGGTCAGAAACAATAGATGGTGTTCTGAACGTCTTCTTGCCAATGATGCACCAAAATATTACTCCTCGACCAAAAGTAAAATTAATACACTGAGCAAAAAACAATGGGTTTTTGTGTTTATTTGTTTTGTTTTTGGCTTGGAGCGTAGCACTATCGCCCCACAGCGAGAAGGTCCTATGTTCAATTCCAGGTGGAGTGGTCTGGGTTCTCTCCGCATCTGCGTGGGTTTCCTTTCACAGTCCAAGCACATGCTTTAAGCTAACTGATTGGTGCCCTGTCTAGGGCTAGCCCTGCGTTGCACCCCAAGCTGCCAGCTTGGCTCTTTGTTGGTCTGGTTTTTGTAGAACACGTTTCATATCTCACCGATACTGCACATGAACAACTACTGAAGGCAAGGCCAACTATCTCTGGAGATCCTGAAATGATTTCACATGGCCAACATCTGTGCTGCACTGACTGTTCTAGGACAGCGAAGGAAACAAGTAGCGTTTCTACTTAGTCAGCCCTCCATATCCACAGATTTGAAAATATTATGAGGGGGAAACTCGGAACATTGCACAAAGCAAAACATGAATTTGCCACATTCAAGACCTACAGAGTCCATGCGAACGAATCAAAGTGAAGGCGTTGAAAGTAGTCGAGAGAGGATTTAAAGTAAAGTAAAGGGGAGGCCGTGGGTAGGTTGTACGCAAATATTACCTCATTTTATATAAGGGAGTTGCGCATGTGTGGATTTCCTCGCACTCGCCACTAAACAGACTACTAAATTCCATAGACACACTTTCAGAATGAGCAGACTTGGTCTTTCCAAGCATGGGTTGCTATCTGCATTTGTCTCTGCTGTCTGGCCCAGCCTGACCTTTTTTTTTCTGGTCAACAATTTGGGACTTTTTTTTTTCCTCTTTCTGCTGAAACTCCTCACCTCTGCCTACATCCTCCCTCCTATCTGAGTAACACACTTTAGCTTTAATTGGGTGACAGAGAAACCCGATGCAAGACTGTACAGTACCTACAACAGGTTCGAGATAGGAAGCCCAGCCCATTATTATGCAGGGAGTCCAAAAAATAGTGATACTACTCTTACATCACTGCAACTAAGTGGAGTTTTGAAGATGTAGGAGCAAGTTTGCAATTTTCCCATAGGATGTAATGGAACTAGAGTTTCTACCATCATTCGGCTTAAAGGTACGAAACGGCAGTTCCTGAAGACCTGGGCTCAAACCTCAGGGTAGTACTGCAATGTGAATGTCAAGTGGTGTGGTTATGGTGCGCTGTGATATTTAAACAGCAGAAGCCAATTTTCAATATCTATTATAGGGAAATTCCCACATTGTTTTTGGTCATATCAAAATCCTCAAAGTTCCAGTGATGTCAGCCTAATAAAGTAGCACAGGGCTTTTTTTTTTTTTTTTTTAAAGATTGGATTTTCAGCCAATTATCTTGCCTCTCAAAGGATGCCGTTTAATTTTTGCACCAGTACAAACCAGTACCTTGAATTCAAAACGAGTTTCTACAAGACCTTCTGATCGTGACAAAACAAAATGTGACAAGATGAGCCAATTTTATTTAACCGTTCACGTTGCTACCACGAGTTTACTACTGAGGCAATCAAACAAATGAATCAGCATTAATTAAGAGTGCAACGAGTAACAGGTTCTGCAATCGTGTTGCCCTTAAATCGGATTTTAAGGGATTTTCTTGAGAATTATGAGCAAAAATGAAACATCGCAGCTAATAGGGTATATTTATGAACTCAGCAGAGAAAACCTTAGTAAGGTAAAGTTCAACGCGGTGTAGGAAGGAGTCAGATATCCAACCAATACAGGTAGTCTCTGATTTACAATGAGTTTAAACATGACTATAACACTTGTATTAAACTACAGTTGGGCAAAATCATTACCTCAAGGCATTTATTGCACTGGGAACTGGGATCATCTCTTTTAGTAAAGCCTAGTTTGATTAACATCACAGCAGCAATGGCTATTCGGGGCAAGTTTGTAGCGATACCAGTCAAACGTGCTCATGCTGGCACAATTTAGAGCGCCCGGTTAAGCCAACATGTCTTTGAAACGTGGGAGGAAACCTGAGCACACAGAGTAAACCCACACAGACACAGGGAGGACTGTGCAGCGACCGTGCCAACCACTTGCGCCACGGTGCCGCCCATGTGAGTGAATTACAGCTTTAGACCTCTGTGGCATGTTTACACCCTCTGAAAAGCAAGAAGATGGCAAGACATGCCTGTATGCTCTTCTCCCACTGTTCAGATTGTCTGTGAAGTTTCGGAAAATATGGACCAAACGCGTTTTGTGACTTTGAAACGTCTTGATACTATAGAGTATCAGTCTGTGCCTTTCAGGGACAGATTTTTAATAGGAAGGAGGTATAAGGAGGTCTGATTTTCCCAATCACCGTTTGCTACGGCAAGTTAAGGGATTAAACTTCACCATATGCTACCGCAGGAACTGCAGACTCAGTGGAGCTGACTGTATCCTGGCTGAATGGAGGCTGCTGTAGTTTTGCTGTATGCGGCTTTAGGTCAAACACTGCCAAGTAAGCACTCTGAGTCAGTGTAGCGCTTTAACTAAATCACACAATGCAACTGTTCAGAGGCCTTCTAGCCATTTTCCTTCCCCAAGATAATGTCAACCCATTGTACTAATTATACAGCTGCACCAGAAGGCTGATGTTAACTCTGGCAGCCAGCTGGTGAGGTGATGCAAAAAAACGCTTCAAAAAACGTTATTCGGAGAAGAATTAATACCCAAATATTTGCTTGGATAATAATACTGGTCAGCTGCTTTCCTCTTCATGTCAAACTTGCAGCCAATACAAGTGAATTCATAAACTACTTTACTTATAAACTCGCTCGCTGTTTAGCAGCAAGCTCTGTGCTAGTCGGTTAATTTGGGCTGCGTCCCAAATCGCATGCTCCCGTTCTGTATAGTGCACAAAACAGCAGCAACATGACTGGTAGTGTACCTACTGCTTAGATATGTTACTTAATTAAAAAACGTTTTCTTTTAGAAAAACTTCCAAATTGCTATAATAATAATCCTTTATTTACACAAAATGTGTCTCTTCAGTAGTAGTAGCTCGCTATTCACACTACGCCCTACATAGTGCGCAGAGACAGTAACCCCACCACTGGGAGAGTACTCGTTTGAGAAACTATTTAGTATGCTAGTATACGGTTCAAAACCACTATCTAACTAATCGGTTAGTAACCAAACTTGCTAGACGGAGGTAAAAAAATAAAAAATAAGAAATAAAGGACGGAGTTAGGTTTAGCAAAAGTTCATTTTGTGAACGGTACTTGTATTTATACGAATGCCCATTCCCGAAAAGCTATTTTAGGCAGACAAACAGGACAAAACACCACATTCTGTGTTAATTTACGCCTGAGAACAAAAAATCGATTTTAATATAACCGGAATTATACAAAACACAATCAAACGCTATTATTAAACCTGTTCACACTGGGTTAGCGAAACGTAAGCTAGATATTATTGCAACAGAAATAACGCAGGGTAAATACTTTAGGCCGCGTCTCAACTGGCTCGTTTTTGTACACGTAGTCCACTACATAGAGTGTAAACGTGAACGTATATAGTGCACTTTCATAGGGCGTATGGAGTAAATTGAGAACAAGAGTGTACCCTGTTCCAAATAGAACTCCACCGTACGAAATAGTGAGCCAGAAGAGCATGGGTAGGGCAATAATTAGGCACACTATGTAGTGTGGAAGTATGCACATTGGGACGCAGCTTCAACTTAGCTTAGATGGTTATGAAGTAAACTCTAGGCACCCAGTTTAGAAGTACTGTACAACAGCATTTTTTTTTTTTTTAAACTGCGCTCAATACGATTCTCAATTGATGTGAAATTGGGGTGTTTGCTTTTTTACACAATGTACACGTTAGAAGCGATTTAAAATCTTGGGTAACAATTAGAATATCATCTTTGGTTTAAAAAAAAAAAATCCAAAATTCATCAAGTTGTCAGTAAAACGTAACCATACAAACATAATCAGAACGATTTATCTGCCAAAGCATAAGCATCAAGTCATAGCAATAAAAAAATAACGGAATTACTTTGAAATCATCTCGAAAAGGTAGTTTGGTAAGCTTGTTTCCCAACAACAACTAGCTTTTCTTGTTTTTTTTATATACACAACTTAAAAATATACAGACATATTTGGTTGGGTAACCCTAAAAAACAATCTATTCAAATACAGAGCAGTTTATACTAGGAGATTACACAAGCCAACTAGGCAACTAATATTAAAAATGCAGAGCTGGCACTGACAAGACTTGAGTTAAGGAGGAATTTTCAAAGCCAGACACGTATTATTTTTAATCGGCTTTATAAACGGATTTTTAAAAAGCCAATCATTTAGACTGGATACGTTTTCTGTCCTATAAATACAACATATTAGCTACACTTTGAGGTTTATTTTTTCAGGCCAGCAAACTGTGCGTGGCACCGCTGTCTTCATCCAGAAGTTAGTTTAACCTCAGTGTAATGTCTCCAAACCAAACCTACCTTACGGTTTTGATAGCTCTCCAGCGCTCTTATGGCCGTCTCTGTAAGTTTAACGTGCAAAACGGTGATTCTATCGGCATTACGGCCATAATTGAGTCCATATCTCCGGTCCTCGGAGAGAGCAGCCATCTTTAGCAGCCTGCCACCATCGTCCCTCTGACGTAGCTCACATATATCATCATTAGGCCAGCGTTACTGCTACCTGAAGGGGGCGCTGCGGAGCGAAGTGTGTTAATGGCTGATTCTTCGTTTGGGGGCGCCTTTTCCCCATGTTCAACTGTGGAAAATAACATTTGTAACAGTTTACATACCTTATATGCTTCAAAGTAAAGACTTAATGATGATAACACTTATATATAACTTAAATTTTAATTTTTAGATAATTAATAATGATGTGTTGCGGTAATGATCCGACAAAAACAATGGTAGGTTATGGATTTGCTAGTGCTCATCAACAGGTAGTATAAGATCCAGTTTAAAGTCATATCAGTAATGTGAATATTTCATTTTTTGTGTGTAAAATACTGCCATAAATACTCAATTTGTTATAGTGAATTATGGTTTGGATAGCAGGTTAGGGAACTAAAACACCTCACTTATTATAATTTACATTTACATTTACATTTACAGCATTTAGCAGACGCCCTTACCCAGAGCGACTTACAACTGGTACAGTCTTACAATCCAAGCAATTGTGGGTTAAGGGTCTTGCTCAAGGACCAACAGTCTAACTCATTATAATGAGTTAGAAGTTTGGATAGCAGGTTAGGGAATTAAAATACCTAATTTGTTATAGTGAGTTAGAGGTTTGGATAGCAAGTTAGGGAATTAAAATAAAGCTGTTTCAGACTGATAGAGAGGTCAAAATTAGGAGTTAATACATGTCTGAGGATAATAAACCAACTAAAATATAAGCAAAATTATTCAAACCCCAAACAAATATTTTAACTGGTTTAAACTGCAAAAAGCTAGAGCTTTACGTACTAACGCTGGCTGTTTCACATCTTTTTCACATTTTTACACTTACCCATTACTTAGGGTGAAAACGCAAAGGAAAGATTTAAGAAAAAACAGCCAACGACCTAACAACTGAACAAAGTGCTCTGGATGGGCTATTGTGCTTTAGGAGATCAGTAAGATTTGAATTTGTGCGTCATTAGCAGGTCTTTGTAGGCAGTGCAGAATGTGACAGGCAGCCAATGTAAACCGATTATACGCGGGTAACATGACCAGGATTTGAGCTGTAGCTTACTGACCCGGCTGAGGCTTACTTAAAGAAGCTGCAGCGCAGTCCGCTAGCTATACAGTACAGTACAATGGACAGATCACCAGGTTATAAAGCATGGGCTTGTTTCTTAGGGTTCTGTTTCATTCATCTTTTATGTCTTTAGTTCAACATCATAGAAATCTAATAAAATAATACATCTAATAAAATATGCAAAAGCATGTTTTTATTTACAGGACTTTTTGCAACACGTCTGCAAACACAACTCTCTTCTGAATGCATTTTGGTAAACCCAAATAAAAACACATACGTAACCCCAGTTCATGAGACCGGACTTATGGGATGCCCTGGTCATCACACAGAGTACTGTAGAAAATAAATTTCTATAGTGTGTTTTACAACAGAACATTGTCTCAAAGCAGATTTACAAATATCGAGACCCATAGCCACAACTGGAAAATGGAAAAAAAGAGGTAAAACTCCCCCAAATGTGATAAGGAAGACACAGCTGGAGGGCGAAGATTCAAAAAAACCTCGTAGGATAGCCTAGATATTACGTATAAGAAATAAACTAAATGACTTAACTAATACATTTACAACAGTAGCTTAAATACACAGTAGCTAAATAGAATAATTACAACTGAGAATAAAATAAATGGAAATATAGAATAAAACTATAGGAAATTCCAATCTGTACTGGTTATTATAGAGGCTTGTCAGTCATTAGTGGCTCATCAACCCCAGTGTTTCTCAATCCTGGTCCCACCACTCTGCACATTTTAGTGCTTTTCCTGTTTAAACACACCCACCTCAACTCAGTAATGGGCTTGTTAATGAGCTGAGTAATTGGGTCAGGTGAGTTGGGAGCAGGGAGTACACTAAAACGTGCATTGGGGACCAGGATTGAGAAACATATAAGCATTAATACTGCACTAAAGTAGAAATTGGGCTCTGCTTAAGTCCACAATATTTATACTTCATTACTATTCACCCCGATCCTGTGCCGGCCCTGTGGTGGTCAACTGACCCTACACCATTTGAGTGTGGTGACTCATTTGCATAAACTTGTTTCCACCTGCACTTATGATGACTGTTTCCTGTGAGTCATTTTTGATGTATAAGGAGTGAGTGTGGCGTCATTATGCTACTCAGTGATTCATAGATTTTGTAACTTTAGAATCTTGGCTCGAGCTGCTTAAGCCTGGCTTCCACTTGGTTCTGCAATAATTCTTATCCAGGTCATGAAGCACACCAACAAATGTACTTTACATGGCTTTATTTAGAGTCCAGGCTGTGATTATGTGTAGTCACGTCTCCAATAATTACAATGACACTGGGTTGGACGTGTGGGTTGCAGAGCTGCCCTGTCCTCTAAAAAGGAACACGAAATCTGGGTTAGTGCCTCTTAAGAAAGATCTGTAAACAAATAAATCACAGGGTTATGAAAAAACGTTGTAGAGATGAATACAAGTGGAAAAGACTGGGGAATTCATTAATATTTCACAACTTATAATCCTGTGACCCTGACCTGGACTAAGGTGATAAGAAAATGAACTAGATCTGCATTTCCTGAAGGAACTAGAATGAAATGTGGCAAACAGAAAGAACATGGCTTGTGTCCCAATGCTTTTGGCCGTGTGCGGGGGCGGGTCCGAATACTTTTGGCCGTGTACACCAACAGGTCACAGAGTTTCACTGAGTGCTCTGTGGTGATCATCGATTTCAGTTCAAATGGGAATTTCCAAGCACTGTATAATGAATGAATTTAGGGAGTGTTTCTAGAGTGTTTAAATTAAGACAAGGAAAGGGCAGGTATAATCTGAGGTGCAATTTGCACAGTCATGTTTAGTTATTTTTAGATATAAAAAATGGATTATTGTAAACTGTCAAGGTATTTGAACATCATATGCAGAATAGAATGGATTATACTTAGCAGTTCCGCCTCCCACTGGCACTCAGACTGAAATTCTGTTTTTAGGATTACATTTCAAACCAGTGTGGAGTGTTCTCCGTTTAGATCTTTAGCTATGACTATGCTATTCAGGTGAGGCTGGGGTTCCATACATTCCATACACTTACAGTACCATGTCCATATCTCGAGTTCACTTACCCTACTCTCTAAGTATACAAATACTTATTGCTGTGCCCAGTTTGTCATCCTGCCTCTACCTGCCCATCAGTCAAAGAGTCAACAGGTTCACTGATGTGATATTGTTTTGGTAATGAATCATTCTCAGTCTAGCACTGCCACAGCAGTGTGCCTCGCTGGCATGAATGTTTCAGGCTCAGTCACTTTTGCTGGGACTTTTAGACATCTCATGGACCATTCTACAAAGTAAAAATGTGCGTGACAATGATATGAATGTTACGATCTATTTAAAGTAGGCATTACTTGAGATGGTGGTAGTACATTCAGGTTCCTGCAGATGGCGTTGCACGAGGAGGATAGGGCTATAAATAGCTGCAGGGATGTGTGACGGGATGTGGAAAATTGGTCTCAAAGCAGATGTTGACGATCTTCAAAAAGCAGCGATTGCATTTGGGCATGCCAAAGGCCATAGTGTGAAAGAAGCTGAATCTGCAGGTGTATCGAAGCGTACGGTCATACGGGTCTACCAACAGCAGCAAAGATCCCAGTCTACAGGAAATTCTAGTCAGAATTGTGGTTGATATAATATATACCACATCATTATTTATCGGAACAATCTGCAGGTGTGGTCGTGTGCAACAGGAAGGGATGATAAACATGATACAGTAGATGAGTCGATAATTAATATCTATATATCCATCCATTGAAATGATCCCATATTTGAGTTTGTTCCCTGCAAAGGTTCAGCACACCCATGCTTATGATCAATATCAGACAAAAAACCAGTGGCATGCTGTTGAGTCAGTCAAGTTCTGCTTTTCAGGCTTTTGCACTACACAGCATGAGAGTGTCTCCTAGGGCAATTTTATACACCTGACTCAGTCCAGGAGGTGTGCTCATGTTTTGGTGTGGTCCACTGAATGGTCTCAGACTGGGTGTGGAGGGGAGCAGTGTGAAACCACCAGATTAGTCCCAGCTTAGAAAACAACCTGCCACACCTTCAAGTTAAAGCTCGGTGTTTAACGTAATTATGCATGTACATCCAGGGAGGCCAGGCAAACAAACGCACGCTCATCTCAAGACTGGGACGTAAGATGGTAAAAATAAAAGGATGGTCTTTCCAGACCTGATTCAGGTGTGTGCTGGGACAGACGTACTTGTATCACAAAATTTATTCGAGATATGGCACTTGTAATCGAGGGTGGAGAAAAGGCTGAGTGTTTTAGTTTTGCCCAACAATGTTGGTCTTAAATGGCATTAATATGGAAAGGTGTAGTTTGTTGTGTTTTCCTCATAGGAACATCTCTGAGCATCAGTTAAAACTAGGACCTACACCTACAGTAGTCTACCCAGCCCACTTGACCCACAAAAACTCATGTCATAACATCCGATCGCCTACGTATCCGTGGTCCGATAAGGTTATTATCCTTATTATTAAGGTTATTAACCTACTTAATCCCTACATAATCTCCCAGACAAAAATCAGTTAGCTTCCCTGTTTAAGGTGGGCGTCCATACACCTGCAAATTCAGCGACGTCCTTCACACCAAGGCCCAAATGCAATCTCTCCTCTTTGCCGACCATCTTCCACACATCGACTGAGACATTCACTGCACTGTACCACCTCTTCTCAGTCTATGAATCCCTTCGCCTTGCCCGCAGGCATTATACATTATACATTATATCATTATACATCAGCGGAAAAAGAGTGGTAATGACAGATCAGCGCAGACTCTGGTGCAGAAGGTTTTATTAAACACAAAGTGGAGGAATGAGTTCGCCGTGTGAAGCAGGACGATCAGCGCAGGATGAAGGATGAACCAACGCCCGGCCCGCAGAAAGATGAGTCAGCGAGAGAGCAGCAGAAACAGCAAGTGTGCATCCACGTGAGGAGCTGCCATGGCACTCCTTATAAGCAGCTGGATCATGTGCTTTGTTGAGCACCAACCACGTGTGGACTGTCATGTTACGTAATACATCAATCAAAAAACAATCACTTCTAAAAACACCACAAAATGTTATGTTACTGAACATTTTACTGTTTAGTGGTGTTCATGATCACCAGATATATGATCTTCTGTCATTTCCTTGCTGGACTGGTAAACTATAGAGCCACCCAACAATTACACCCAAAAACAATCCAATCCAAACATTATGGGTGTAAGGGCTGGTCTTCACACAGATATGATTGGCCAGGAAGGGAGCGGGTATGGGGTTTGTCAACTTTGCTGTTAGAACAGCTTTTGGAACATGAATGTGAGATCGGGCGCTGATATTAGGCAAGCAAGTTCTCCAAAAGTTGGTAAACCATATATTTATGGAACTTGTTGTAGGAGGCAGAGAGGAGAGCTGATGAAGTGACTTATGAAGGGTGGAAACCTACGAAAGAGTCACATTGTGAGTCACTGAGGTTCATCTGTGATGAACTGTCACTGTGGTAGCCTAGAGGTTATGGACTATGGACCAGAGGGTTTAAATCCCACCTCAGCCAAACTGCCACTGGTGGGTCCCCGAGCAAGACACTTCGCCCACAACTGCTTGGATTGTATGACTGTACCTGGTGTAAGTCGCTCTGGATAAGGGTGTCTACTAAATGACAAACGTGTTGTAAATGTAATCTATGAGGATTCCATGCCTGTTTCTTATTATGAACATGTTCTCAGTCTGTGTGACTCTTTAGTACCAAAACCTGGTCAATTCTGATGGGATTCGTAAGAAATATCCATCGCATGCAGGACCCGAAAGCTTGATTAATTACTGGCTTTCTTCTCATGCTAATAGCGACATCTCATCAATCGTCACTCAGGAGAACAATGGGTGAAGACTGAGATGATTCAGACATCTTAGAGCCCGATCACATTTCCTCTCTTGAGAGCTCCATCTTTGTTGACACACAGAGTCTTAGTAACAAGTCTTTAGTGGGGGGCCGTCGCAGTTAAAGCCTTCTAGGTGGGGGGTCCAATAAGCAATGGACGTGATTCTGCCTCTTCTGTGGGAGCTACGATGGTCCTGCATGCTTTTTGCATGACTGCGCTAATTAAATTTCATTTTCAAGAAGGCACAATTCAGTAGAAATGTGCTCAGGTCAGTGAATTTTGATGTTAGTCTCTCAATCATAAAACTTACAAATAGAGTACAATTAGGATTTAGTATAGGTAAAAAAAATATATATTTTGCCGCTTGATAGCAAATTCAAAGGCTGCTTTTTGTTCGAAGTTTTACCAATATTGAGAATGGGCTTCTTTTGACCAATGCATGTCTTCCATCATACTTTTGAAACGGCCACCTTGAGACGCGACAATTTATAATCAGCAAACACTCTTTGGGCCGATGATTCCAATAGGTGGGCATCCATAGCCCCAGCCATCCGCTGGTGAGAGGGAAGCACCTGGTATGAAATACTGATATGAGAGATGTAGGAACATGTCTAAGAATAAACCACGATAACACCCATGGCACATGAGGTGAAACAATCATTCTTAAATCAACTTTTTGCTCTCATTAAACTCCAAACCACAGGATCTGTTCCAGTCCATTTGCTCCATGTTGAGAGTGGCATGTTTTCATGAGTCAGGCATGTGGAGCCACACGTGCGGAGCAGCAGTCTTCATAAGATTTAAATGTCCTCAAACACCAAGCCTGGGTTAATGTTTGACCGGCAGAGTCAGTCAGCGTGGGCTCCGACTCCATTAAGCTCTTATCTCGCGAAAACACAAATGTTTGAGCCCTATCACTTAGCAGGCACAGCTGGCGTGGCTGCTGTCTTGTTTAACTGGAGTGAGCCAGGTCATTCCTGTCTCATGTAAAGGGAAAGATACACAGTCCGTGTGTAAATACCAAATGTTTACCCTATTAAGGACTATTAGAAGTCTCTAAAGTAGCAGATCCTGGAGAAAGACACATTTGTATTCAAGAGAAAACATCCATCATGTAAAACTTTCAGAATGGGAGATGTAAGAATTCAAGTCTAGGCAGTATACATGTTAGTAAATAGCTTATGCTTTGACTAGGACGGTTTCCTCCTAGACATAAGGAACTCCAAGGACAGGATGATCCCTGGAAAGGTGGAACAACGAAACCTATAACCCAGTAGAGAGAACAAGCGGACTGCCAATTATCATCTCATTAAACCTGAGATACAGCAATAACAGTAGCGTGTTTCACCTAGTCAGGGGCTTTCAGAGTTCCCTCCGGGCCCAGAGGGCGGGGTCTGTGGTAGCAGAAGCATGGCCCCCGCATGACAATATATTTCTTCTTTGGGAAAGTTTATAGCCATTGGGTTACCCATAAGTACTGCTTTGTTTGCATCTTAAAGGTCTTAAGTGCCCAAAGATATCTGGTAACACAACAGCAGGGAAGACCTTAAATAAGACAAAACCACCAGTGGATCGTCTGGAAAGATTCTCAACATTTTTGTCGCAAAGACTGAATATATCTGAGAAGGACCAAGAGTCACACCAGAGATCCCAACAATCCCAAGAGTGAGTAACAAGGGCTGCAGTTCAGGACTGCTCGGGAATTTCCATGCTTCACTAAACCAGCCAAACCTGATCATGAAGGTGTGTTTAAGCAGGGCAGTCACTAAAGCCAGCTGGACTCTGTCCCTAGAGTACCGAAGTCCTACATCAGCTGTGACTATTGAGGAGCTCTGTGTGTAGAAGTGCTACAATAGTGCCACCTGCTGTTGAGGACGCAAAATGACGATCTCAACCCTCAAACTACTAGCCTGACTACGCAGAGTAACTAAAGTAACCAAAACAAAAGCATTATTCCAAATAATTTGTCATTATTAAATAATACAATATATATTGTATTATTACATAGTAATATATATAGTATATATTAATATACATTATTTACATATATAACATAATAAATCAATAAACACATAAATACATAAAATATGAGTTATTAAAATAAAATGATTCAGAAATTAAGCTTGTCATTTAATTGTCCATATATTTAGAAAATAAATAGAAAATTACCAATTTTTTTCGTCATTTACTTTTGTACCATTATTGAAATTTCATGAGCTCAAATGGAAAGTCTATCCCAGAAAACTGTGGCACGTACTGGACTACAGTCCAGGTTTCGAGCCCCAGCACTGCCAAGCTGCCACTGTTCCTCCCCTGAGCGAGGCCCTAAAACTGCTTGGCGTGTACACTGTCAGATTGTATCATCTCTCACTCTGGATAAGAGCGCCTGCCGGTGGCTACAGCCATCCAGTTTGGTTACATTCTATAACATAAGTACATATGCAAAGTTTCTAGATAAAGGAGTGTCTCTCATTCTTTGCTCTTCATTCTCTAATCTCATCAGGCAGTACAGGAGACCTGCGTTGGAAAAGGGAAGCTACACAAAGTTTCGTTTTTTATCATATAAAATACAACAATATTTGAAAGTAAAAATAAGCCCAAATAGTTTTGAACTGCAGTCACGACCTGCAATATTTATTTATGATTGCACTTATATTTGCAAATAAATATGACGCATGACCGCTTTTAATAGCAATGAAACGAAACACAAACAAGGCACTGCTTTACATACATAGACATAAAATACAGAGTGGAGGCCAAAAGTCTGAGACCACTAGTATTGAAACTGGATTGGAAGTATTGGAATTAATTGCATCCCCCCTTTGTTGCATGGACTCCACAAGTTTGTGCGAGCATGACTTCAGCATGCGTTACCGAAGTCTCACAGTACTTTAGATCCATTGCACAGTGCTTTATTTTAAACAACAATATTAATTAAAGGACGACATGAAAACATTGAGTACAGCACTGCAACGTACAATACTGTAATTCTTATATTTGTAGGTTTTATAAACCAGAAACGGAACAATAATGAAACAAGAGGAACGCTGTTTTCAGCCTTCAAGACTGCCATTCTCCGGTCTGTCAGCAGGTGTCACAAGCGCTCACTCGCACTAGCTTTCTGTCACTCAGACGTGAATTACATGTATATAAGACATTTTTATTTCCTATTATAATTCTTAAGACGTTGATCAGACGCACGTTAAACGGTGCTTACCTGTAGGCCAAAGACGCTTGTGACTCTGCCTTCCAGTGTCCGCCAAATGCTGGATGGGGTTTAGGTCAGGTGACTGGACAGAAAATTACTGTTTTTTTGTTTTTTGGGGGGGGGGTTGTTTAGGTGTGTTTTGGGTCATTACCCTGCTGCTGTGTGAGTATTTCTCCACATAGATCCCAAACAAGCATTTTCACTAGTGCTCTCAGACTTCTGCACTGCACATGTATGGCCCAAGTCTAGACAAGTGTAATGTTATAAAAGGTATAAAAAGGTGTGATTCATCATAGTATAGTACATACCGAGGAGCCAAAACATTAGGGAGACTCACCGACTGAACAACGCCTGGGATATACGGGGCATCTACAGATAGAAATTCTTACAATGTTCTATATTTCTGCATAAATATGACCTAAAACATCATCAGATTATCACAAGTCCTAAAAGTAGATCAAGAGAACCCAGATAAACAAATGAGACAAAAATATTATACTTGGTCATTTATTTATTGAGGAAAATGATCCAATATTACACATTAGTGAGTGGCAAAAGTATGTGAACCTCTAGGATTAGCAGTTAATTTGAAGGTGAAATTAGAGTCAGGTGTTTTCAATCAATGGGATGCCAATCAGGTGTGAGTGGGCATCCTGTTTTATTTAAAGAACAGGGATCTATCAAAGTCTGCTCTTCACAGCACGTTTGTGGAAGTGTATCATGGTACGAACAAAGGAGATTTGTTGTTGATGCTCATCAGGCTGGAAAAGTGTTATGTTTGGAGAAAGGAAAACACTGCATTCCAGCATAAGAACCTTATCCCATATATGAAACATGGTGGTGGTAGTATCATGGTTTGGGCCTGTTTTGCTGCATCTGGGAAGGATGGCTTGCCATCATTGATGGAACAATGAATTCTGAATGATATCAGAGAATTCTAAAGGAAAATATCAGGACATCTGTCCATGAACTGAATCTCAAGAGAAGGTGGGTCATGCAGCAAGACAACGACCCTAAGCACACAAGACGTTCTACCAAAGAATGGTTACAGAAGAATAAAGTTCATGTTTTGGAATGGCCAAGTCAAAGTCCTGACCTTAATCCAATGGAAATGTTGTGGAAGGACCTGAACCGAGCAGCTAATGTGAGGAAACCCACCAACATCCCAGAGCTGAAGCTGTTCTGTACGGAGGAATGGGCCAAAATTCCTCCAAGCCAGTGAGCAGGACTGATCAACAGCTACAGGAAACATTTAGCTGCAGTTATTGCTGCACAGGGGGGTCACACCAGATACTGAAAGCAAAGGGTCACATACTTTTTGCACTCACTAATATGTAATATTTGATCATTTTCCTCAATAAATAAATGACCAAGTATAATATTTTTGTGTCGTTTGTTTAACTGGGTTCTGTTTATCAACTTTTAGGACTTGTGTGACAATCTGATGATGTTTTAGGTCATATTTATGCAGAAATATAGAAAATTCTAAAGGGTTCACAAACTTTCAAGCACCACTGTATAAATTAAGTCCCACTTTAACATTGTTAATACGTGTGGATGTCTGTCATCGATGTAACGTGGATCGGTTCACAACACTCAATGGAAGCACAGACCAGTCACTGTCGGAAGTGCCCACAGCGGGCATCAGAACAGGACTGAGGGCAACGGAACAAGGCTGTCTGGTCCAATGAGTCCAGCTTTCTGTTACAACACAGGCACAGCCAGGCAGGAGAAGGGACGCTCTGGGCAGTGACCTGTTGGAAAGCCCTGGGTCCATACGTGGGTGTGAATGGCAGTCTGACACATACCTAAACATCGCTGCAGACCCGCCGATCATAACGTCGTGGCTCATCGGCGCATGGTCAACAAAACTGTAAACAATGGGAGAGCTAGCCTTCGTGTTGCACGCCACCCTGATGCGACTCTTGAGCCTTTCTCTCGTTCATCTCGTCCACCAGGCTCTTCAGTCTCCCCAGATGATGTAACGCTCTGAAAGCAAATCGAGAAAAATAAAACAAAAATTCATGAAATCGACAATTTAAGCTGAAACTACCATAGAACAAAGCATTCCTGTTTAACGCACCTCTTTAACGACTGCCCACCAGGAGATGAATCATAATCATCTGCATGAGGAACCTGAAGAAGAAAACGCACTATAATTGATGCTGTACAAACTGTATAGCCAAACTCGTAGCGGTGCGCGTTCTTACAGCATATCATACCACCCAGTCCTAGCTTACAACAAGCCGAACGCTTGCGGCAGTACTTTCTTTACCTCCTCGCTGTCCTTCTTTATCGTTTCAGTCTGACTGAGCTCGTCCTTTTGCCGTGCTACTTTCTGTTCCACAGCCTGAAGGCTGTACAGCATCTGCTTGAGGGCTTCAACTGGACCAGGGTGCTTCCTGCTGCTGTAGCCTGAAGACAACGAGCCTAAATACTGGGATACATAGGGGGGGTCAAATATGGATTGAATTCCCTTTTATATATTCGGCGGAGGCAATCCTGACCAGGCAAACAGGGTTAGGGCACGATGAGTAAATTAAGGGGTGGGTATTAAAAGACTGAAAGCATTTTGTTCACCTTCTCTCTTGCATCCTCCAAATCTTCAGTAGTGATTTGCTCTTCGGCGCTTTCTACTGGTACTGGGGACTTACTGCAACAAAAACAACGAGTCAAATATTTCTATCATGTGTCAGTAACTGCTGAAATATCCTGTTTCCCTAATGTGTGACTCACAAGGTCACAGGAGGATTGTCCCATGAGCGCTCCGCCTCTAAAAGATACTCCGTGTGTCCCGGGCTGCCGCATCGCTCTTTATCTGAGCTGCAGAAACCTAAAGAAGGGGACTTCAGCACGTCCTCTGCTCTCTGGATAAGTGAATCAATCTTATCTCCTAAAGAAACCAGACACAGCCCATCAGCGGTTACTCGGGCCCAGGTCGATGACGTGACAGTCTTCCATAGGGGTGGGCAATTTTGCAATATCTTATCGTATCGTGATCAATTCTGTTTTCTGAGCACATTGGCAGTGCTTAAGGAACAGGGACCAACTGCAGATTCCTTATAAATAGTGGAATTAATCTGGTTTATTTGGACAAAGTGCAGCACATTTGGAATAAAAAAAAAAATCACTTTACTAAGTATGGGAGAATATTTGAAAAGTAGACATTTGAGTCTTTAAATATTGAGATTGTTACCATCTTATCCACCATATTTTGGAATTGACCATAGAATTCAGTCGTCTATTTTGTCTGTGCTCTCCTGTAACAGTTGAAGCCTTTCACTGGTTAGAATTAAGATTTAAGTTTATTTATACACTAATTTCGCAGTCTTTCTGGGATTTACTGATCTGGATTTTTGAGCATGCATCAAGACATTTTATAACATTAATATATTTTTACCAGTAAACAAATAAATGGGACTTTGATGCAGACCTCTGAAATGTTCTCTATGATCACACGTCATGTAGCCTCCCCCACTTTTAACGTTTGTGTAGCTTTTAGCTTCCTCTAGTCCTCCGTCAGTGTTTTTTTCCAGCTCACCGACCCAGGACGGAACGCCTCGAGGTTCTGCCCTGACACCGCACTGTTCGAGCCAGGCTGGATACTTCAGGTCTGGGATGCTCGTCACGCCAGAAAAATCCATTTCAGACTTCCGACTGGTCATCCATCTCGGAAGGTGATGCGATGACAGAGAGCGCTGTTTATTTCTTGTTTCTTGTAGAAGAGAGTTCAAATGGAGAGACGGACGCTCAGATCTTGAACTTCCCGTCAACAAGTCTTCCACGCACAGACTTCCTGATGACGACGAGCAATTCAGCGACTTCTTCCGAGCTAAAACAGGTCTGGATTGAGAGCTCGAGTTTGGTCTGTGATGTAGCCTGTTACTTCCTAATCTGCAAAGCAGAGCTGAAGTACGCGTCACGGGAAGTGAACCGTCCACAGGTAACATCAGCAGATCATCGGTGGTCACGCTGACGTGGTCGGATCGTCTGTGCTTTGAAGCAACGGGAAGGTTCAGGAAATTCAACTCTCGGTCCGTCAGGCTTTCTTTCAGCACTGTAAAAACATCATCGTGTCAGAATCCTAAAATATTCTCTGTTCACCAGTTTAACATTCTCAGCGCAGCAATGTGACTCAGTTTGGATCAGTTCATATCCTAATACCTCAGTCTTGTTCAATGTATAGACCTGCTAATGGCATTTACAGTACTGTGCAAAAGTCTTAGGCCACCATCAGAACAGACATTACATTGTTTTACCAATTGTACAATGACCATATGCAATTATTTACCAGTCTCTTTATTAGAATACAACCAGAGAATTTGTGTGCTGTAATAAAATTGAAGAAAATAGCTTCTACAGGCTACAGTGGTAAGTATTTAGTGTGACCTCCCCTTACACCTGAGCAATAGCAGCATCTGGCAACTTGATCAGGATGCCAAGGTGACCCTTATACACTCTGAAGAAGCTTGATCAACAATGGTCTTGGAAGGAAAGCAGCCATTTTTGGAAGGGGGACAGGGTGAAAGGCTAAGATGTGATCAAATTCAGTAATTTTCGAATGATGGTCAGTGGAAAAGAGTATTATGGATAATAAGACTCAATCAGAAAGTTTACTGTATCACAATATTACACCGAAATCATATTTCCTTTATCTGAATATGTATCATCTGAATCAATACTCAGAACAAGGTACATTTGCATAACACGATTTGCCTGCATTTCTTATATTATATTTTTGTCTCCAGCCATGAAGAACAACAAACCCCAAACCAGACATCTACAGTGCACAAAAGGAAATCTATTTTACCATCTCTGTTTCTATATCCTGACTGGACCAGGTAAGGTTTGTTCTGCTCCTCAGCAAGCTCCAGCCGACCCACGGAGGACTCCGAAGTCTGAAAATCGGCAATGTAGGCGTCCAGCGCATCAGAGGCTGACTCGTAATGCCTGTCTTTGTACTTGATGGGGCTAAAGGGTTCCGGATACAAGGAGCTTCGCAGACGCCCGGAGCTGGCCATCAGCGTGGTGACTGTCGACTCTGCAGTTGGGGATCCGTCCACAGACGCCATAATCCACGCGACAGATCAGCATTATCAGAGTGCACCAGCTGTCCAACAAGAGATAAGTCATCTGTTTTATTCAATTTATTAAGTGTGCAGTGGTTAAGGTACTGGACCAGTAGGTTCGGGGTTCAAATCCCAACACTGCCAAGCTGCCACGGTTTTGTCAATACCAAGCCCGTGTAAGTCTGTATCAGTTGTAAATCCCTCTGGACAAGATCATCTGCCAAAAGTCTCAGTTTTCCTTATTGATCAATTGTTTCTCATTTGGTTGCTCCTTTGTATTAACTGCTGAATATTCTTGCAATTTCTGTTTTTGTGCCTTGGATTAGTCGCCTGTGTTGTGCTCATTAAATAGGCCGTATTCCACTAATGCTCAGAAATTCTGACCTCAGAGTAGGAACAATGAAAGAAAATGCCCCCTAAACTAGGAACTCAGAAACTCTTCATTCTGTGAGCATGTTAGCATTGAGGGTGTGAAATGACAGATCGCTGAAGAGCAGGAGTGTCCGCAAAGCACTGCAGAACTGCTTAGTGTACCAAAGGTCAACAAAAAGGGAACAATCTACTAAAACATATTAGTCACACGACCTCTGTACTCAACTTTAGAAAGTAGGTAAAGACTTTGCCTTTGGAGATTTGTTCCGTCTACTTTTAAGTTAAGATTACAAATCTTTGGCAGCAGTGCTTTACACTGGATGGTATATATGGGAGACACATTATGCTGTTTGTTTGCAGAGGTTGTTCCGGGTTTATGCCTTCCCCAAACCCCAGCCTTTAACCAGGATTTGGGAATGGCACCTGTTGAAGATGGTGGTGTTGATGGTGTGAGCCCGACCTGGCATACGAACCCAGACACGACACTGCAGTTCCTATCACTAAGCCAAATTGTTTATATTCTTGTTTCGCTTTATGATTATTATCTAGATGAAGGTAGTCGACATGAATTAAGGTGACTGTTTTAACTGTCTCTCCGATTTGCATTAACATGTGCCCTGTTTTGGACCGTTGTCACGTTACAGGTCATTTCATTTCAACTTTTTCTGTTGGAGAGCATAAATGCACATTTGACTCTAGTCTTCCATTCAAAAGCTAGGGGATGCAAACTGTATAACTACATACACGGGACAGTAAATAAACAACCAATAATCAATACAATACCTTTAATTTGACCGCTGCTTGCTTTGCTTATAGATTCAGTCACAAGTAAATCCTAGCGAACTAGTTTGTTTGTTTGTTTAGCTTTGCTTAGATACCGTGAGCACAACTAGCTTATTTCCACAAAAACGTTCTAATTACAAACTTAAATGTGTAAATATTATTTTTTAAAGAAAAAACTTACCGCTCGCTCCTGCCGGGTCATATATAACAAAACCTATTAAAATTATATAGCGTTAATACTGAGTTAGCTTAGCATAGGTTCAACGGTTTAACTATTGGCTGAGTTTACCGCGCCTGAACGCGCATGCGCACTGAACACGTGATTTACTGTGGTCATTCTAGTCAATCAGACTAGCGTAGAGAAATACTCTAACAGTAACTAATTCAGCTATTTATTTCTTAAATGCTAATAATTATTCAGTGGTAATTATAGTGATGTTAATTGCTTAACTTAGTTAATTTTTTATTAATCATCTAGGCTGCCCAAGAAGGTTTGAGTCTTGATCCTCCCAAGGTTTTCTCCCTTCTAAAGTTTAGGGAGTTTTTCCTTGCCTCTGTCACCCTAAGATTGCTCAGTTAGGGCCTAGATAATTGTTAAGTTGCTTTGAGACAATGCTTCATTGTAAAAATCGCTATAGAAATAAATTTGACTTTGACTTTGACTTTGATAATGATAATAAAATCTTAAATGTCACTGAGAGGATTTGTTACCTCAAATTAAGTGTTGAGTGTATATATATATATATATATATATATATATATATATATATATATATATATATATAGAGACAGTTGCCTTGCAACAGTATTCGGCCCCCTTGAACTTGTCAACCTTTTGCCACATTTCAGGCTTGGCTTCAAACATAAAGATATGAAATTGTAATTTTTTTTGTGAAGAATCAACAACAAGTGGAACACAATCGTGAAGTGGAACGGAATTTATTGGATATTTAAAACATTTTTTAGAAATAAAAAACTGACCCAAGTGCGGGCGTGCAAAAATTATTCGACTCCCTTGCGTTAATACTTTTGTAGCCGCCACCTTTTGCATATATATATAATATATATATATATATATATATACATATGTTGTGTGTGTGGTGTGTAAGCTGCTGTTATTAAATTATATATATATATATATATATTATATATTATATATATATATATATTATATATATATGCTGTGTGGTAAGCTGCTGTTATTAAATTAGAGATATTGATATATTACGTATATCATATACGTTAGATATAGTATTATAATATATTAGATATACGTATACTATATATACGTATATTCTAATATATATAATACGTCTATATATATGATCTTAGTATATTATAATTAATAACAGCAGCTTACACTTGGAAAAATTCAGAAACAATATGATACAGGAAAAATATATAATAATTACAAAGTCATAACTTCATCATAATTCTGATCGATCCCCTCCCCCCTTCCTATATATATTATATATATTATATACGTATAAGTATATATACGTATATATATATATATATATACGTATATATATATATATATACGTATATATATAATTTAATAACAGCAGCTTACACTTGGAAAATTACAGAACAAATATGGATAACAGGAAAAAATATATATAATAATTACAAAAGTCATAACTTCATCATAAATTCTGATCGTTTTTACGCTTTTCTTGTTATTTAATTCAAAATGTCTTTACTAGTGAAGCAAAGTCCCTTAAAAAGACACCAAACTTGGGAATTGCTGAAAAAAATGTACACTTGCGTATATAGTATTTACTCATTAATCATAATTATCAAAGAATTTAAGTTAATTATTAATACTAAAATCATAGGGAAATATAATTTTCTGACGTCCGTTTGATTTTCGAAAAAGAAAATAGCCTGGTCAGCCAATATTTTTACAGCGCATGCGCAGTTGAAGATGGGCCGTGACAAGAGACGCACTGTGAGAAGAAGAGAGAGAGTGAACGCCAGCGCGAGCGCGAATGCGACCGCTGTTATAATTTGCGTTTCGTAACAACGCTGTATTTCAGATTAATAATGAAAATTAAGTCTTGCTGCGTTTACAGCACAGGGGTTCTCTCTGTTCTCCTGATAATCGCGGGAATCGTACTGGTTTTGACTCAGGTTTTCCAAATCTTCTTGTACAATAAGATTAAAAAGGTAAGAAAACCCGCAAACTAACTCACAGCGGCTCGCGATACTTAGCTTAGCATAGCAACAGGCCGGCTGTTTAGTTTTTATATAAAATGCGTTTGTACAAGACGAGAAACTTTGCTTTGTTTACGGCAATATGTTTAGATAGACGAAGGGCTGCGTCCCAAATGGCGTCCTCTTAGATTAGAGTGCACTACTTAGGGTATAAAACGACACGTCCTTTGGGATCTCAAATGGGGCTACATGTGGTATACGCGGTGTTAATTGATACAGTTAGACTCAAATAGTGCACTACATAGGGAGTGGAGGCATTATTTCATACCGTTTGAAGTCAGTAGGGAGCTGAATCACAAATAGTGCATTATATAGGGCGTAAAAGCTGTTATTTGTTGCCATTTGGCATCCATAAGGACTAGGAATCTCATAACGTGCACTAGAGAGGGCGTAAAGGCATGATATCACGCCAGTTGTTACTATGGAGCTGAATATTGAACTGAATCTTAAATAGATAGAAAACAGAGCATAAAGGCATTCTTTCCTACGTCAGTATTGTTTGGCGAACTGGATATCAAGTAGTGCACTACGTAGGGTATACAAGTTGTTTCCTACTATTAGAAATATTATATATTCCTAGGGATTAAGAGATTCATGGATTTATTTATAATTGCAATGACTATTCACGACAGGAGCAAGGTTACATCAATACTAGTCGGTCACAGTTCATATTGGGGGTTTATAGCGACCAATCAGACTTTGTGTGCATAACTGAATCTGCAAAGTCTTTATTGCATACCCCTGGGCATTTCTATGGACTAGGGAATTGTCTCAATACACAACATAGGGAGTGAAGCATTCATAACTACAGTAAGATTAGGCAGCTCAGTCTGAAGTAGTGCAGTATATATGGTGTAAAGGAATTCTCCTCCACTGAATTGCAGTCACACGACTCCTAGCATTGCACACATGATAACCACCATTTCATTACAGGAAGTGGTACTGGAAAATGGTACTGAAGCCTTTACGGTGTGGAAGGACCCTCCTCCTCCTGTGTACATGCAGTTTTACTTCTTTAATCTGACAAATCCTGCAGAGGTGCTGGCTGGAGACAAGCCTGCGGTGACTGAGCTCGGCCCGTACACGTACAGGTAATTGCGATTTCACAACAACTTACCTAACATGCTGCCTAGATGACAGATATTTCTAATACAGACAAAATACTGATCATGTAAGCATACCTTCGGCGTGTCGAAACCTGTGAAGTTTTGTATAACCTGGAGAAAATATGCAGGTGGTTGGTGTCTGGTTCATTATAGGCTGCGTACATTGCCCTTGAAAGGGCGTGTCCATCTAAACAAAGGTATTGTAGCTGTTAAGGTACTGGACTATATGGATGAAGGTCCAGGAATCAAATCCACTTCTGTCATACTGCCACTGTTGGGTCCTTCATCAGGGCCCTTAATCCACAATTGCTTGGACTGAAGAGTGTATCAGTTGTAAGTCACTCTAGATAAGGGCGTAACTATTTATTAATGCTGCACCAATTCTTACGAAGTTTGTTTTCAGATCAGATGTTCAGTGACATTCAGATCAGCGTTTGGTACTGTGGTGGCCTAGCGGTTAAGGTACTGGCATATGAACCAGAAGGTCCAGGGTCCACTGTTGGGTCCTTGAACAAGACCATTAACCCACTGTAAATGTACAATCCTATAACAAATTGTGTCATTTAGCAGACACCCTTATCTAGAGCGACTTACAATTTATAGAGTCTTACAATCCAAGCAATTGTGGGTTAAGGGCCTTGCTCAAGAAACCAAAAGTAGCAGCCAGGTGGGATTTGAACACTGGACCTTCTGGTCCATAGTCAAGTATGTTAACCACTAGGCTAGGATTTTCCCATAGTAAAAACAGGGTTCTCAATATCTGAATATTTGATATCCGAACTATTATCCGTAACGAAGTAAACTAAGGCTTGACTAAAGTGGTGGGTGATAAAATCAAGGATATTAGATCCTGAACGATTATGATGTTTTTATTATCTACCATAACAGAGAGATCACAAGACTCATGTGACTCACGTCTGCTGTAAACCTGTTCGACCTTCAGAAAAAAAGTACCATAGATTACACTGTACTAACAAAGTATTTGAAAGACATAACATTGCTGCCATTACCAAGGATATGATTATTCATTAAAAATGGTCAAATATACATAAATAGTTGATTACTGTTTACCACAATCGCTCTGATGAACAAAAAATGCCGAGAGAAGATCGAATCTATAATGTGCAATGTTCTGGGTTTGTTCTTTCCATCACTAGTGATTTATGATCTAGCCAAACTTGAGTACCATGGCTCCTAACAACCCTGAGTTAGATCTAGGTCTAAAAATGAATCTCTGCTATTTATATTTTGAAGAGCTTGTGTTTAACTAACAGAGAAATAAGTTTGTTTGCCGTGTTCAGTTGCAAATTGGTCTTAAAAACCAACATACGAAATAGTCATGATAATGTTGTGGATGGAGATCCGGCCTAAAACGAGCATGGCGATTTTCCAAAACTCAAATTTGCCTGTCAGACTATCAGGTGGGAATTTATTATTCCACAGAATGTTTTCCACTGCTCCAGAGTCCACTGACGATGTGCTCTACATCAGTGTGCAATGCTGTTGTGTAGGATACAAGTTGACTAATGTTGGGGATTTTAAATCATGCCGTCGTCATGTGGTCTTGATTTCCTGTGTTTGCATTTAAGAGAGTATCGACCTATGGAGGGCGTGACCTTTCTGCAGAATGGCACGAAAGTAGCCGCAGTTAACCCGAAAACCTACGTATTCGAGCCCAACATGTCACGAGGATCAGAAGATGACATAATCAGGACTGTCAACATCCCTGCAGTGGTGAGTTTCCTAATGCCAGGCCTGGTCACGCTGGGTGAACGTGGTTTTATGGCTTGCGCAATGAAAATATCGGATTGAGGAGATGGCTAAATATTTGGAGCTGTATAAAACTAGGACTGTTTTCAGTAGGTTTGTCAGGAATTAATTCATCCAGTGCTTTTGAGTAGACTGTGAATGTAAGAAACCCATGTTTGGTGGTTTTGGATCTACGTTGAATCCCTTTAATTTGCATGTATGGGCATGTATGCCTCTGTGGTTGATTTAAATTAAGAGATTTTTTTGAAACCAGCCCCTACAAAAAGTCATAGGCATGTTGTACACACTGATCAACTCGCATAAGTTATATAAATCTGCAGTGCGAGGGTGATTTCGATGAAATATGGCAACCCCCATCACATATCGTTGCCATTTTTGAGTAGTTAGTAGTTCCACAGGAATTTAGAGAAACCATAGTGGTGTTTTCAACCCTTAGAACGACAGTTAGTGCTGACTACATGGAAGAATACATTTCTGTCTGCATTAACCTGTTGATCAGGCAGCTCAGGCGTTCATAACACTGGAAAACATTTGTTATTCTATTAAGTTGTGTAACCTGTTGTAATCTAAGTAAAAGAGATGGACTCAGACGTGATTTCTCATCATTGCGCTGTGATGTTTCTCAGCTATGAGCTGTATAAGTTTATATTATCTTTATTAATGCTCGGTATTTGATGCATTTCTGGGTTGGGTGGAGGGTTTGTTTTGTGTTCTATAAAGCAATAAAAAAGAAGAGCACCAATACAGATCAATTAGGGATCTAATGCGCTGAAATTTGGGCCTCTGTAAATGTGTGGCTTCAGACCAGGCGTTTGAGTGATGGATGTGATGAAAGACATGTGGGACAGGTTCGAGGAATCAGTACATCAGGGCTGTGTGAAAGAATGAAGAAGCCCAGAATGGAATCCAGAACGCTGGAAAAGTAGGCGTCGTGCGTATTTCAGTATTGAGTGCTTAAAATTGAATTGGCCCAAAAAGTAAATATTAAAAACGCTGTCCTGAGATGCACTGCAAAAGTCTCGGGATTCATTTCACCATCCCCAGAGGCTTTAATCAAGAGATCTGTAATCCCAGCTCATGTGACTGGGGTGGCCTAGTGGTTAAGGTACTGGACTATGGACCAGAAGGTCCAGGGTTCAAATCCCACCTCTGCCAAGCTGCCACTGTTGGGTCCTTGAGCAAGACCCTTAACCCACAATTGCTTGGACTGTAAGACTGTACCAATTGTAAGTCGCTCTGGATAAGGGCGTCTGCTAAATGCTGTAAATGTAAATGTAAAATGTGAGCGATCAGAGATTAAATATTTTATTATGTGCCATTCAAACACAGGGTTAGTTTCTTTTGCCGTTTCTTAACGTTGCCATTTCAGCGCATCACTGATTAAACCTGTTTTATGTAACGATGGAGCCAATGCAAAATGCTTCCTTGGAGTACTAAAACACAACTGCGCGTTGTTTGTGTGTTTGGCTTCCAGACGGTGATGGATAAGGTAAAGGATACGATTTGGAGCCGCGTGGTCTCTGATCTGATGAGAAGTAAAAATGTTGGAGTTTTTACAACACGGAAAGTAGGAGAGCTGCTCTGGGGCTACCAGGACCCGTTCCTCAAGGATCTTCACTTCATCTTTCCTTCCCTGGATCCTGATTTCGGCCTCTTTTACAAGGTAGTAGCTTGATTGATGGTGCAGTTCAAAATGTGAATGATTTCACAAATCGTATTGTTTATGTAAGTGGGGTGAAGTAATAATCAGATAATCAATTTGTATTCTGCTTAATCTGTTTCTCTAATACTTTGTTCGAAATATCAAGTCTAATATCAATATGCAGTCCAACCACCTCGATCCTGAACTGGAAAGCAGATCAAATTGAAATGTATTGTTACGACATTATCATCATAACGTTGTAGATTTACCTGAATCCCATCTAGAATGATTAAAGTTTCTGCGGTACTGAGCAGGACCATTTACTGGTTTGTTTGTGTTTCAGATGAACGCCACAGACGATGGTGAGTATGTGTTTTTCACCGGCAAACAGAACTACGAGGACTTTGCTCGAGTGGATCAGTGGAAAGGCAACAGGTAAACCTAAAGCACTAGATCCAGGAATGCCATGAAAGTCGGGAATACATATAGTAGTCTATCTTTTTTATTAAAGGTTCTTTGTGAGCTCATTAAGGGGATCCGTGTTGCAGTGCCTGTCTTCCAATCGAGCTGTGAATCTCTTTGCTTTATCCGTCTGCTCTGCAGCTCTCTGAATTGGTGGACCACAGATCAGTGTAACCTGATCAATGGAACCAATGGAGGGAGTTTTCATCCGATCATCAACAAGACCGAGAAGCTGTACATTTTCTCATCAGATCTCTGCAGGTGAAGATAACCATTGAGTTGGGTTTATTCTGAATGCAGAATTATCGTATATTAGATGAGCTCCATGGCATTGAA
Organism: Ancistrus triradiatus; assembly: GCA_025084515.1. Lineage (NCBI taxonomy): Eukaryota > Metazoa > Chordata > Actinopteri > Siluriformes > Loricariidae > Ancistrus > Ancistrus triradiatus. The sequence goes on from JAJAGP010000096.1 coordinate 131,607, forward strand.
TAAGACGATGAAATATTCATATACACGTTAAGGGTTAAGCTGATGAGAAGGTGGGAGCCTCTGAATTAAGGCAATAAAATGATTTGTTGCCATAGCTCTAGATTTTTTTATGGATTCTCTGCTTAAAGCAGCCTTGAAACAAACTGAAACTGACAAACGAGGAACACTAAACAAAAGTAAAAGTAGGTTCTGGCTTGCTTTCACACCCCGTTGGTGGTATTGTATGTAGGTCAGGGCAGGAATGCATGTTGTGTTCATTAACATTTCACGAAGTGTATTACGTTCGCTAATCCCTCAGACGGCCTAATTCTGAGATTTTTGGATTAAAAAGGTTTTTATTCAGGCCCAGAAAAGACACTCAGTGGTCTGTCTTTCAGTGCTGTGGAGTCACATGACAAGCTTCTTGCAGAGTGACTCTTGCTTTCATGTGGCCTTCTGATGTGCAGTCGCACCACCATGCTTCTGCAGAACAAGGCACCTTACATGCTGTTAATACCATGTGACCTCTTTTTCATGAGGTGCTTCAAAGCTAGTTTGCCAGAGCAGTGAGCCATGGCACATATTTCACATTAGAAAAAAGGCACGCCACCACACAAAAATGTCACAAAGTATATTTATTAAAAAATAATGAAAATCTTGACTCACTCCATGTGAAACCTGGGCCTGTTTAGTTGAACACAAAGGTGATATCTTACTGCCCTCTAGTGGAAGAGAAGGCGATTGTTCTGCCTTTCACTACACCTCGCTCGCTTAGAGTACCAATCAGGTGAAATTGGATAATCTCCCACGGCACACTTATGTGGTTGGGAAACGCTGTTCTAGATTATTATACAGGTATGTGCCATTTAACGTCCACCTTACGTTCTGTGAAACAGGACGCTGACCAAAACATTGTCCAGAAATGGCAGTAGTCATATTTATATTTACAGCATTTAGCAGATGCCCTTATCCAGAGCGACTTACAATTGATACAGTCTTACAATCCAAGCAATTGTGGGTTAAGGGTCTTGCTCAAGGACCCAGCTGTGGCAGCTTGACAGAGGTGGGATTTGAATCCTGGACCTTCTGGTCCATAGTCCAGTACCTTAACTGCTAGGCTACCACAGTCCATAGTCATATAGTGTTTTAAGTACAGTACTGTACCATACAATACATTCATTCTTATTATTGTTTCTTTTATAAAACTTAAAACACTTACCTAAAAACAAAACCGTGGTTCTTTCTGCCTTTTAGGGCTGCGTTTCTTTTCTCTCAGCAGGGGTCGCAAGTGTTCGCTCGTACTAGTTTTCTGTATTCCGATGACAAATAGATGTATTGTGTTTAAGACAGATTTTTCCTTTTCTATTTCCTTTTATGAAGACCTTGGCCATTAAAGCGAGCGGACGTTGATCAGATTGAGGTTAAATGCCGCGTACCTGTATAACATTTATGATTTTGTTTACTTTAGTTAATGGTGTATAGTTCCCTAACAGCAATACCAGTAGAGAACTGGCATGAAGTGTGTGTGTGTTTACTGTTATTGCAGGTCAATCTATGCCACGTTCGAGTCAGAGCTGAATGTGATGGGAGTTCATGCCTACCGCTTCGTTCCTCCCAGCGAAGTTTTCGCAAATAAATCTGTGAATCCAGATAACGCCGGATTCTGTGTCGGAGGCAACTGCCTCAGCTCAGGCCTGCTGAACGTCAGCGTCTGCAAAGAGGGTGTGTGTGTGTGTGTGTGTGTGTGTGTGTGTGTGTGTGTGTGTGTGTGTGTGTGTGTGTGTGTGTGTGTGTGTGTGTGTGTGTGTGTGCGTGCGTGCGCGTGCGCGTGCGCGTGCGTGTGTGTACAGTTCTTCCATTTTGGTTTAACCCCATTTCTTTTTCACAGGTGCCCCCATCATCATGTCCTCCCCTCATTTCTATCAGGCCGATGAGAAGTTTGCTGATGACATATATGGGATGCGACCAACAAAGGAGGAACATCAGACAGCCATCGACATTAACCCGGTACATGCTTTTGGTCTCGTTTCAAATTATATTTATAGTTATTATGTTATATATATTTTTACTCTGCAAAATGTGTAGACTCTGTGTTCATATGAACCCCTCAGCTCTGTTTATGCTCTGATTAGTGACTTTTACCAGTAAATGCCAACCACAATCAAAACAGTTTCTATGTAACAATGCTGGATGTCCATAAGAGACCCAAGGCTTGCGTACCATTAGATTATAGCGTGATATGACGTTTATATACTGTTGCTACATAGATGTCAATAATCAGGTCCCCAAAAGAGCGTAGTTCTTTATTTCAACACAAGAGGGCGCCTTATGATAGCTATTGAAGTGTTCACATTAGCGAGACTATTTTTGTCTCCTTTATAATTAGTCACACTGTAGCTTTAAAGAAGTATTTGAAATGTGTTTTTGTTTATAATGATTACAAATTCAAAAATGTCATGTCTATCATTCGGTTGTATGTATTTTGTAGTCCTGTAGGTTTCTAGTCTATAGATTGCCTTTAATAAATTTAAAGGTTTGTTATAAGTTGGCCAGTACAAATATAAACGAGTCTCAAGTTGAAGCAAACATTTCGTTTCAATTTTTAGTTCTGCCACACGGGGGCGCCACTTGGATATAAAGCACAAATGTGACTAGTAATTTATTTCACTTCAGCTTAATAATAAGTCTTATACAGCTTAATTGATTTTGGATGCCTTTCAAGTGTGAAGATCAGTTGAAGGCAACCCCTCTCTAGTATGAAATGGGAGTAAATGATGCACCTTAATGGCACCACCTGACACATTTGGGTGGGGAATTGTTGCCAGCAGTGACAGTGACGTGGTGGTCTGTGTGCCTCTGGTATGTATATGGACTGTTGACTAGACGCCTGATTGTTCACGTCCCGGTGCTGCCAGTTCCTTGAACATAAACCCGTACGAGTTGCAAGTCACTCTGGATAAGCTCTTCTGCTAAATGCTGTAAATGCTTGCATCATTGTAGCTCATCAAAACTCATCATGCATACATTTCCGTACCAGGAATGATTGCGTAATCGCATACCAACACCTCAGCCACTCCTATTTCCTAGCAGCATGGACTGTAAAAAACATAGGAACAGAGGAGCATCATCTGGGAAACACCAAGGCGTTTGAAAGTGCTGTATGAGAAAGAATAGGTTTATTGTTTAGCAACGCCAAGTTCAGGAATCCATATGCAGTCTGTACATAATGAGTTCTCCCACAAGTGCAGTTCTGATTCAGAAACAGCCTTTATTGACGTCTTTCTACACCCCGACTACAACACGTGAGCGACTGAATAGCTTGGATGTTCATAACTTGTAATTGTACATTATAAAAAATAATAATAAAAATGCTACTAACACAATTGAATTCTTGACATTACACATCTGAGACGCTTGCAGATGTAGGCAATAGCATTTCTTTGACACCGTCTTTACTGCAGTCATATTCCTTTTTTCACAAATCAGCCTTCCCTTCAGGTCCATGCTGAAATTCAGTGGCATGCTTTCCTCAAAATATCTCAAAGATCAAGCACCCTGTCTGACCAGCCCTTTTTCGAACGATTGGTTTTCAGTGCTTGTTGCTTTAAATGATAATGAGCCACTGTTTACTCCACCCCCTCAGAGATATACTGCACAAGTCATAAACTTCTTGTTTATAAGCAGTTATAAACGCCCTAAATTACACCAGTGCCATTTAGTCTTACAGACGTTCAACTAAAAGTTGAATGGCGTTAGTTTTGTTGCCAGTGCTGCGCAAACCAGGTCGGAAAAGACTGCTGTTGAGCTATCTACTCCAACGTATCGCTGATGTTTTCTGATCTAGGCAGGACTGGGTGGCCTGATTACAGTTTGTGGTTTGACTGTCATGATACTGTGCACTGAAAGAGTAAGTTTTACGCAATATGTCCCCTTTAAAATGACGTTAGTGAGAGTGATAAAATGGCAATCAAATAAAATCCTGTGCCTAAACAAGTGGTGCCATTTTTAAACCTGTTGGACACGCCTTTCCAGGTGTTCTACAGCGTAAATGGCTTTCTAAAGGTACAATCTCCCGTGGCCTTCTCTGCGGAGGCTGTACTGACATCTTCCCATTTAGAAAATCGATAAAACATGTCATTCGACCAGAGATGCCAAAACTGTATTTGATTATATATTGTTTACTTGAAGGAAGCTTTGACACGGTCAGTGTAACCAGGGGCAACATGAACGCCAGTGTCTTTATGAGCCTATTTTCATTCGTTTGGACAGAGTGCAAAGAGATATGGATAAGCTATCCGTTTTATCACTTTACATTTACGCCATTTGCTAATGCGATCTAATGAGTTATGTAAGTGAAGTGACTTGAGTCTGCCGCCCTGTCTTTTTGTGAAAAGTCTACAACGTCCCTACTGGGCAAAGGTTTATATACAACTCATCAGCTGTATAATGTTAGTACAAGTCACATCAAGTTAAGCACCCAGCCACTCCGGATCCATAGATAAACCTTGGCAGTAGCGTGCATTATACTAATGAGTTCAGTGACCTGTTGTAGTATGCCAACCTTCCAACGGGTCCATCTTATTGCTTCAGTGCTTTATCTAATTTGGTCAAATGTAAGTGCTGTTGTTGTGTAGTGGAGAGACCGAGGGCCAACAACAACGGCTTTTAGTGTCGAGTCCTCAGCTGCATGTACAGAGATGTAATCCAAAGCATCGTGAAGTTGGTTTCCTAAATAAACGGCCTTGACTATAGTGGTGAAGAGCACACCACCATTCGACTCTGGAGTGATCAGGCTGACCGAATGCTACTACACTGCCGAAGTGCCAGATGTAAAGTTTAGTAGACGACAATGTACATTGGATGATTTGGGTGGGATCTCTTCGGTCTAATGATGCGCAATTCTACTTATACAGTATCTAGAGAGTTGAGTCCCAGAGTGATGGGACTGTGGTAGCCTAGTGGTTAAGGTACTAGACTCTGGACCAGAAGGTCCAGGGTTCAAATCCCACCTCTGCCCAGCTGCCACTGTTGGGTCCTTGAGCAAGGCCCTTAACCCACAATCGCTTGGATTGTAAGAATTGTACGTCGCTCTAAATGTAAATTTATGGCAGCAGCTTGTCTGTAAAGTGACTTGGCATGGCTACTTCATGACTGATCTGCACAGAGCTCTGACCTCAATTTCATGCGTTGCATGAGGTCTCGTTCGACGTGTTGAAAATAGGTCACGAGTAGACGGTAATGAAAAAAAGAGTGATTGCATTTGGCTTGCCAATAGTGTGAGTAGCTGAATTTGCAGGTCTATCGAAGCGTATGGTCATACGGGTCTACCAGTGGCAAAAATCTGATTCTCGTTCTTCACAACCACTTTCTGAAGGAACGCTCCACAGAGAACTGCATACCATGAACATATGGAGCAGAGTGGCAGCTCCACCTCCAACCTTGCTGTCTCTACCTGAAATGTACGTGTCATTACAATAACACTCTTATTTTCTTTTTTTTCAAGCTCACTGGACTTGTCGTGCAGGCAGCCAAGCGTCTTCAGGTGAACGTCTTCATCGAGAGGCTCCCAGCCTTCAGGTATGCGTCCCAGAAATGAACCAAGTGAACAGAAATCCGGTCCGAAATCTCCTATCGAATCTGTTATGTAATGGGTTGTAAATCCTAATTTAGCAACGCCTGAGGCTGTGATTAGGGAGAGCTTCCACATAGCGCCGCACGTACCGTCTGTTTTATTTAGCCGTCTAAGGAGTCGAAGGTCGTCCTCCACGCTGGACTTGGGCACGCAAGAAATGTGTGACGACCGTGACATCACGGCAGCTGTTAAGCCTCGTTCGAATGATAAATCATCGTATGAGAGGCGGAACCACTTCAAACGGTCAGAGCAGGAGATTTATGGCACACTAAACCTGTGCCGTTTGCACCAGCGTGGAAAAATCACACTGGCTGTCAGTGGGTGTAGTAAACAAACTGAATTAAGTACAGTAGGATTTCGTTTTGAGTTGTTTCATTCTACATTAAATCTGTTATTAACCAGCAATGCTTGGTCATCTTAGAGTAACATGGAAGTATAAATCGATGCCTGCTCTAGGCGGATGCTAAATTTAGAATACATTTGTGTGCTTTTGAGCTTCTAAGCTTCCCCTTGCGCCGAGATATAAATATTAGGGGTGTAGAGGTCGTGTGTCGTTGTCAGCTCACCCCACAGCTTCTCATTGGGGTTTAAATCGGGAGACTGGCCAATGGGATGGCCGGTCGCTCGATTCGGTGGTTATTGCGCCATTTTTGCGTGGGTTTCAATGTTTGTTTTGGATCGTTGCTCCTGGACGAGCCAGCGTTGACCCCGAGAATTTCACTCTAGGTGCCCTTATTCGTAGCAGCTTTTAACTCGTGTCATGATGCAATCCAAGCCGTTGAGGGATAAGCGCCTTGCTCAATGGCCCAACAGTGGAAGCTCCAGTACTTTAATCACTAACCAAGCATCTCAAGTACATGGAGTATGTGATGTCATGTAACAAGGCTTTGGAGGGAAAACGGCCACATCACAGACCCTTCACCTTACTTAACATCATTTTTTTGAAAGGTAATTCCCAACAAAGGTCTAATTTCGTTTCATCCAAACACAGAACCTCAGAATTCTTATTACAGTGCAGAAGTATTAGGTCGCCATTCGATTTGTTGTTTTAGCTATAGTGACCGTATATAACATATTGTCAGCGACTGGATGTATACATGGAAGTATGCATGTTTTGTTTTCTCTGCACATGACATGACAACAATGTCTTTAACACGAACACATGTTAGACAGATCAAGCGATAGGAAGTGGGATTGGCGCACAGGAAGTGGGCCGTCTGTATCCTGCACAGCATGAGCTCTGTAACATATAGCACACGGCATGCATACTACAGACGTGACATCATCCGCTTGATTTGAGTCAGAAATGTTATTTAGGCATGTATTCAGGGGGAAAAGAGCGTGTAAAGAATTATTAAACCGTCCTGTGATGCAGTACTGGAATTTTTAAATGTTTTACTTCCTGAATTTATTTTCACCAAGCAAAAAAGATTTAGTACGTTGGTTTAGAGGATCGAAATATTTCAGTACTTCAATTTTTAGCAGTCAAAACATTTTTGATATGATTCCAGCTGTTTGGTTAAAATCTGTGCTGTAAATATTAGGCCCGTCAGGGATTGGCTTAAGGGAACGAGAAGGTCCAGGGTTCAAATCCCACTTCCGCCATGCTTCCACTGTTGGGTAAGAAACCACTGTGTTGGATTTTGAACCCGTATCAGTTGTAGGTCGCTCTGAATATTAAAAATGTAAATATTGTATGTTGCCAATTGCACAATGTCATCATGATTTATGATGTTTTTGCTTTCTATACTTTGGGGGGAGTGAAAAAGGCTCAGTTTGATCCCAAGTCCTGCACAAAATAAACAAAAATGTACTTTAAATATTCTCTCTTCAACATTTGCTGATAAGCAGGTTATATAGAACCAGAAAGTCAATAAATGCTTAAAAAGATTAAAGAAGGTTAAATACACCATGCTTTAATGTCTTGTTTTTGCTTTCACTTACTGGAAATATGTTGCAATTTAGCGGATTTGAGAAAGTTTGCCAGTTGAGTCAGAATTGCAATTCCAGTTCAAATCAATTGTTCCTATTCAGTGATTAGAAATGTTACATTTCCACTTCGGCATATGTAGTACGTGTGCGATTTGAGAACACAAGCCATGTTCCCACTGCAGTTTCACTAGAAGAGACTTTATTTAAAGCATTAGCTTTTCAGCATTATTTAATAGCCATCACCAGCAGTCCAGTACATCTCACAGGTATCAGGGCTCTGCTCAGGCCGGCCAAGTTCCCAGTCAGAATTGCCAAATCGTGGACTTTGTGACAGCTGTACGCCGCAAATAAAACTGCCTTATATTTACAGCATTTAGCAGACACCCTTATCCAGAGCGAATTGGTACAACCTTCCAATCTTGCTCAAGGACCCAACAGTGGCAGCTTGGCAGAGGTGGGATTTGAACCCTGGACCTTCTCATTCATAGTCCTGCACCTTAACCACTAGGCCACCACAGCTTTGCCTTTCTTGGTGAAGTCACTATCAGAATGAACCGTCACTCCATATATTATCTAGTTCTATCTGCTTGTACAGAGAAATGACACTTCTGTGCTCTGCCATACCAAACCAATTTGTATAACAAGAACCAACAGTCCTAGGGTTTTTTTTGTTTGTTTTGAACATAACACAGGTTATGAACATGTTAACCCTTGATCATTAAATGAACCTTATGAATTAAATGAACCCAATCATTTAACTAACCTTATGATCTGTAAATTCTCTTCCACAGCCAAACTGGTGATATCAGGACTTTGGTCTATCCAGTGATGTACTTAAATGAGGTAAGTGCATTATCCTAGATGCACGTGTGGTGACTGTTTAGTAACGAATCCTTCTAACTTGACCTCAATTTTAGTCATAACATTTAGCCTACTTGGTGGGGAAGTCTAATCAAAAATGTCTTGATGTGCATATAATAGTGGGTGTGTGTTGTGCCAAAGTGCAGGATTACCTGAATTCCGCTGGTATTGTTCGGTCTGGCTCAAGTGTGAGCCAAACTGAAACGAATACATTCTTGAAACAATCGTGTTATGAACACTTGGGAAAAGTAAAGCAAAGTCGGTTGATAAATGTTGTTATCAGCTATGGATGGCAGTCACCCGGTGGTACGCAAAACAATACATGATTACGACCTCTAGTTAGAGGAAGTGTAGCGGAACATCATTAGGGTCCTTGTTGTACCTTTCGGGAACATTTGTAACTGTACAGCACGTTTTCTCATTAAACACGTTTTGCTGGTCAGCAGTCTATAAATATGGGTAAACCTGCATGTCTGAAGGGTAAGTACCTGAAAAACATCGTCTGTCAGAGGATTTCAGATGTGCACTGTTAGATCTAGCCCGAAATCTAGAGCGACTGGTGGTTTTTACATTAGTCCATACAGGTTAAGAGCAGGTTAAGTGTTTTGCTCTTGACAACAGGTGGACAGGCTTTAGTCTTAGAACCTTTCAGTTAGTCCAAAGTCTTAAACACTGAGGCAAGTGTGTGTGTGAGTGAGTGAGAGAGAGAGATTGCGTGCATTAATTTAATAATTCATGCTTGTTAATGAAAAAACAATGGTCTCAGTGCAGAACATGAACAGAGACATGCTGTACCTATTCTCCCTTCCAACTCTGTCGATGGCCTTTAAACACATTTTTCAGATGAATCACAAGTCCTTCAGTCTGTCCTGAACTATGCCAGAGTTTAAACATCTGCTGAGATGCTTAAAACTGGTGTTTGTTCGACATCCTTATAAACAGAATGTACTGAGTTCTGCGTGGGGTGCACACGTTCTGGAATAATGGAACGGATTTAGATGTTCAGGATCGAGGGTTTTGGTTATGGATCTGTGTCAGTTTTCATAATGCAGCGACTATAGAAACTCCTCACACCCTGTCAGAATATCGTGACATTACACCCTAGAAATAAATCCGTGAAATCACAATTTCTAACTGTATTTACACAGGAGAACCTTCAAAAATGAACGCAGAGTTGCAAAGGAACTTTTTGTACTCGAGGACGTGTTTACCTACAGGCCATGTGTCTTTCATTCTTGTGTAGCGTTTCCTATCGCTATCACACATACTGACAGCTGTTCCAGTTTGATCTGGCAAGTTCAGACTTCCCAGTGTCACTTCCTGCCTATCGCGTGTGAGCCGGAGAATGCTTTAGGTATGAGGTACATCACCGTGAGAGGACAGGGTGGGATCGATTTATTTTGGTCGCTCTTCGGACCACCCGAGACCACTCCGTACCTTCAGAAAGCGGACATCGTGTGCGTACGGAAGGTCGGTACACTTGGCGGAACAATTCCGATTAGTTGACGTTGAACACGTCCGTATCAGGGGCGGGCGATATGGTAAAGCTATTCTATCGCAGTAATTCAGAACATTTACACGATATGATCGCAGACAAAATGCTTCAGTAGCGACAGACTCTTTCAAACTACTATTCAAATATTATCTCGTATAGTAAAGTGATTTCTATTCAAAGTATGCTTCGCTTCATCCAGTTAAACAGGAGTAATTACACTCTTTATCAGTCATGAAGCAGCCACAAACGTTATGGATAATTGTGGCGAATTTACATTTAGTCATTTGCTGGACACTCTTATCTAGAATCTTCCGGGTGGCTCGGTGGGTAGCACTGCCGCCTCACAGCAAGAAGGTCCTGGGTTCAAACCTGGGTCCTTTCTGTGTGGAGTCTGCATGTTCTCCCCGTGTCTGCGTGGGTACTCCGGTTTCCTCCCACAGTACAAGGACATGCATGTAAGTGGTTACGCCAAATTGACATCAACTTGAGTGCATATATATGTGACGTGTCTTGAGGTAACCTTGTGCGTTAAATAAATCAGTAAACAAACAAACAACAATCCAGAATCTTCCAAGGTACAATTAAGCAGTTTTGGGCTTGCTCAAGGGCCTGTAACCTTGAACTCTGTACGTTCTGGTCAGTAGTCCAGTACCGTAACTGCTACACCATGACTTTCCACAGTTTATCATATCTGTGTGGCCCAAAATGGCCTCGGAACACTTTTTCCTCATCCAACTGTGGTCCTGCATGAGTGATGGTACTGGACTATGGACCAGAAGTACCAGGGTTCAAATTCCGCCTCTGCCAAGCTGCCACTGTTTGGTCCTTGAGCAAGTCCCTTAACCCACAATTGCCTGGACTGTAAGATTGTATCAGTTGTCATCAGTCATAAATGGCTTGCATGGAAATGTAATGGAAATGTAAAAGCCGTTGTTGTTTTCCTGGCAGAATGGGGAGCGCTTGATTCAGTGGTTCAGCAGAGTTGAATCATGATTAGAGTTCTATACAGATGCTCCAGAGAGGATCAGCTGAGGGCTTTCTGCATCTCTAAAGCAGTTCAGCATGGTGTGGAGCCCTTTCAGCTGCTTTTAGTGGTCAATTAGTGGTCAGTTAATGCTTAGACGTACAGGCGAACGTTGCAGAAAGATTTTGCACAGTTGAAAGGTTGTTTTTTCAAGAGGAGTGAACAGACATTATCTTTCAGCAAGACAATGCTCAGGCTCACACTGCACAGAAGTCCATCAGGCTCATGTTTTTTGGGCTGAGTTAACAAAAAACATGCCAGAAATTATTTTATCTATTTATTGTTTTTGGCGGCAAGAAGTTCCCGTACACCAGATCTTGGGAACATGTAACTCCTACGTTAAGAGACCCTTCATTGACCTGCAGTGGTACAGGCTCTTCTGTCTGTAAAATGCTTGCAGGTTTTTCACATGGCTTTGTCATCCTATCCCAGACTAAGCTTCTTGCTAATGATTGTATGTTAAAAACGTGATGTTTGGCCATTTTGGGCCCATGTGTTGTCCAGGAGTGTATTACATTATTCATGACTAAATTAAATGGATGTGATAAACACTGAAGTTTTATTTTGGGGAAAGGAGTCTGTATTATTTATATATATAATATATAGTAGCATTAAAACGATATACTGTACCTCCGCCGTAGTTTTAGTGCTTGAGCTTTGATGTAGATCTGTACTGTCTGTCCTTTCAGAGCGTCCTGATCGATGAGGATTCGGCCAATAAGCTCCAAGCCGTGGTTACCCAGAGCAACGTGGTCATTAACATTCCCTTCATCATTGTTAGTGTGGGTGTCTTACTGGGCGTGGTCTTCATCGTGCTTATGTGCCGTTTTGAGGTAAGAAGCTGTTATATACTTACTTATATACCCTAATGTTGCTTTATGATCGGGAAAATAACAGGAGTAGGTGTTCTACGTCCTCTTACCTCTACCTTCAACCTCCATTTTCATTTTATTCAGTGGTTTATTCATTATGAGAAAGTAGTTGTTTATTATTGTAGCGCTTCTCGCTTAAACACACTACATGCATATTGTGAACATGCAGGGACCAGGTAGGGTTTTCCCATAGCATAAAACTGAAAAAAGGCTCCTGCTATCTGAATATCCGTTATCCCGCGTCAAGGTCCATTCAGATATCGGCGGATTTATAGCGGCGTGCAAAGGGCTTGTTCTGTACAAGTAGCACTCCTGCTTATTGACATGTAACGTGATCAAAAGACCAAACTGGCTCATCTCTAGCACTGAAACAGCAGCAACTCGGCGACCCTCTAAAAGCAGCGTGAATCCATCCTAGAGTCAAACTCCGGCGTGTTTATATAGCGCCTTTTACAATAGCGCATTGTCTCAGCAGATTTCAAATGCCTAAATGTTATAAGGAAGAAAAGATCGAGAGGAGCAAGACTCGAAAAGGGACGCAGACTTCTGCTAATCAGCCTGGATGTTATATGACGGAATTAAATGAACTAAATAGTAAATATATAATGGTACACAGAAGCTAAATAGATCGTGCAAAAGAAAATATAATGACTAGCGTAGAGAGAACAATCTGACGGAGGATATAATCAGCTAATAATGAATATAATAAAGTACTGATGAACGTAAACTGAACGAATCCGTTCCAGCTTAACCATAACACACAAAGCTTTTCTTTCTACTCAAAATGAATCAAAAAGTTGGGATGAAGTTGGGACGTTGTGTAAAACGTAAATAAAAACCGAATACGATGATTTGCAAATCCTTTTCAACCCATATTCAATTGGATGCACTAGAAAGACAAGATATTTTATGTTCAAACGGATAAACGTGTTGATTTTTTGCAAATATTCACTCATTTTGAATGTGATGCCTGCAAGACGTTCCAAAAGAGTTGGGACAGGGGCAACAAAACACTGGGAAAGTTGAGGAATGCCCAAAAAACACCTGTTTGGAACATTCCACAGGGGAACAGGTTCACTGGAAACAGGTGATTGGGTATAAAGGGAGCGTCCCTGAAAAGCTCAGTCGTTCACAAGCAAGGATGGATTGAGGTTCACCACAAATAGTCCAGCAGTTTAAGAAGAACGTTTCTAAATGTGCAATTGCAAGGAATTTAGGGACTTCATCATCTACAGTCCATAATATCATCAAAAGATTCAGAGAATCTGGAGAAATCTCTGCAGGTAAGCAGCAAGGCCAAAAACCAACACTGAATGCCCATGACATGGGCTCAGGAACACTTCAGAAAACCACTGTCAGTGAACACAGTTCGTCGCTCCATCTACAGGTGCAGGTTAAAACTCTACCATGCAAAGCGAGAGCCATATATCAACCACACCCAGAAACGCGACCAGCTCCTCTGGACCAGGACTCATCTGAGATGGACTGACCAAAGCGGAAGAGTGTCCTGTGGTCTGACGAGTCCACATTTCAAATAGTTTTTGGAAATCATGGACGTCGTGTCCTCCGGGCCAAAGAGGAAAAGGACTGTCCGGATTGTTATCAGCGCTAAGTTCAAAAGCCAGCATCTCTGATGGTACTGGGGTCTGTTAGTGCCCATGGCATGGGTAACTGGCACATTTGTGAAGGCACCATTAATGAAAGGTACATACAGGTTTTGGAGCAACATATGCTGCCATCCAAGCAACGTCTTTTTCAGGGACGTCCCTGCTCATTTCAGCAAAACGATGCCAAGCCACATTCTGCACGTGTTCCAACAGCGTGGCTTCGTAGTAAAAGAGTGTGGGTTCTAGACACATAGAAAACGTGTGGCGCATTATGAAGCGCAAGATACGACAACAGAGACCCCGGACTGTTGAGCAACTGAAGTTGTACATCAAGGAAAAATGGGAAAGAATTCCAGCTACAAAGCTTCAACAATTAGTGTCCTCAGTTCCCAAACACTTTTAGATTGTTGTTAAAAGAAAAGGTGATGTAACACAGTGTTAAACATGCCCTGTCCCAACTGTTTTGGGATATGTTGCAGGCATCACATTCAAAATGAGTGAATACTTGCAGAAATCAATAAAGTTTATCCGTTTGGACATTAAATGTATTCAATTGAATATGGGTTGAAAGGGATTTGAAAATCATCGTATTCAGTTTTTATTTGCTTTAAACGACGTCCCAACTTCACTGGAACTGGGGTTGTATTAAACTGTGCTTTACGATATTCAACTTGCGATGGATTTGTCGGAACGTATCCCCGTCGTAAATCAGGTACTACCTGTGTGTAACCTTGGTTTCTCCACCACTTTGTCTGCACAGAGAAGATTCATCTCTTATTTCTGCGTCTTGTTTTCCCCACAGAGGAGCACTCCAGCTGAACGCCAGCCCTTGCTGAGCTCCTAATGTCAGAGGAATTAGGAGTATGGGTGTGCACCGGCTGACCCTTCCCGTGGCCTGAAAGTGGGCTGCAGGTTGCTGAATTTGTCATCCAACTCCCCCCTTCGTGTGGGTTTACTCTTGTTTCCTCCCACATTCCAGCGACGTGTGTTAAGTTAGCTGGTGTGTGACTGGTATCGTTCTAACCGCGGTCCTGTCACGGACAGGCATCGATGCTGACGTGACATTAAAAACCAGACATGGCTTTACTCTCTAACCCGGCCCTAATGATGTCTACAGTATTCGTCCTTCAGTGCACAATGTTAGTCCTGTTTATCGTACATTGTAATGGATTCATGAACACCACTTTAAACACGGCAAAAAAATACTAAAGCTCTTTGGTTTGGGTTTTAACTGACTCAGAGAGATAGAAATCATACTAATAGCGTTTTAACTGTTGTCGCTGTGTCTTTCGATGTTGTGAATGATTTTTAAGGTTGCCTCTAAATGCAGTGCTCAGTGACTCTGATCACACAGGGTTTAGTTGGTAATATAAACACTATTAAAGCACTAGAATTTAGGTCTACTCTGAGTTCTGACCTTAATTAGGTTAGTTCAGTTCTGCTGTAATAATTTGGCTGAGAGAGGTGACAGGATTTGAACCATAGGCATGTCTAGCCCCTTTTTAGGGGTTCTAAATTGAAAAATGCACCCCTAAATATATTAAGTTTTTTAAATGGAAGTGTCTCAAAGCTGAAAGAAAAGTTAAAACCATAGACAGGTTTGGTTTAACTGAATTTTTGATCATAAACATAGCAGTCACCCCTGCCTCGCAAATGGTACGATCCAAGTGATGGCTTTGTTGCTCACATTTACAGCATTTAGCAGATGCCCTTATCCAGAGCGACTTACAATTGGTCTTACAATCCAAGCAATTGTGGGTTAAGGGCCTTGCTCAAGGACCCAACAGTGGCAGCTTTGGCTGAGGTGGGATTTGAACCCTAGACCTTCTAGTTCATAGTCCTGCACCTTAACCACTAGGCCACCACAGTCCCACAGTGCTCACAGGTTCAGCATGAATGGTCTTCATCCAGAAATCCAGTCCAAATGATGTTAAAATGCAGTTTTTTAACAAAAAAAAAGCTAATTGTGTGTGGGCATGGTACATCAACCCTAAAGCTCTGATCCTAGAACCACCCCTGACTTAAACCTCCAAATTTAGGAATCCGATCGAGCGTCGCCCGGTTCTGATTCATCAGAATGAAAATCGGATTCTGAACAATTTCCTGTCGCTTCCACCATCAGTTGGGATGAAACGCATTTCCTTGCACTGGCCCAAATCCTGGGTGCATTTTACTCTGCATTATTAGTTTGTTGACGTTTACATGCACTGTAGAACCTGGTGGCTAATACAGTACAAACACAGCACTAACTCACTTCACTTTAGAGCCCTCAGTTCATATTTCCTGTACAGAACACTGGCTTATGAGACCTCATCATCATTCTACTGCGTAGACGCCTGAGATTTCTTTTTAAAAACATGGTGTGCATATGGTGTTCGTAGCTCTGAAATTAAAAGGAGTTTTTAAATGTAACTCACGCTTTGAACACGGGGGTCCGAATTTGAAAACCGCACCAAAATGATTTTGAATTGGACTTTGCTGGGAATTTTTATTACATTTTTTAATTGATCCCTTTTAAATAGTTTTTCAGTTGAACATTTACACTGTAGTTGAAATCTAACTCAAATTGAACGCTGCTTTGAACTTGCTTGAATGTGAACATTGCTTTTAAAATTGTTTTGACTTGAACATCGATTGCTTTGAAACTGATGTCAATTTAATAAATGTAAACGTTAATTTACTCGCTTGTCACTACAAAATGTGCAAAACTGGACTGACGTAAGATCCCGAGTAAATCCATTGTTTTTAGAATTAGAATAAACTCCTACAGATTCGTATAAAACTGATTCATTTCAGATGGCTGGTGGTGAAATGTTGGTATTTTGACTTTGGTTGCAATAGTTTTGCTTTGTATCTTAAGTGCTCTTTATATTTCTGTTTTTCCCTGATTTTTTAAAAATATTTTCTTTCTTTCTTTGGAATTGTGTTGCATTTTGCCAAGTCGTGTGGTTTGTTGGGCTTTTAAACGTTCAATAAGAACTGTCTGTCTAAACGTAATCATAATCTTCAGTATATTTAATTTATTTTAGGTGCATATTTGAAAAGGGAAATGGTCGTCTTGGTTTTTTTGGGGTGGTTTTTTTGCATGTTTGTCTATAAAATCCTTCTCTGTTGCACTGTTTGGGGTATTTCCATTGTTCCTGTTGGCTGCACTTTATTGGTGATTGTTGATGATTATGTAATCTGCATTTCAAATGAGATCTGTTGTTGTTTTTTTTTTTGTTTAACGTTGATGTTTACCATTTTTAATGGTGTTGCCAAAAATGGTTGTGAGACCTGATTTTTTTGTGCACACTTGGGTTTTTTTGTTTGTTTATTGCATCGTGTCAATCTAATGCATGTCATTTTGTGTCTTAAAAAGCAAAACAGGGTATTTGCACTCTAAATGTAACAATATAAAAACAGTAAAAACGTTAACAAACAGTATTTACATCATTTGACACAGTTTTTGATGCTGACAGATAATAAAGCTTTTTTAAAAATCTGTCAATAAAGTGAATGGCCATTGGGGAGTTTCATACTGAGTGTATTTGGACTGTACAAGCCTGCACTAGGCTCCATCAATACTGTAGGTATTATCAGATTTTTTGGTTTTGGGGGGGGGGGGGGGGGACCCCACAGACATTTTCTTGAAACTGATCTCATGCTGATGCTGTTGTGTTTAAATTGGATAGGAAGATATAGTCAGAGTTTTTACTTCACTGCGCAGACGCTGTCCGACGTATTCATCCGGTTTTGCTCCTCTGCATGTTTTCGTCTTTTTTTTTTTTTTTTTTTAATGCAGGAAGAGGATAATTAATCGTTGCTAGGATGACGAGGATCTGGGCTGGAAGGTGCAGACGTGCTTCCTAGATGAGAAGATAGGAAAAAACAGGTGATGTTTAAAAATAGTAGTGCTGCTTATTATGGTTTCTGGTAGGGATGTGCCAAACATTTCAGATTCCAGAGCTTTTCAGCAAAAATGACACTGGGCAGAAAGATAAATTTTGGATTGAGGACTAAGCTATTGCGATGATGCCACAAAGCGACGGATATTATATATTATATTATTATGTGTCGCTCATAAAACAGATAATAAAAAAATTGTTTTCCCTGTTTCAGTTCTGTTGAGGATTGGATTCTAAGATTTAAGGCCATGATTACAAACCCTGTAGGACTCATCCAAAAAAAAGTGAAAAAAACACCTAATTAACATAATTGATAGAAAAGTGTAGTGCTCTAGTGAGCAAAATAAACCAATAATTGCCTTAAATATCCAGTTTAAGTCATTTCTGGGTTGTGTCCATAATACAGAATGGTCTTGAGATGAATCTTATTTAGTACCTATAGCATGATTTATGCATTTTGTCATTTTGAGAAACCAATTATATCCATGTAAAAAGCAGGTGTTGATCTGATGCGCATTTTGCACCATAGCTGCCAATACTAGGGCAAGACTGGGAGAAATCAGCATTCCTAAACGACTTTTTAGCTGCAGATTTAGTGATGCCCGAGGCCATAATAATGTAGATGTAGATACAGCACACACATCTCTACCAAAGTTGATGTTTAAATCATAACAAAGTATTATCAAACCTGTCTGAACACATGCAGATTTAAGCTTCTCGAAATCCCATATAGCTTCCTAAATCCAGGTCTTTCGAGAACCTTCATAGTGTGCTACATGTCCAAACAGCATCTCAGGGTTCAACCACAAATGGTGTGGAATGGACAGTAGCCACAAGTAGCACTACTGCTAAAGGTTCGTTCATTTTCTTAACAAGTCATTAACACTACAGGTCATATAGTGTGTAATAATGGCTTTCTGGAATCTTCTTGAGGTGCAGTCACAGCATTTACATTTACAGCATTTAGCAGACGCCCTTATCCAGAGCGACTTACAATCCAAGCAATTGTGGGTTATGGGCCTTGCTCAAGGACCCAACAGTGGTAGCTTGGCAGAGATGGGACTTGAACCTGGACCTTCAGGTCCATAGTCCAGTACCTTACCCGCTAGGCTACCACAGTCCACAGCACAACCATGTAAGGATACGGAAAAGACAGGACTTTTTTGTGCATTACATCTCTAGCCTCAACATGGCCACTTTATTTCCGTAAGTCTGATTATGAGGTAAAAGTCGATTTTGGTGAACTCATTGTTGTTCCAAAATCCAGCGGCTTGTTTGTCAAGTCCTTTTCAATCCACATGTTTATTACCATTTATTGATGCATTTGCCAGAAGCTAGTAGTTTAATTTACAAAGCATGTCAAAGAGAGTAGGACAGCAACAATTGGGACTTTTTTCTTTATTAGTGGCATCAAAAGTACTAATTTCCTCCTCCATCATTAATTTACAACGGAATCATAAAGATCGTTATATTCTTATACGAGTTCATCAGGAACTGGGTCGAGGTCCAGTACAGGGATGACTCACCTTTCCAGAGTAAACATGTTTGTTAAGCACTGAGACAAGACCGTTAACTTTTATAACAGGGGGGAAAAACGATTTTAAATGTGGTATTTTATGCAAAGACTTTGATTTCATTATGTATCACTGGTCCTTTTTTCATTCATCTGACGTTACTAGTGTAAGTATTCACTAGTCATGAGCTTCTCAACAATACTCAGGGTGTTCATTCATTTCATTCATATATTAGATGTATTGTGATTAAAATGGCTACCTGTTTGTTTTGTCTCAACAATTTTGAAAAATTAGGATCAATTGCCACAGATTCATTTATACAAGGATTTGCAACAGGAACAGATCTCAAATTGAAACGATGGGTTCTTGGTTCGTATGTATCAACTTTGCAAAAGGTTTTAGTGTTTGATATTAACATGTGTACAGACAGACCTACAGTAGTTGGGTTATCTTTCAAAATTTTGGAACCAAGCATATCCTCCTAAACATGCTCACGAATGCACCCTGTTTTTTAGGTCCAGTCCCCCTCGACTCTGACTAGGAAAATTCCCGAAAGTTGCTTATTAAAGTAACCTTTGTAATTGTTTTTCGGTAAGCTGCTGACTACCTGCAGTGGTGTTTCCAGAGTTTGGTATTTAATGGCTAAAATGAAACAGGATTCTCAAGAAGCGGGGCAGGTTGTTGTTTTGTCCTTTCCATATGCCAAGATTTCATACTGATTTGAGAGAGGATATAAACTAGGGAAAGAAACCGAAGGCCCACATGCACAAAAGTTGCTCCTTTCTTAAATGGTTTCTTAAATGGTAAAAGTGTGGTCAAACCTCCACGAAGCTGTAACTGCCACACATCGAGGATTGCTTTATGAACTTTAGTGGCTCCAGCCTTTTCAGCGCTTGTGTGGCTCTGATCCCACACCAGTCATACCTAACATCATGCATCACTCATTCATCACATGTAATTACCTGCAGTAATTAGTGCCACATTCATAATTATCTCTGCACCCAGCACCGACGGGCTTCAGCGTGTTCCAGCGCCACAGTAACGAACGCTTGGCTCGATGGATGAGATCTGAAGTCCATGCACTTGTTACTGGTGCTGCTTCTAACTGCACAGCAGTACACAAAAGAGAAGTGAGCAGGTGAGTGCTTTTACTTTTCTGCTTTGTTTTTTTGGTGTTCTTATGAAATGTGCGTTCAAAACAATAGTTTTTTATCGCTCTCATATCCACAAATGTACCCTCATTGATATAGAGGATATATCAGAGGTGCTGACATGGGACAGCAGGCTAATCTTTGCAGTGCCCTGAGCCTGGGTGGCTACACTACAGACACAACTGGCCATGTGTGAGAGAGGGAAGGTCAGGTGAGGATGGCATCAGATGGCGGAGGTACGACAGAGGTACTGTATTACCCTCCGCTGGGCATGCATGCTGTAGCCGCAGAAGACTGCCACCTGCTGGTGAGAAGAAGTGGTCGGCGGCCACGGGGTGTAAAGAGGCTGGCATACGCAACATGGGAAATTGGAATGGTAGCCAAAATGTCAAAATCGCAATCATGTCAACATAGAGCAGAATTCTCTCAGCAGTGCCCCCTGTTGACAATTCATTCATTTTAGTTTTAGTCTTTTTGCTTATTTGCACTTAATTCAAATTAAAGTTACTTTTTAAAGTTATATAAAGTGTTTACAACATACTGCGTCAGCGCAGGGTAGGTAACTGTTACTGCTGCGTGGCAACAACTCATTTGTGGTGGACCTACTTTTTGGGGGAAGGTACTGTCGGAATTAAAGAATGTTTAGTATGAAATTCAGGGCTTCTTTGATTTATTTTGCTTTCTGGTTTTTGTTGTCAAAAATGTTGTATAAATGCAATAAAACACCCGAGGTCATGCGTTATGGAGAATAATGGCATGGCTGTGATGATCTACGGCACTTGCTTAAATCCCAACTTCAAGCAATTTTATTACAGAAGTTATTTACACTCCTGTATTAAGTTTTCTGCTTGTTTTATATTTCTGGCCACATTTTATGCCACAGATTCTGACCCCTTTACAAGTAGGCCCTGTAACCCAGAATTCTCTGGTGAGTTGCCAACCTGCCCGTGTGGCACATACCCACCCTGATGCTCTAAATATTCATAACACCTGATTTTCAGAACTGTTCTTATTGCTTTCAGTAAATAGTAAAAGCTTTTTAGACTTCTAGTAGAAGAATGCAATGACATTTAAGGAATGAGCTTTTTAATACATGTATAAGAATGTATAGACTTAATATACAATTGATATATAAGGCTATTGACGTTGTTAGAAGTATATTATAATGTATAAGGATAGATGGATCAAAGAAAATAATATACTGTAGATGATCATAAAAAGGTGAACAGTCAGACTGATATAAAGATATAGATAGATAGCTAGTAGGGGCGCTGCCAGGGATTTTGGGTCCCACGAAAAGATTACAGTGGTCCCCTAAAAATATTAATGTTACTCTCCTAATGCATTTTAGGGCACCTGTCAGTCACACCCCCCAAATAGCACCTCTGTAAATATAGGTAGATAGAAAGATCTATAAAAAAAGTTAAAACATTGGTATTGCTTTGCTAAAAAAATAACATATAACCATTTTTTCTTTGCATTATTAATCGTAAACGTTGCTGCATCTTTGTCTTTTTTTGACCAGAATAAATGCTCTTGTCATTGCTGCAAATAAATATTTTTATTTGGAACTTGTCACTAAATTACACAAAAACACATACAGTGCCTACAAATAGCAGTGAAACCTTTGCAGTGGTCTCTTAAATTTTTCCAGAGCTGATACGGATAGGATAGGTTTATCCACAGATATAGATAGGTTGATCAGCAGATAGATCAACTGACAGATAGTTACTTTAGACCGCTAGCTTTACTGTGTGAGGCGTCTCCTACCTGCAGAGCACTGAATAGAGAAACAAGCATGACGAGAGTAAAGAGTGCGTCTCCTGACAGTCTCATGTCGGAAGGATTTGTAATGTCCCCTCTGTTCAATTCTGAGAGCGAGGTCGACTGCATGAGCCTGAGAATATGAACTGCGCTTATATTAGCACTAACAACCTCTGATAAGAGTCGGAAAAGGGCAACGTTCATCCGCGATGGCGCGAACAGGACAAGGGAATCGGGATGAGGCCGCGACCTTTAATCAAATCAGAACGAAAGTGTAAAGGAGTCGGACAGATTGTGACAGTAAATGTGTGGCAGGCTTCCCGGTTTAAGTAAAGAAAAAGCAAATGTGTGCAGCCTTTAAAACCTAAATTAACTCCCGAGGCCTTAAAACTCTAGTGGACCATTTGGAAATTCAAATATATAATAAATAACTCATTACTAATATAGCCTACATTGCGCTGGGTCATTTTATTGCTAATAATTAATACTGTCATTAATTTTACCTATCAAAGCCAGAGTAATGATTCCAAGGTTGGTTTTTAATCAGTTTTTTTGGAGTAGTTTATGGAGTACAGTGGGGAATATATATTTGGTTAGGGCATTTCCTATAGGGGTGCTTGAACCAAACACTGCAGTGATACAATTAGCTGTGTCTGAGGAGGGAGGCTGTGGCTCAACCCCCAGCAATGGAACGGCAATCTTGACTGCCTTATGATGGATTGGGATCCCATTCATTGGTTGTGACCAAAAGTATTGGGCCACAAACCAACATGTGGCCAAATGTATTAGGATACAGAGCCATAAGGCTAAAAGTATTGGGACGCCGAGCCATATGCCCAAAAGTATTAGAGCACAAACCCACAGGGGGCCAAAAGTATTAGGACACAAACCCACAGGGGGCCAAAAGTTTTGGAAACACAAAGCCACAAGACCAGAAGAATTGGGACATAAACCCACAGATGGCCAAAATTTTTGCGACACAAACCAACATGTGGCCAAATGTATTAGGATACAGAGCCACAAGGCTAAAAGTATTGGGACGCAAACCCACAGGGGGCCAAAAGTTTTGGAAACACAACGCCACTAGAGGAAAAGTACTGGGACACAAACCCACAGATGGCAAAATGTATTAGGACACAAATCAACATGTGGCCAAAGGTACTGAGAAACAAACCAGATGTGTCCAAAAGTATTGGGACACAAACCATAAGGCCAAAAGTATTGGGACACGAAACCCACAGGTGGCAAAAAGTTTTGGAAACACAAAGCCACAAGACCTAAAGTATTAGGATCCAAACCAACAGGTGGCCGAAAGTATTAGAACGCAAACCGACATGGCCAAAAGTGCTGGAAACACAAAGCCACAAGAGAATTGGGGCATAAACCCACAGATGGCCAAAAAGTATTGGGACACAAACCAACATGTGGCCAAATGTATTAGGATACAGAGCCACAAGGCTAAAAGTATTGGGACGCCGAGCCATATGCCCAAAAGTATTAGGACACAGAGCCACAAGGCCAAAAGTATTAGGACACAAACCCACAGGGGGGCAAAAGTTTTGGAAACACAACGCCACTAGAGGAAAAGTACTGGGACACAAACCCACAGATGGCAAAAAGTATTAGGACACAAATCAACATGTGGCCAAAGGTATTGAGAAACAAACCAGATGTGTCCAAAACTACTGGGACACAAACCATGAGGCCAAAAGTATTGGGACACAAACCCACAGGTGGCCAAAAATATTTAGACCCAAGCCCACAAGTGGCCAAAGGTCTTGGAAACACAAAGCCTAGGATACAGAGCCACAAGGCCAAATGTATTTGGACACAAACTGACATGTGGCCAAAGACATTGGGACATAAATCAGATGTGTCCCAAAGCCACAAGGTCAAAAGTATTGGGTCACAAACCCAAAGGTGGCCAAAAGTATTGGGATACAAAGCCACATATGGCCAAAGGTACTGGGGCACAAACCCACAGATGACCAAAAGTATTGGGGCACAAACTGACATGTGGCCAAACATACTTATTTACAAACTCACATACTTTCTGCTTGCCACAGTTAAAGCACTTTGGTAGTTCCTTCAGGAAATGCAGTTCTAGTATTTATATCTCCTGTCCGAACAAAACAGAGTTTAGAGTTTTTAAAATACAGACCAGTTACTCTACAGTGGTATGAAAAAGTTTGGGCACCCCTGATAATTTTCATGATTTTTCTTTATAAATCATTGGTTGTCCAGCTCAGCAATTTCAGGTAAATATATCATATAGCAGATGAACACCGTGATATTTGAGAAGTGAACTTAAGTTTATAGGTTTTACAGAAAGTGTGCAGTAATTATTCAAACAAAATTAGGCAGGTGCATAAATTTGGGCACCCTTGTCATTTCAATACCTTTTAGCACTAATTATTGGAACACAAAATTTGTTTTGTAAGCTCATTGACCCTTGATCTACATACACAAGTGAATCCAACTATGAGAAAGTGTTAAGGTGGCCAATTGGAAGTTTTTCTCCTCTTTGCATCTTCTCTGAAGAGTGGCAACATGGGAGCCTCAAAACAACTCTCAAATGGCCTGAAAACAAAGGTTGTTCAACATCATGGTTCAGGGAAAGGAAAAGCTCTCTCAGAGATTTCAGCTGTCAGTTTTCCACTGTGAGGAACATAGTGAGGCAATGGAAGACCACAGGCACAGTTCTAGTTAAGGAACTCCCGAGTGGCAGACCAAGAAAAATCTCAGATAGGCAGAGGCGAAGGATGGTGAGAACAGTCATAGTCAAGCCACAGACCACCTCCAAAGACCTACAACCTCATCTTGCTGCAGATGGTGTCACCGAGGCCAACAACCCCAAACCCTGCTCAAAATCTACTAAGGCATTCATGCAGAGGAACCAGTACAACGTTCTGGAATGGCCATCTGAGTCCCCAGACATGAATATTACTGAAAATGTGGGCTGTCCATGGTCGGAAACCATCAAACCTGACTGAACTGGAGATGTTTCTAAAGAAGAATGGTCCAAAGCACCTTCAACCAGAATCCAGACTGAAGCTGTAGGAAGCGTTTAGCGGCTGTTATTTCTACAAAAGGAGGATCTACTAAATATTGATGTCATTTTTTCTGTTGGGGTGCCCAAATGTATGCACCTGCCTAATTTTGTTTGAATAATTACTGCACACTTTCTGTAAATCCTATAAACTTCATTTCACTTCTCAAATATCCCTGTGTTCATCTGCTATATGATATATTTAACTCAAGTTGCTGATCTGAACAACCAATGATTTATAAACTAAAATCATGAAAATTATCAGGGGTGCCCAAACTTTTTCATACCACTGTATATACTCCCCAAACCAAATTATTTCTCATTACTCCTGCTCTATTAATCATATGGAATTCCTGACACACACACCACTGGAGGCCCTTATCCACACTTTGAACCCTGAGAGTTTGGTTTCTGCTTTAAATTCTACCAGCTTGAGCATTCTGGCCGTCCCTCATTCCAAGTTCACCCAACTCATGCTCTTAAAAATAAGTCAGAAGAACAAGCTGCAGGACCCTCATGAGGACCAGCTGTGTGATTGAGCACCATATTTAACCCTCAGTCCAGTCAGACCCACTTTCCTTCCCATAACCTATCGAGCATTGTGGGTTTGTGTGTGGTTCCTGTGGCTTGTCTTTGGCTCGACTACAGTTTATATATGCATATGAACGTTTTCCCTCCATTTTAGCCTTGGCCCTCAGGGCAAAAGTCACTTGTCTGATCTGAGATCTCTCATGTCATGATGAACTCCGTGTTATATGGGCTGGTGAACTGATCATGGATCAGCACTTCTGCACCCTTTACTAGAGACAGCACTTGGAGTGCTCATTAATAAAGACAAAGGTGCATTACTGATTATATGACAGACGTAGAACCTCCTTAGAGCCTGTTTGTAAAACAATTTCAGTATTTGTTTTTCATTTTCTACACTAAGAACTGTGTGCTTTTGAGGTGAATGTAAATCACACTGCTAATACCGAATCAGTCTGCTTAGAGCTCTGAGTTTCCAAATTGGAATAATAAAGCCGTTAATATTTGCGCGCATTTGAATGTGTCTGTTTTAAATCAGAACACTCCCAAAATACTGCTGTTTTGGAATGTGACCTATGCCATGCACACAGACGCACTCAGATTTGTTGGCAGTCTTTAGCCTATTTAGTTGTTCGTTTACACACACATTTTCATTGGACTATATTATGATTACTATGTATTTTTAACATAACTAAAGTACCTTAAATAGCTCGTTCTGTATTTTCTGTTTTTGTCAAGTGAATCACCACACTGTCATATCAGGCTACAGGGTTTGAGGGGGAATGGAACACAAAGTGATGAAGAAATACAGTAACACAGTTGTACAGTAGAACTAACTAAACGCAGACAGACAAAAGCAGAAAGAATAACAGAATTCCCCTCAGAGAGGATGTCGCAAAAAAATGATAACAATGGCGAGGCTCGAGCCAAAAGCACATGCATGCAGCTCTGAAGAACAAAGCTCTTAACCTGGCTCATGCTAGAATTTAAGTCCAATGTTTGAAGTGTCAAAGTATGAGTACAGCACTTAGACACACTCTGAACAAGAACCAGAGTGTGTGTCACACACTGACAGGTCAGGGATGCCGACTTAAATGCCAGAGCTGTCAATACTTAGGAAAGAGTGCCTACACTTTCTTAAAAAATACTTAGGTAGTGTGGCCTGATATTTAAGTTCCACAACTTTGAGTCCAACGCATTCAGATTATGAGATACAGTGGGGCAAAAAAGTATTTAGTCAGCCACTGATTGTGCAAGTTCTCCTACTTAGAAAGATGAGAGAGGTCTGTAATTTTCATCATAGGTACACTTCAACTATGAGAGACATAATGAGAACAAAAGAAATCCAGGAAATTACATTGTAGAATTTTTTAAAAATTTAATTGTAAATCATGGTGGAAAATAAGTATTTAGTCACCCACAAACAAGCAAGATTTCTGGCTCTCACCGACCTGTAACTTCTTCTTTAAGAAGCTGTATTAATGGCACCTGTTTGACTTCGTTATCTGTATAAAAGACACCTGTCCACAGCCTCAAACAGTCAGACTCCAAACTCAACCATGGCCAAGACCAAAGATCTATTGAAGGACACCAGGAAGAAAATTGTAGCCCTGCACCAGGCTGGGAAGAGTGACTCTACAATAGGCAAGCAGATTGGTGTGAATAAATCAACTGTGGGAGCAATTGTAAGAAAATGAAAGACATACAAGACCATTGATAATCTCCCTCGATCTGGGGCTCCACGCAAGATCTCATCCCGTGGGGTCAAAATGATCATGAGAACGGTGAGCAAAAATCCAAGAACTACCCGGGGGGACCTGATGAATGACCTGCAGAGAGCTGGGACCAACGTAACAAGGTTGCCATCAGTAACACACTACGCCGAGAGGGACTCGAATCCTGCAGTGCCAGGCGTGCCCCCCTGCTTAAGCCAGTACATGTCCAGGCCCGTCTGAAGTTTGCCAGAGAGCATATGGATGATCCAGAAGAGGATTGGGAGAATATCATATGGTCAGATGAAACCAAAATAGAACTTTTTGGTGAAAACTCAACTGGAGGAAGAAGAATGCTGAGTTGCATCCCAAAGAACAACATACCTACTGTGAAGCATGGGGGTGGAAACATCATGCTTTGGGGCTGTTTTTTTCTGCAGAGGGGACAGGACGACTGATTCGTGTTAAGGGAAGAATGAACGGGCCATGTATCGTGAGATTTTAAGCCAAAACCTCCTTCCATCAGTGAGAGCATTGAAGATGGAACGTGGCTGGGTCTTCCAGCATGACAATGATCCCAAACACACCGCTTGGGCAACGAAGGAGTGGCTCCGTAAAAAGCATTTCAAGTTCCTGGAGTGGCCTAGCCAGTCTCCAACCTCAACCCCATAGAAAATTTGTGGAGGGAGTTGAAAGTACGTGTTGCCCCAAAACATCACTGCTCTAGAGGAGATCTGCATGGAGGAATGGGCCAAAATACCAGCTACAGTGTGTGCCAACCTGGTGAAGACTTACAGGAAACGTTTGACCTCTGTCATTGCCAAGAAAAATTATGGTACAAAGTATTGAGTTGAACTTTTGTTATTGACCAAATACTTATTTTCCACCATAATTTACAATTAAATTATTAAAAAATCCTACAATGTGATTTCTTGGATTTTTTTTTCTCATTCTGTCTCTCATAGTTGAAGTGTAGCTATGATGAAAATTACAGACCTCTCTCATCTTTCTTAGTAGGAGAACCTGCACAATCAGTGGCTGACTAGATACTTTTTTGCCCCACTGTAATGACGAGAAACTTTTACTAACGTTTAGAGAGATGAGTTAAGCAACAAAGCTAGGTGTGCATTTTACTCAAATGCTAGAATGTTTTTCTCAGAAATGGTAATATCATCTGGTTTAATTTCTGCAAACTTCCAAATGAAAAGTGGAGTAACTTTACTGATGCAAATCGGCCGCTCTTATCTTATGTTTACACATCTATTCATTTTATATTTCTTGTGTTCAGGATAATTCCTTCTTTTCTATCTAGGCGCTTTTGGTGGCATGCCAATCAGAGTCAAGTCTCAAGTCTCTTGGGTGGCGAGTCTGACTTCAGACTTGAGTCTCTGGTATGTGAACTGGAGTCGACTCCCTGGCTTGCGAGTCATGAGTCGAGTCGTGAGTCTCCATGTCTGGTTGCTACTATAACAAAACAGGTGCTAGATAAGCTGCAGTGTGTACTCAAACTCGTTTAAACTCAACTCCGTGCTCCCATAAAACCGAATGCAAACTTGCACTTTGGTACCCATCAATAGATTTTTTTTTCTTGTTTTAGCAAAAAGTTGCTCATATTGTGTTTTATAAAGTGATGTACACTTTCAAACACAATTGGTTTGCATAATTGCAAAGTAATGAACGAGATGACTTAATATTCAATTTGCTGATGCGTAAGATTCAGTTGCTCGTTTAAAGCTTCAGTGTTAACACAGAAATACACAACCATTAGAGGACGGCATGAAACCATGTCTCGAACTAAATGAAAAGGGGTTAACACAACCTACTTAAAAGAACATCCTAAAATTTCTGCAAATTTGAATAAACTAGTCAATTCACAGAAAACATCTGGACAGGTTCCCAAACTTTTGCATATGCTACGTTATTGTTTTTTATAATATCTTTTAAAATGTAAATACTGCAATTTCTCTGGAGATATTATGTTAGTGTAAGGGTTACTCCAAATGCTGCAACTAGACGGCGACAGGCACGCATTCTTGTGCCGACACTGAACTGGCTCCCCAGCAGAGGCACGACCCGAGCTGTCCTGCCACTAATTAGTGCAAATTATTGGCCAGCACTCATAGAGTTGCTGTGCCTTCGAAGCGGAATGTTTTGTGAATTGTTTGTCTGTGTGTGAGTGTGTGTGTGTGTGTGTGTGTGTGTGTGAGGCTGTGTGAAAGTGAGAGATGGAGAAAGAGAGGAAGAAAGCACTTGAAACAGTGTGAATTATAAGAGATTCTTAGAAATGCAAACATTTGGAAAGCGTGAAAGTGATATGAGAAGATGCAACGACTTGCTCAACTCTGAAATGGGTCTGAAGTCCTTCCTTCCTGTAACAGTTAGGCTTCTCATCACTTACTGTAAACTGAACAGGATGCTTAAACAGCCTAATACACACTACATTGTTCTCTCTCTCTCTCTCTATGTGTGTGTGTGTGTGTGTGTGTGTGTGTGTGTGTGTGTGTGTGTGTGTGGTGTGTGTGTATATATATATATATATATATATATATATATATATATATATATATATATATATATATATATATATATATGAGACTTCTCACGCACGTTCCTTACAGCATCTATATAAACCACAGGAAGCTGGATCAAAGTGTACAGCATAATATTATGGTTTCCATCACTCTCTCTCTTTCACACACACAAACACACACACACACACACACACACATTCACGTACACAAATGCCTTTGCTGTGTGGTGGCTGCTATGTAACTTGATATTTTGCAGCTGACTGAGTTTCTCTATGCCAAGCTCTGGAATCACATGTTCTTGTGGAAGACCAGCTGTGTGTGTGTGTGTGTGTGTGTGTGTGTGTGTGTGTGTGTGTGTGTGTGTGTGTGTGTGGCGATTGTCTACACAGGACGCCCGACTTCCCTACACTGCCGTATCTCACAGTTTGTTCATTAAACTCCAACTCCTCTTGCTCCAGACACAGACCTATTAGACACTCATTGAAGCCTGCGTGTCCCTGGGTGTCTATGGAGCAAATGTGTCTCTGTTAAAAAGACATTTACATTTACAGCATTTAGCAGACGCCCTTATCCAGAGCGATACAGTCTTACAATCCAAGCAATTGTGGGTTAAGGGTCTTGCTCAAGGACCCAACAGTGGCAGCTTGGCACCGGTGGGATTTGAACCACCTTTGAGTCCTGCACCTTAACCACTAGGCCACCACAGGCCCGAAGACAAAAGAATAACGCTAATTGGACAAATGGTTTTGAACACACATTTTGAACACATGTCACTGTTACCCCTTTACCACTTATACCCCACCACTGCTACCCCGTTCACCACTCCTATCCCCTTTACAACTCCTATATTACCATTATTACCTCCTTTACCACTCCTACCTCACTACTGTTACCCTTCACCTTTGCTGCCCCCTTTGCCGCTCCTAGTCCACTACCACTACCCCCTGCACCACTCGTACCCCCTAGCCACTCCTAGTTCATTACTATTACCTCCTTCACCAGAGCCGCCTTCACCTCTCCTACATCATTCAGCACTGCTATGCGTCCTTCACCACTCCTACCCCACCAGAGCTACCCCCTTCACCACCGCTGCCCCTTTGTCACTCCTATCTTACCACAAATACCCCCTTCACTATTGCTACGCCCTCCAACACTACAACCCCACCAGTGCTACCCCGCCAACACTCCTATCCCATCACTTCTACCTTCTTCGCCACTTCTACTGCACTACTATTATCTCCTTCAGCCCTGCTGCCCCTTTCACCACTCCTAATCCACCAGAGCTAACCCCTTCTCCACTGCTACTTCCTTCACCACTGCTACCCCACCATTGCTACCCACTTCACCACAGCTAACCCCTTCACCACATCTACAACACCATTGCTACCCTATTTATCACTTTTATCCCACTAGTTATTAGTTTAGTTTAATTTAGTTTAGTTTTATCGCTCCTACCCCACCAGTGCCACCCTCTTAACTGCTTCTACCTCACCATTGCTAACCCCTTCACAACTCCTACCCTGTTCAACTCCTCCACTCCACCATTACTACTCAATTTACCACTCCTGTTGAATTAGCTTTAGGTTACTGAGGATAAGGTTAGATGTAGCATTAACTAGAGACAGTAATGTTATGTCAATGGAAAGTCTCCACAATGATTGAAAGACAGCAGTGTGTGTGTGTGTGTTATATACTACCAGTACCAGCAGGTGGCATACTTTATACATGATCTTTACTGTCTTTTGCTGTCTTTCTATCTCCACCTTTCAGTCGGTCTGTCTTTCTTTGTCTCTTCCTTACTCATACTCAGTGGCTTTCTCTCTATACATCTTCCAAACCACATCTCTCTCTCTCTCTCTCTCTCTCACTTGCAGTTTATTATATTTCAAGACACTTTACTGGCGCGACAAAATTCTGCTACATTCGCATCGCCAAAGCAGAGGTTAAGTCTGGGAAAAATGAAATAAAATAAAACGTATTAGAAACATCCAAAGAAGGAAATCTAAATACCTAAATATATGTTGCAGTGCCAGGGAATGATCCCCCAACCAGCCTCCCCTCTTCACAGACACTGCCAATCGTGTCTGTATGTGACATTTGGCCCAGCTGGAAGGCACCACCAGCACTCGAACCCAGGTCACATTGTCTTTCCTCTCTGTATATGTCTCTCCCTGTTTCTGTCTCTCCGTATACAATGGGAGCCAAATGTCTGAGACCACTAATGAAAATGCTTCTTTTTTGGATTGTATTCTGATGTAATACATTCTTTTTCATTTCAAATCAAATAATCAACAGAGCATTTTGAGTGATACATTTCAGAATGGATTAGTATTTGGTATGTTCCCCCTTCTGCTGTAATGACAGCGTGCACTTGAACTGTACAGGTTTGTGCACAATCTGACGGTTCCTGTTTTTCGAGCATGATTTCCCAATATTCACATTATATGTTTTGCTTTCTCTGTCTTCAAGTTCCCTCATAAATGCTGGATGACGTTTCGGTCAGGTGACTGTTATGGAAAAGTCCATAAGAGTCAGCACTCCTTTGTCTTCTTTAGTCAAAGTCCCTACTGTATTTCTTACCGAGTCCCCAGTTCTTGCCTTTTCTCTATGTCTGTTCTTTCTTTCTTTCTTTTTTTTTTTCTCTCTCTCACTCTCAACATGCCTGTCTATGTCCCTCAGCCTTCCTGTCATTCATTCTTTCTGTCCGTCTTTCATTCTGTCTCCCTCCCTTCTCATTCTCTCTATATTTCTATATATCTGTACATTTCTCTTTCTCTCTGTTTTCCTCTCTCATTTTCTTGATCCTTATACCTATTTCTTTGTGACATTTTAGTCTCTCCTTCCTATTTTCCCTCCCTCTTTTGCTCTATATGAAACCGATCCAAACGCTGTACATAGGAAGGGTGGTATTGTATTAAAGATGTTAACTCTCTTTCTCGTTTCCTGAGTTTCTTTACTCTTGCTTAAAGAACGTTGTTACAACCTCCCACTCTCTCACTCTCTCTCTGTGTCTCTCACTCTGGTTGTGAGAACTGGATTTGCCCTGGTGTTCAGGTCAGATTTGTTCTTTTGTTCTCAGTGGGAGTCATGATATTGTTTCACATTTTCAGACACAAGCAGCTTTGTATATGTGATTCAAGGTCTCTCCCAGAAAGCCACCATCCTCCCTCACATTTCCCAAACTCACCATCACATCCTTAGATCCTGTAGATCTTCACTTGACTTTTTTTTGTAGCTTTACAGATTTCTAAGAACCAGGTTTCTAACGTTCTTACTCATGGATCATCAGGACTCTGCTGAATCTGAAGAGTGCTGCATTAAGAGAGCACTTGATGAAATTTCAACATTGTTGAAACTGTGCTTGTAAGATTATGTATTTTTGCCCATGCTTGTGTGTTTGGGTGGTGGGGTCAAGTTTATATATCAGCCCAAATGTGCCCATAAGCATTGCAAGAGCTGCAAGATTCTGGAAAGTTTGGGGGAAATGGATGTTTTTTTTTTTTACTACAACTGCAATCTTTTTATTTGAAAAATTAAATACCCCAAATATTTGCTTTATGTTTGGTAGGTTTAGGATTAAGTGTAGCGTTATTTATAGTATACAATAGTATTACAGTGGTGTGTGTGTGTGTGTGTGTGTGTGTGTGTGTGTGTGTGTGTGTGTGTGCGCGCGCGCGCGTTAAAGTGTGAGACAGAGAGAGAGAGAGTAGTGTCTGACCTTGCAGAGCCGCAAATACACATAGGCATTTCACATCATGCCACCCTCCCACTCCCACGCGTTGATAATTGTTGCCAGATTGTGTTATTTTGCTCCCCGCTGTGTCATCGCGATGGGCTGAGGCAAATGACCTTGAACTTGTTGATACAATGCAGTTTGACGCTCACTTAGTCATAGTGTAGTTACAGTATAGTATACTAATAGTGCATACTATATTATATATTGGGTGTTTGTGGTGCAGTTTCAGTGACCCATGTTCAATCCTCATGTCTGGTTCTAGTCTATGCCAGCTGTGCGGATTTCCCTTCAGGTATTACAGTCGATTCTTGCTTCACAAACCGAAAAGTATGTGGATTGTCTACTGTAAACTACATCTGAGCGTGTCTGTGTGTGTATGTGATGCCTTAGCGGCGGGGTGTGTTCCTGTTTTGTGTCTATAGGGATTCCGAAATAGAACCCTAAACAGGATAGAGCGGATACTGAAACAAGAAAGATCATAATAATAATAACAGCGTGTGTAAGGTTAAAACAGTGTGTTAAAGTTGGATAAAGTAGTAGTATATTGAAAAATTGGTAGTATTACTGTGTAGCTTCTCTTTTCTGAAACAACCACGGCAGAAGACGTATCCTACGGCCATGGAAAAGATGTTACTGTTTCAGAAGGGTCAAATTACTAGGCTGCATCAAGCAAAGAAAACTAAGGAGATTGCTGATGTGACTGAAAGGACAGTGCTGAACTGTCAACTTCGCGAAAGTAAAGCGCCTGGACCATGACCATGACTGGAGATCACTTAAAGTCAAATTCTAAGGAATCGACAGTAGAATTCATGGCTATGTTTAATAGTGAAAGTAAGAGCATTTGACCATAAACAAAACAACAAGAACTCCAGTTTGGGGCTGAACACCTGTGTGGTGATACGAACTTGCTGGTTAGTGAGGCTAATCGGACTTTGGTGCAAAGGAAAAAGGTCATGTGGTCAGATGAGTCCATTCCAGAGTGCTGAGTGCTTCAGGGTAAGAAGGTAAGCAAACACATGAAGCGATGCACCCATAATGTATAGTGTCCACTGTACCAGCCTCTAGAGGGAGTGTATCTGATCTGGGGTTGCTTCAATTGGTCAAGTCGAGGCTCAGTAACCTTATATGGCAACAAAATGAAGTCAATGTATTGAAAGACCAGTTATACCATCAATAATTTTTTCTTCCCTGATGCCACGGGAATATATTCATTTTCACACATGAATTGGCCAGAGTCCTGACCTTAAACCCAATAAGGCCATTTGTTTTAAGCCCAAGAGCTGGGGAATATTCCCATCTCTTGGGTACAGCAAATCGTGTCTACATGTGATACCCAACCTGATGAGAGGCACCCAAGATACTCGCTGACTGAGAGGCACAGGGTCCCCGTGGTAGTGGGCGAGTGTCTCTTTTGCCTGCCATGAAGCTGGTCTAATTTTGGTAGGGAAGTGAGTGTGACCTAGCAACACCTATAGCCTCCGTTGTCACTCCGTTTAATAATATCTGGGAAGTGAGGAATTCAATCCATCCAGCAGACCTGGCCACTGTAATGTAATGTAATGTGTCCATCCTCTCGAAAGCATCTTCAAATTCGATCAAACAGCTCAATCTAATCTGATTACGCCAATTACTTCTGAAAACCTGATTGGCAAGCCTACGTCTCAGGGTTGGGCTATATAACCGAATCGATCCTGAAACGCCCAATCTGGCAACCAAGACCTGTCCAATCTGGTTCTCGCCTCAGTCGAACACCCTCCCCTGTCCGCCACACACGTTCATTCATAGGAACCGTACAGCGTGCTGTCTGCTCAGAATCTCTTAAAACTTCTCACCACACAGATTTCTGAACTCGAAGTGTATTAGGCATTTAGCCTGTTTGAACCTCAGCAAATCCTCTGAATCCAGTTCCCTTCTTCTGAGGTGGAGAGCAAGCACGAGGGTTCAGACTGGGGGAAGTTCTCTCTCGGTGTGGTTCACATCTGCAGGGTTACTCCTGATTTACAAACTCTTGTTGAGTTACTCTCTCATTTTATAGGTTTTTTTGTTTTCCGGAGGCTTTTTTCGGGGGGATTATGAACTGTAAGACGGGGTTGATCTGTGCCGCTTTGGCATTGGGTGCACTGCTGGTCATGGGGGGCATCGGACTGATCGTGACTGGATTTCTGCACACAATGATAGATGATAAGCTCAAACGGGTAAGTCCTTCATTTAACTTCTCACACAGTCCTTCCATTGTGATTTCCTGTGCCGTGTTTGTTTTAAGGTGATAATGGTATTCGCACTGTGAAGACCTAAATGGAGACATTTGTCCCACGTAGCTTTGTGTTGGTGCAAGATGGTGAAAAGGGTTTATGCTGTTGTGCACATCATAAAGCACCGGTTAAAATGTATTATAAGGTAATAATCGAATGTATCATGCAGTAATAGTATAGGTTTACCAAAACTAATACCAACACTACAACAAAAATAAGCATGGTGCTTCCAGACGGCTTGAGCTCCAATCCTGGGAATGGCTTAAAGAATGTGTAAGACAGATGGCGCCATACACAGGCGTGTCCAGGGTGTGCCCCCAGCACAAACAGGATGCTTGGATGCTTGGATACTTGAGGACTCCCAGTGGTGCCTTCCCACCAGGTCAGGTGCCACATGCAGTCATGAGTGGCTGTGACTGCGGGAGGGGATGCTGGTCTGGGAATCCCTAACCAGTCCAAAGATCCCATCCAGGCCAAGACCTGTTCTGTGTGGATAGACGACAGAGCCCCTACACCCCTGACCAAGAAGAACGTAGGGTAAAAACACCACATTAGGTGTTTCTGTATGCAATATTCAATCAAAATGACCCAAATAATTTGGAAGAAGTCTTGCTAAAAATTACACCGTGCACATCAGAGCGTCATCATGCTCTTGTTTTATTTGTTGACTTAAGATTGCTTGCACTTGTAGCATCACAGGTACCATGCATTGACGTAGTGAATGACTTTTATTTGGTGTGAAACCATTTACACCAATTGAACGACTACGCAATATTTACAAAACCTAACGTAAAACCTTTTTGTTTTGTGTTGTGTATAAATTCAAGTTAGCGTTAAGTATAATCTAAGTATTTTAAGGACATCAGGTTGTAAGATGTGGCTCAAAAATGGGCCACTCATATTTTGAAACCTTAAGCCTCCACATTTTAACCCCACTTTTCCTGGATAGGGTCGCATGGGGTCCGGCACTTATCCCGAAATTCACTGCAAGTCCATTACAGGGCTATAAATAATTAGTACAAATATTAGTAGTAACAATAATAGTGGGCATGGCTGCTCAATGGGTATTACTGTCCTCTCCAGAAGGTCCTGGGTTCGATCCCAGGTGGAGCAGTCTGGGTCCCCCCTGTGTCCGCGTGGGTTTACTCGGTGTGCTCTGGTTTCCTCCCACAGTCCAAAGACGTGCATTAGGTTAATTGATTACGCTAAAGTGGCTCGAGTGTGTGAGGTGCCCTCTCTAGGGTTGTTCCTGCCTTGCACCCTGTGCTGCCAGCTAGGCATCGGCTCTCCCCCGACACTTTCCAGGATTATTTTAGCTTCAGCTTAAGCAGTGTGACTGCGACTGAATACGTTTTTTAATACGCTGGTTTAAAGGGTTAAAAGGTAAAGCTGGTTAAGAGCTTTAAATAAAATGGTAAAAAAGCATAGCCTGCTATAAATGCAGTATTAAATAAAGGCCCGATTTAAATTGAATACAGTAATAAGACTTAATATGTTAATTATGTGACCGTATGAAACATTACATAGTTGCACGTGGTATCTGAAGGAGCACCGACAGCTTGTGCAGAGCATCTGATGTAAAACAGAAGCGATGACTCCTGTGTGTCAGACCACACAGGAACCTGACCACGTGGCCTCACTAGTGCAAAGCGGTTCTCCTTAATCATAGCGCACTGCAAGCGTTATTTCCCAGTTCAGTTTTTGCTCAGCTCTGTGTTTCACAGTTGGGTTCGTACGTGACCCGACTCTGTCGCTACTGAACAGAGCGATGGCCAGAAAAACCCCGTGGTTTGAAATCAATAATAATATGTGCTGATGTGCATGTCCTAACCTGCAAGGCTTTCAGTCTGGAGCGTAGTGGACTGATATTAGCTGCTCAGGATTTGTGTGAGTAGGCAGGAACGGACATGCAGGTTTTACAGTGAGTACAGTTAATACAGCGCTTTAGTACTAAAGAGAGGAAGCAGCTGCGATAAGTGCACGTTGTTCTGCAGCTCCTCTGAATTCTGCTTCAGTCAATTCTCATGTAAGAAGAAGAGTTGCTTTCTTACCTCCCTCGTTCTGCTCACCGGTCATTTTATTAGTTACACCTTATTTCATTCCACTTACCATAGAGAAGCACTTTGTAGTTCTTACAGACTGTAGTCCGTCAGTTTCTACTTTGTTCGTCCCCTTTACTCTGTTTTCTAATGGTCAGGACCCCACAGGACCAGCACAGATCAGGTACTTTTTGGGTGGGGTATCATTCTACTCAGACTCTGATGTGGTGGCGGTGTGTTAGTGTGTGGTCTGCTGGTAAGAGCAGCACAAATTTTCTTTATAATATTTCAAAAATCTTCTCTCTCTTACTATAAACTTATTAATTAGGCAACTTAGTTTAATTATGACACATCATCTAGGCTGCCCAAGGAGGCCAGGTCTCTTTTTGAGTCTTGGTCCTAAACAGGTTTCTTCCTTATAATGTTTAGAGTTTTTCCTTGCCAATGTCGCCCTAGGCTTGCTCAGTTTGGGCTTTGGGTTTAGATGATAGAAAATTGTAAAGTTTCTTTGAGACAGTGCTCCATTGTGAATGGAAAAGTGATTTTGACAATGGCGACCAAGGACTGTTGAGCAGCTGAAGGCTTTTATCAAGCAAGAATGAGCAAAACAATTCCAATTACAAACTACTTCCAATTACAATTGCAACTACTAGTACAGTGGGGCAAAAAAGTATTTAGTCAGCCACTGATTGTGCCAGTTCTCCTACGTAGAAAGATGAGAGAGGTCTGTAATTTTCATCATAGGTACACTTCAACTATGAGAAAAAAGAAAAAAATTTCAGGAAATCACATTGTAGGATTTTTAAAGAATTTAATTGTAAATCATGGTGGAACATAAGTATTTGTTCACACACAAACAAGCAAGATTTCTGGCTCTCACAGATCTGTAACTTCTTTTTTAAGAAGATCTTCTGTCCTCCACTCGTTATCTGTATAAAAGACATCTGTCCACAGCCTCAAACAGTCAGACTCCAAACTCAACCATGGCCAAGACCAAAGAGCTATTGAAGGACACCAGGAAGAAAATTGTAGCCCTGCAGCAGGCTGGGAAGAGTGAATCTACAATAGGCAAGCAGGATGGTGTGAATAAATCAACTGTGGGAGCAATTGTAAGAAAATGGAAGACATACAAGGCCATTGATAATCTCATCCCATGGGGTCAAAATGATCATGAGAACGGTGAGCAAAAATCCCAGAACTACACGGAGGGACCTGATGAATGACCTGCAGAGAGCTGGGACCAAAGTAACAAAGGCTACCATCAGTAACACACTACGCCGAAAGGGACTCGGATCCTGCAGTGCCAGGCGTGCCCCCTGCTTAAGCCAGTACATGTCCAAGCCCGTCTGAAGTTTGCCAGAGAGCATATGGATGATCCAGAAGAGGATTGGGAGAGAATATCGTGGTCAGATGAAACTAAAATAGAACTTTTTGGTTTAAAAAAACTCAACTCGCCATGTTTGGATGAAGAAGAATTCTGGGTTGTGCCATACCTACTGTGAAGCATGGGGGTGGAAACATCATGCTTTGGGGCTGTTTTTCTCTGCAAAAAAGGGGACAGGACGACTGATCCGCGTTAAGGGAAGAATGAACGGGGCCATGTATCGTGAGATTTTAAGCCAAAGCCTCCTTCCATCAGTGAGAGCATTGAAGATGGAACGTGGCTGGGTCTTCCAGCATGACAATGATCCCAAACACATCGCTCGGGCAACGAAGGAGTGGCTCCGTAAAAAGCATTTCAAGGTTCTGGAGTGGCCTAGCCAGACCTCAACCCCATAGAAAATTTGTGGAGGGAGTTGAAAGTCCGTGTTTCCCCAAAACATCACTGCTGTAGAGGAGATCTGCATGGAGGAATGGGCCAAAATACCAGCTACAGTGTGTGCCAACCTGGTGAAGACTTACAGGAAACGTTTGACATCTGACATTGCCAACAAAGGTTATGTTAGAAAGTAATTAGGTTATACTTTTGTTATTGACCAAATACTTATTTTCCACCATAATTTACAATTAAATTATTTAAAAATCCTACAATTTGATTTCTTGGTTTTTTTTCTCATTTTGTCTCTCATAGTTGAAGTGTACCTATGATGAAAATTACAGACCTCTCTCATCTTTCTTAGTAGGAGAACTGGCACAATCTAACTAAATATTTTTCCCCACTGTATTTTCAGTTCCCAAATGATTACAAAGTGTAAGGAAATGTGATGTAGCGTGAACCTAAATACAAGTTCAAGCGAATGAACAAATTGCAGATTCCTGTTTTGATTGCATTTTGACACGTTTAGACTGTCAGATGATTAAAATATTTTTGTGCATTAATCATGATTAATCTCAATTTTATTATTTATTAATTAGCACCAACTAACCATGAGTGGAAAATATAAACTTTTTTCTTGGGTATTAAATAACACTATTTTCATGGTGTATTATTCATTTTGTGGACATAGTGACTGTGTGTTACTGTATGAGAAACGCTTCTAGTGTTAAGTAGTCCAGTAGTAGGTTTCGTCATTCTTATGAAATGCTGTACTGACACATCCACACACTGTCACACTTCCTGTTTCACTCTCCTAATCCCTCACTTCTCAATCCCTCTTTTCCCAGACGCCCTGCCCTAAACCATTTCCCTATAAATCATTAAATCTGCATTCAGTCATTTAATATGAACGGAAGAGGCAGCATGGTGGGAACTTGACCTTGGTTTGATACCCTCCTCTGGCTACGGTCTGTGAGATTGGCCTGTTCTTCTTTGTTAAATTGGTTTCCATCCCAAAAATGTGCTTTTGAGAGTAATGGACTTTCCTATCCCAGAGGGTCCCATGTCTCTCACGAAGATAAGCAGTTAATGAATATAATGAATGAATAGATGGATGGATGTATGCTGTTGAGGCGAGACACAGACACAAAGTGTTGAGTGGGATTGAGAAATGGATCGTATCCTACCTCTGGACAGGTGAAGCTGGCCTGTCAGTTTCGAGTGGTGTAGAAAGGCTCGCCCTAGATCTTCATTCTCTGACTGTTTGTGTTCGCCTCGCCAAGAGCTTCCCCATTCTGTGTGTCTTTGCAGTTTCTTGATTCATGACCCTAAATGACAGTTACAAATGATACAAAAGTCCAACCATGATCCTAAAGTTAGAAGCCAATGTTACTTACATTCAGTAATGATCATAAATCTAGCGTTTACAAATTTATGTTGTTGTTTTTTTCAAACATAATGACTTAGCCAACCCACTGGCATGTGCTTTTGCCCTGCAGGTACTTCATCTGTATAAACTGCAGACAACCCTGTTATCTGTTGTCTTTTTGAACTTCTCTTGGAAAAGCAAAGAGGAAATGATAGCTGCTTAATGAACTGTTTATATGTGAGCCTGCTGGGAGTGTATTGGACTGTTTTGCTCAAACACATATCACAGACCACTTAATTGCATATCTGGTGGTATTTCAGGAAGTTAATACCTGTGCTAATGAAGAACTTTTATGAGAGGGAACAGGGGATTTAAAAAGGGCCTCGGTTGCTCTGACTGTTAACTCATGATCGTATGATCTTAGCCCAACAGTGATTTGTGCGATATGGTTTGTAAAGGAGCGTCTAAATACATATATGACTACACTTTAGTTACAGTTAGTACACTTTGATGACAATTACAACTCCACCCTCCTCGAGCCCAGTATCTGCATCATACACCATTACATCACGACTATATCAGTCTTGCTGCTGTGCTAAAAATGTTCCAGGCCCCAAATAATACCTGGTCAGTAATGGTGTTCCCTTTCAGCCGAAGTCTGGGTTGAGGGATCTGAAAATTAAAGCAACGTGTGTCCTACAGTTACAGTATCCCTTCTGTACGGTATATGATCAGTAGAATTGTGGAATATTTATAATTGTGTGATATTTCCACACATCAAAACTCCTGTTTGCTCATTTTATTGCCTCAGTCCGTTCTGATCAATATGGTATGCCGTCTGGCATGGATTTCACAACTCAGACTCAAGTTCATGGTCCTTTTGCGCGGCACGCTTCGGCATTTAAATTTTTTTTATCAAAAAGACATTTTATTGTTATTATTCATGCTCATTAATGCTCAGATGTCGGTTAATGTCTAAGATTCAGATAAGATAAATAGGATTTACTTCGTAATACATTGCTGTAAAATTTTATTTTTTTTCCAATGGTATAATGACCATATAGAATTATTTCCCAGTTTCTTTGTTACATTAAAACCAGAAAATACAAGAAATGTGTACATACTATTTAGAAAAGAAAAAAGACCAAAAAAAGCAGCTTCTATTGGCTACAGGGACAGAGTATTTAGTGTGACCTCCCCTTACACTTGAGCAGTAGCAGCATCCGGGAGCTTCATCTGGATGCCAAGTTGACCCTTCTACATTCTGAAGGATCTTGATCAGGAATGGTCTTTTTGGAGCGGTAGCAGCCAAGAAACCACGTATTCTGAATGAGAGCAGGGTGAACAGGCCAATATATGTTAAAGATCACGAGGACCGAAGCCCAGTTCAGCCAGACCGCCCACTCGACACTCCCGGCTAGCGGACAAGGCAGGCAGGCCAGACATGACTCCAGACTCTGGCCCCAGTGACCCAAGCCATGCATCCTGGTCTAAATCTAGTCAAAAAGCCTGTGTAAATAGGTATGTCTTAGCCTAGACTTAAAACTTTGGAGAGAGTCTGAGTCTCGAACAAAAGAGGGATGTTTATTCCATAGTTGGGGGGCCATGTATGAGAAAGCCTTTCCCCCTGCTGTGACTTTTTTAATTCTAGGAACTAAGTCCTGTACCCTGCGAACGAAGTAGATGAGTTGGATTGTAAAACTCTAAGAGGTCACTCAGATAATGTGGGGCCAGGCCATGTAGAGCTTTATAAGTTATAAGAAGTATTTTGTAATCAATGCGGAATTTGACTGGTAACCAGTGCAGTGATGATAGAACAGGAGTGATATGATCAAATTTTCTAGTTCGAGTTAGCACTCGGGCAGCTGCGTTCTGAAACTAACTGAAGTTTATTTATAGATTTACTAGAGCATCCAGTAAGTAAGGCGTTACAGTAATCCAACCTTGAGGTTATAAATGCATGAACAAGTTTCTCTGCATCATTAAAAGAGAGGATATTTCTAAGTTTAGTGATATTACATAATTGAAAGAAAGCAATTCGAGTGATGCTGCTAATGTGCGCATCAAAGGAGAGATCTGAATCAAATGTGACAATTAAAGCTTACAATTAAAGGGGCAGTGATACTATCATGTCAATATGGACCAAAATCTCTGAGGAATGTTTCGCGCATCATGCTGAATCCATGGCATGAAGAATTAAGGTGGTCCCGAAGGCAAAAAGGGACCATTGAGTGCATAAACAAGCAAAAGACCGAATAAAAGGGCTGTGGATAGTTGATTTGGCCGTAGATGTCAGAACATGAGTCAAGGACGACCTGGCACCCGATGTTAATATAAAACATAGCTGCTGAAGTATTGCACCATCCCAAACTGCACAAACATGCTCATGC
Source organism: Ancistrus triradiatus (assembly GCA_025084515.1). NCBI lineage: Eukaryota > Metazoa > Chordata > Actinopteri > Siluriformes > Loricariidae > Ancistrus > Ancistrus triradiatus. Next base: position 174,687 of record JAJAGP010000096.1, read on the forward strand.
TAAAATAAACAGCAAGCACAAATACAAAGGAAACAAGTGGCCTAAGACTTCAGAGGAATACAGTCAATACATTTAGACGATTAAAAAATATCGGTCATGCCATATTTAAAAACAGATGCAGGAAAAGATAAAAAGCAACCACAACAAAAAATGAGAATTCCTAAAACAAAGGGTCTGGACAAATAAGCTTCCCTTCTGGACATATTTGGACACTATTATCTGGACACTATTTGATTGCTTCAGTTTACATAATAGGAAGTAGCTGTAACTGAACAATTCAGGTTTGAAATGTATGCTTATGCTAAACTAAATAAATATATTCACAATAATGATTTTGTCAGCCTAAAAGCTCCTCAGTTGTTGTAATAAACAGATCTAGTGATATAATTTCAGGTTTAACAAAAAATAACAGGACAAACTGGGTCAAAAAGTGATTTTCATTCCTGCCCAGTCTTATTCTCACTTAAAATCCCCAGCAAACGTTCTCAGTGTTCTGCATCCCATCTGTAATACAGACCTGTTGACTTTCAACGCCCGTCCTTTATATATCCAATCACTGTATATGTTATAATCTTTACTAAAAACCTCTATGCTGTGAAACGTAAGGAGGTGGCTGTGTCACTGGGACACACTGTCGCTAAGTAGTGAGCACGGCAGGGAGAGTTAATTACTAGGCTTATCTGGTGAAACCATAGCAAAGGAACTTGTGCTTAAGAAACGTATCATTATGTCTCAACGACCACAATCATTCATTGTTGGACCTCCATTGGAGTTCAGGTGCCTCAGTTATCGGCGTTCTCACGCTGCATCTGTAGCTGCTTGGTTGTAGCTGCTTGGTGGTGTGACTTGCTGTTCAGTGATGATGTCATAACTAGAATGGGTAACAACGTGTTGGTGATGTATGTAGTAAAATTGAGAGTAATCTTGTATGGGGAGTGATTTTGGCTCCGCATATATGAAGTTTAGGTTTGGTCCAATCATTGTTTACCTGTTATAAAGATTGTTTCTAGCCTTTATGTCATAAAACCTGACTGGTTGTGATGGGGCACTTTACTACTTAAGCTAAGGTCTTGCACATTAGTCTCAGCTAGACTGAATATAACACCTCGTATCTGGTGCGGTAAGCCTGTGAGATTGCGTTAGGACTGTTCTGTAACGCTGAAGTACTTCTTTGCTGCAATTAAGTGCAAGTGCACTTTTGAAGCACAAATTTACTAAGACTGTACAGATATAACACGATTCTGTTTTGATAACGTGATGTGCGTTTTATTCTGCTCACTTGGGTGGTGCAGGGGATAAATACACCCTCTGGCCTCAGTGCCTCTGGCCTGGCCGAGAACTCCACAGGCAGTTAGCCCTGTCTGAAGGAGGGAAGGTCAGCCAAGTGACATCTCCCATGGGCTGATCGAGGTTCCAGCCAGGATGGCGAATGGATATGGCAGAACTGGTGGGTTCACCCATGCAAGCATGCTCCCAATGAAGAGTCTGCTGCCTGATGGTGAAAAGAAGTTGTCGGAGGCCACAAGTTGTTCAGTGGCACTTTCTGGCCTATAGTTGTCCTCCCTCGGCAGAGGGCACGGCCCACCATGTGGAGAATCGGGCATGTCGAAATCGAGGAGAAAAAGGGATTTTTATTCGTTCATCTTCTACCCACAACTCTCACTTATCTCATTCTCCACGTATTACTCATTATCTAACGGTGCCTGAACTGTCTCGAAGGAAGAAAAGAATTACCAACGACATTACAATGTTCAGTTTGGATTAACAATTACTTGATTTAAAATCCTTTAATATTTACGTTGCGTTTCAAGGATTATGATCTAATAAGACGCACTAAACATGTTTGATAACTTGTCATCATTGATCAGTATTGCATGACTGATCAGCTTTCTGGAGTACTGTTGTTCAGTACTGTATTGAGGTCCCAAAAAAATGGAAGCATTGGTCTCAAATGCACTGGTGACACACAGAGGCCTTTTTAAAAGCAATTAGTCCATAAAAAGGGGTGTCTGCACCCACCCTTGTGCACGCCAGTGGGGAGATGGGCCCCATTTTCCCAGAGCGGATTGTTTCTAGAATTTGCATTCATAGGATTCAAGAAAGCGTAGATAGCGTTCAGTTCTCCATGAAGCTCCAGGCAGGTTTTGTGGAACAATACATATATATATTATAAGGACAATAGTGCAATGTTATACTGCTATAGTTGCATCACCGCAAGTCTTCCACAAAGCTTTAAATCCATTTGGCTTATTCTTTATCAGGTGGCAAAACTGTACACGTTTTGTGATGGAATATTGTATATAAGATTAATACTCTTAAGAATTCTCTTTAGAAAAAATGTTTTGCGAAGGACTCCGTGGTGTGAATTGTAGATCATGTACACTGTGCGGTTGTCGCTCTGGGAGATGGTGCTGGCATCTGGGGGCCTCAAAACAGAAATCACGTGATAACTGCTGACTACAGTGGAATGGATATAAGAAAGAGAGTCTGAAAGGGACAGAGAGACAGACTGAGGAAGACGGAGTGAGAAAAGAAGACTTTCTTTCAGATTCTTGGCATGAAAACCTCAGTGTCAAAGCAAAGTTCCCTCGAACTCAAAGGCTCCTCTGAATGGATCATTTTGATTATATGGTTTAGTATGTGTCACCACACCACCAAAAAAACACAATAACTTGAAAAAAGCTATTCAGATCATGGATTTCAGCTTAAAACTTATTCGCTTTCAACATTAGCCATCCACTATTCAAACTATTGGAAGAGTCGTTCATGACTTTGACTCGTACCAATGTAAGGTGATATGGTTCAGTGGAATTTGCAAATAATTCAAGACTACAGGGACCAGATTCACGAAAGCTTTCTTAAGAAAATACTTGCGAAGGGAAACCTCAAGACTGTGACAATTCTCACTTATGCAAAGTCTCTGCTTTTGCTCTTTTGGCCTTTTGCCAGAGGAACAACATTCTTAGAAAAACCATCACTTACTTATGCCAAGAAATTTTAATTTATTTTGGGTTGGGTTAGGTGTAGGATTATATAGCTACAGTAATATTATGTCAGTGACCAGTACCCACAATGATAACAGGACAAACTTTGTGTGTGTGTGTGTGTGTGTGTGTGTGTGTGTGTGTGTGTGTGTGTGTGTGTGTGTGTGTGTGTGTGCTCTCGCTCTGTAGGAGATCACTTTGACCGAGGGCAGTAAGGTCTTTCAGACATGGAAGAATCCTCCTCCTCCTGTATACATGGAGTTTTTCTTCTTCAACGTCACAAATCCAACCGAATTCATGGCTGGGGCGAAACCACGGCTCACACAAATAGGACCATACACTTACAGGTAACACACACACACACACACACACACTAAACACAATCCACGATGCTCCTAAAGAGCAGTTTGGACCTCAGTAGTAAGTGTTACAACTTATGACAGCTCCGTTTTACACTTCAAGTTCGCGTTTCCCAATAACAACTAACGTTAAGAAGGACGTTAAGTTTTGCGTGTGTTTATGAAAAGTTTACTAAAGTTCTTTACTGACTCCGCCTCAGTATCTCTGCTTCGAAAGTGCCAGTTGGAAACTGACTACCGATTTAAATACATTTTCTGATTGTTATACCACAAAAGTATCATTAGGAAAATAATTAGTATAAAAACTAATAACATCAGTATTTAAATTACTGGTATAATACGACATACTATACATGTTTTGGCTCAGAATTGAACTAAGTGACTTTCACAGTGGGAGGCAGTGATGCTACCCACTTCACCGTCATACTTACAGCCAAAGTCAGTTTCATACTAGGAATTTGTGAATTTGTGTTTTATATAGTTTATGATATGTCGTTGTCGTGCATAGAACCTTTTGAAAAAGGAAAATTAGCTGCCTCTATCGTTTTTGAGGTAAAACTGCACGTGAACGTCAAGTTACAATGTTCTTAGTGATTTTCAAATGGGTCAGAATGCTGGTAAATTTCCAAACGAGTTTAAGTAGTATGTTATTAACGAAGGGTTTTGGGAAACACTTGTAAATTTGTATGTCAATGTTTGTAAATAAATGTTCCTAAACGCCTTTTCACACCGAGTCCGAAAAAAATGGACGTCAAGTTTTGAAAAAGACCACACGTGTGTCAGTGCAGTCCTTCACACCAAGTCCGAAACTGACGGACTGTGACGCTGCGTAAAATTTTTAGGTTTCTAATGTCTACGTTGTACAGATGCGTTAAAATCACGCTGGCCAATCAGAGCTCGGTTGTCAGGCAGAACAGCTCATTCTGGTAGCAGCGGAGCACAAGAGCTCATAGGACGAGCGACACGCTGACTCTAAAAACATGGATATTAAAGAAAATACCTGGTGGAATATAACTGAAAGGCTTGAGAATGATGGTGATGAACCTCACAGTGACTGGATGGAAGCATTTTCTTGTTTCTCTGTGTGGATTCTAATCTGTTCGTGCCCACATAAAACACAAACGATAGCTTTCTGCGCTAATCTCAGCTCGTGTTTTTGTTTTTAAAAGTTGACGATGTGAAAAAGACACGTTAAGAGAAAGGAAATTAAAGAAAGCAGAGTGTTAGACAAAAAATGCATCGGACTCGGTGTGAAGGTCCCACCGCATTAAAAACGTATCCGTTTGTTTATTGTGTAAAAATCGGACTTTAATATGAAGTTCTGAGGTACTTAGTGTTATGAACGTTTCGGGAAACCGTCCCCAAGTCCCCAATGTTACCTGTGTAGAGCTTCTCAGGCCTCTTAAACAATTCAGACATCGACAATTTGCTTCTTCGTTCTCTCTGAGGGGCTTTAAGATCTTGATGTTTTCTGTTGTTTATTCCCCTCAAGCTAGAGTCGTTTATGCATCTGGAATTAGGAGATACATGAAGCTGTTTTATAGGTGGCTGATTAGCTTTCTCTCAGAGAATTGGCTAGAATAAACGAACACTTATTTATTATGAAGAAAAAACATTCATATTGACTGAAAAAGTAAGAAGTAAATGAAATATGAAGAATTCAGTGATGGTTCAGTTTAAGGATTCATTAGTATTTGGATGTCTGTGTTCCCAAGATAACAATTTGTATTTATTTTACTTGAGTTTTAGCCTTAATTATAACGACATAAATATTTTTCTCAGATCACAGGATATTTTTTATCTTCTTACGATAATGAGCTGAGTGTGTTTTTCTTGAGTTCATTGCCATTATCGCAACATACCAAGCGCTGCTTTTCCTTGATTATGACTGATGTTTCCTAGACGCACAAACAGTCCTTTTAGACAGACTTGTTGTATAAAAAAGTTTGGCCAGCTTTCCAGATGCACCATGTTTCTGTAAGGGTAGGGCTTCCGTAACCTGTTAATTGTGTGTTAAAATTTACATTTTATTCCATGCAGACGTTTCCCATGCAAAAGTTTGCATATCCAAACTATTTGGCAAACTATCCAAACTACACCTCTTATCTCATTACTTAAGGCAGTGTGTAAATATCTGCTAAGCAGCAGAAAGTGACCCGAGTACAGCATGTCATGTGCAGCACTCAAAATGTTATATAAGGGTGTAGTCGTCTCTTAATTTTTAGTTGTTAAAACCTGATGTCAGTTTGAGACAGTATAATTAAAAACTGAAGGTTACTTATTTTATATTTCACTGAACAACAATGGTGTGCATGGCAGGGTTGCGAGGAGAAAGCCACTGCTCTCCAAAAAGAACATTGCTGCTCGTCTGCAGTTTGCTAAAGATCACGTGGACGAGCCAGAAGGCTATTGGAAGAATGTTTTGTGGATGGATGAGACCAAAATAGAACTTTTTGGTTTAAAATAAAAGCGTTATGTTTGGAGAACGGAAAACATTCCAGCATAAGAACCTTATCCCATCTGTGAAACATGGTGGTGGTAGTATCATGGTTTGGGCCTGTTTTGCTGCATCTGGACAGGACGGCTTGCCATCATTGATGGAACAATGAATTCTGAATCATATCAGAGAATTCTTAAGGAAAATGTCAGCACATCTGTCCATGAACTGAAGCTCAATAGAAGGTGGGTCGTGCAGCAAGACAACGACCCTAAGCACACAAGTCGTTCTACCAAAGAATGGTTACAGAAGAATAAAGTTCATGTTTTGGAATGGCCAAGTCAAAGTCCTGACCTTAATCCAATCAAAATGTTGTGGAAGGACCTGAAGCGAGCAGCTAATGTATGGAAACCCACCAACATCCCAGAGCTGAAGCTGTTCTGTACGGAGGAATGGGATAAAATTCCTCCAAGCCGGTGTGCAGGACTGATCAACAGCTACAGGAAACGTTTAGCTGCAGTTATTGCTGCACAGGGGGGTCACACCAGATACTGAAAGCAAAGGCTCACATACTTTTGCCACTCACTAATATGTAATATTGGATCATTTTCCTCAATAAATAAATGACCAAGTATAATATTTTGGTCTCATTTGTGTTAAAACTGGGTTCTCTTTTAGGAACTTGTGTAAAAAGCTGATGATGTTTTAGGTCATATTTATGCAGAAATATAGACAATTCTAAAGGGTTCACAAACTTTCAAGCACCCACTGTATATTACTGATTGGATGGGGAACTCTATCTGCTACGGACTGCTGTCAGATTTTCATTATAACCAAGCTGAAGCTACACATGAGACAGCAGCTTCTCCTTTGACTGGAATGAAAGCCTGCACCCATGCTGAGACATTGCGAATGAGGTTCCTCAGCCCTGGCTTGGACTAACAGACCATCCCTCCTATGTTATCTGTACAATAGCTGTTCTATTGTATAATTTAGGCCATAGCAAACATACACGCCTTCTCAGTTCTGAAACAGTGCCGCCATTGTGAAAGGTTCTTCCTTTAACAAGGTCCAGAGTCCAGTGTATAGAAACTTGACAACTCTTTTTGTCTGTATTGATTATTTAATACTGATGATTTGCTTTCTTTGTTATTCATATGTTCTGTTATTTGTTTTGTCATCCAATAATGTCTGTCCATTGTTAGTAGTTACATGTTCTATCTAATTGTAAGTGTCTTTTGGTCCTTGAAAAAGTGATTTATAAATGTAATTTATTATTATTATTATTATTATTAATAATAATAATAAAACTGAATTATTGAAATGGAGCAGAATCACAAAAAGAACTGATCCAGTCTCTGATAATGTTTTTATTGTGTTGTTTTAGGGAGTACAGACCCAAAGTAAATGTCACCTTTGTGGAAAATGGAACCAAAGTTTCTGCTTACACCCCCAAAACCTTTGTGTTTGTGCCTGAGAAGTCGGCTGGAGATCCGTCTGTGGATGTTATAACTACTGTTAACATCCCAGCTGTGGTGAGCAAATGTTTACACACGAGCCTTATTGTTTAGTGGCCGGCATAAAAGTTTATGTACGAGCGTAATAAGTAGAACCCGTTTCAGTTTACCAGGTGTTTGTTATCTTTATCTAGAGTGGGTATGCTGCTGTTTTATAACGTTTAATGTTGCACTCTGTACACTGCTGACAGTTTATAACAGATAACTACAGCAGTGTAGGTCTGGTTTTATAAATTGATTTAGTTTTTGTATATTTACTGTGTGAATTTCATTTTAGTTTTATTTTTAGTGTGTCTTTTTGTTTTGTTTCATTTTTTATTTATAATGTTAGTGTTAGTTATAATTTATGTAGTACTAGTAGTAGTAGTAGTAATAATAATAATAGTTTGACAATAGCCTGGGTACCTGGGTTTGAGTCCTGGAGGATTATTACTATACAGTCCTCACTCATGCACTCAAACATTAACTTACAATACACACTTTTCCCTTGCTTACACATTACTTAATCACGCGTTTAGGAGTCCAACAATACACATATAATAACACGTATTAATTCACCCATGCACAGACTTACATTGTCTCACATATGTTGTTTCGTTGTAGTGTGGGTTATCTACAGTTATAGTCAGGTAACATGATGTTCTAAACAGGTTGTTTGTTTTTCTTCCAGGCGGTGATGACTAAATTAAAGGAAGTGAGCTTTTGGGTCCGCTCAGGCATCGCTTTGTTCATGAATTCAGTTTTAACCACCATGTTCATGAGCCACACTGTGGACGAGCTGCTGTGGGGTTTTAAGGATCCGCTCCTCAGCCGTTTAAGCACCGTTAAACCCGAGGTGGATGAGAACTTCGGCCTCATGCTGAATGTATGTACTGCTCACTCAGTCACTAGAGCCTGGTACTAAATCACACTGGAAAGTTTGAACAACTGAGTATTACTGTGTATTACTGCCGTTCACCCACTCACTCAATCAAATCGTTCACTTAATCATTCATTCATTCCCTTACTCCCTCACACAAGCATTCAGTTACACATCATTGAATTAATATTGTATTCAGTCAATCACTCAATCCCATTTATTTTATTTTTTTCACAGTCATTATGGACTTAGTCGTGCATTCCCTCGCTCACTTATTATTTACCCAGGCTATGCGATCAATAAGTCGGCCTTTCACCTGCATGCTGGCTCACTCACTCACCCACTTCATCACTCATTATTTACTTAATAATACAGTTCAATTACTTATTCACTCACTCACTCACTCACAACACTCACTGGCTCACAAGCTTGCAAACAGTCATAACGTCACTGTTCCCACAGAAAAATGGGAGTCACGATGGCGAGTTTGTTTACCACACCGGAGAGCAGAACTACTTGGACTATGGCCGCGTCGACACCTGGAGGGGACAAAAGTAATGTCCTTTGACTTTTTTTTCCACCCCGTCGAACAGTATACCAGGACAATAGGCGGAAGGAAGAAGACAAAGATACTATCGAGGACCTTTATAGTGCATTGTCTCTAGCAGCTGGTCATAAGGCTCACCGTGACGCAGATTTTAATGATAAATGGTTGATCTTGATAACCTTGACTTGGTTTATTTATAAAGGCAATTTATCTTTAATTCCTTTCCAATTTTAGTAGAACATATTAATGAATAAGTGCACTAAGTCTCGAGACCTTACAAAAAGCACTAGTGGAGGGTCTGGAAAAAGTTCCCACACACTGGGCGCTGCAGATGTATTCCCAAAAAGGGTTAAAATGTGTGCATTCCAGCTGCAGAAACACATTGTAGTGTGTACCTGCCAGAAGGGGAGTACTCTTCATTTAGAACAAATGTCATTTGCATGGGGGGCACAAACGTTTGCCTAACACAGTATATAGAAAAATGATAAATAATAATAAATAGAAAGAAAAAGATATTTAGACCTTTCATGTAGAATACAATAGTTTTAAATGAGTGCAGGCAGAATAAGAAAGCTTACATTTTAATGGATTTCAATTCATTTCATATTTTCATTTTTTTTTTTCTAGGCTAATGTCCTACTGGGCCACCGATCAGACCAACATGATTAACGGGAGTGATGGCAGCGCTTTCCACCCATTCCTGACCAAGGAGGAGAGTCTGGACGTGTTTACAGCAGATCTGTGCAGGTAAAATGGTCTCAAGCAGTAAATTAGTAAAAGGAAACATAAGGGAGTTTTCGTGAGATGCTTCAGAAACACTTGAAACTGGTGTGAATATACACCATTGTTTTAGCACAGAAAGGACAGCAAAATATATACTATATATACTATGACTGCTTTCACAAAGGGGCACCCCTGGTCCCCCCGGCATGCCACAGACCCAGCCCCCATCACAAGAAGACCTCAGATGTACCCAACATTCAGAAACTCAGGAACAGATAGAAAAAGAACAGGGCCCGGCGCAGAAAGTCCTTACCAGGCCAACATCCTGGGTGCCGGTACGGGAAATGCTTCTCCACAGCAACTCAAAACCTCACCTTGCCAGAGGTGGGATACGAACCTGGGTAGCTCAGCACTGCAAACCAGGACTCTATCACAGAGCTACAGGTTGTGCTTTGAGTAGGCAACGAGCCTGGGAGCCATTTTCATTAGTAACAGGAGACTCGCATTCTGTCATTTGTGTGTATATCTTCTTTGGCAGCAGTAGTGCTTTTTCCATTATACATATCATCTCTCTTGTTGGATCGGATGTCTTTCGTGGCGCAGTGGGATTCTTTGGAGCCACAGCCAAAAAAAGCACCAAAAACAATTTGTACATGTGAACTTCCCTAATTGAAAACATGCCCAATATTGTTATAATGGGAGCTCAATAGTGTGGCTTAGAAGGAAATGACATGTCTGATTGTGTTAAAGGTTAATGGCAACGTGAACACAGTGAGCAATGAGTCTTTGAAGCGATTAAAATATTTAGACCTCTCACCTATGTTCTGATTTCTGCATTTGAAAATAACTGAAATATCTGAATATCTGGTCCAGATTTGAATCTTGTATTTGGTCTCACATTAAACGCAAATTAGCTGGGAAATGTTTAGCCATCAATGCTAAGTTTAGCAATACTGACTCTTCTTTTTGTAAAAAGCTCTAGGCAGGTTTACCAACATGGCTAAAGAAAGCTTAAAGTTATCAGAGGATTGGGACTGTATATGCAGTATAGGTAGGGTTGGGTATCGAAACCAAAATTCCAAGAACAGGATACCCGTTAAAAAAGTAGACTTCCAATTCCACTTATCGGTTCTCACTAATGCATTGTAAGCTTCAAATACATGGCTGCAATTGATGCAAAAAAACGTGTCTGCAAACGTGTCCGGAAGATGGACGCTCAAAAGTCCAATCAGGACTGGAATCGATAAAATGCAAATGATAACCAGCGTTAAGCACAAGTGAACTAGATGCACTCACCAAGTATTTTATTAGGAACACTATACTAATACTGAAGGAGGAAATTAAACAACCAAAGTGTTTGAGTCTACAGCATTTGCTCTTTTCCAGAGTGAACATTTTAGGGTAAGGGCCTAAGTCAAGATTACAACAGTGGAAGTATCGCAGAGCTCCAGATCTTCCAATTTGTAGTCCAGAGCCTTAACTGCTGACCAAACATGATCTCTTGTGTATGACCCAATAGGCAAAAGCACAGATTTATATGCAACTTGGCCGACCGTTGCCCTGCTTGTCTGTGTGTGAGTGCATGTGTGTGTGGGCAGCTGTGTCGCTATATAAATGTCATCGGTTCTGTCATGCAACTCTCAGCAACTGTTATCTTTGACAACCCCTTGCTTAGTTTTCAAATAAGCATGAAATGAAGTGAGAGGTCTGGTGTTCCCCAGTGGAAGAGTCTCACGTGAATTACTGAACTGCTTGAGTCTGAGTTGAGGTTTGGAAATTTAGGCTTAGACTTTAGTAATCGGTTGATATTAGAGGGCCCAGTGTGTGCCAAGAAAATTCCCCACACTGATACACCTTCACCAGAAGCTTGAACTGTTACCACAAGACATGTTGGATTCATTGGTTCGCTTTTTACACCACATTCTGACCATCTACATGTGGTAATGTTTGGGTCCAGTTTGGGTCAGCTGGCAGAAGTGGAACCTGAAATGGCTTATCCTGCTGTAATCTGGCTCGTGGGTCAATGTGTTGTGCGTTCAGAGATGTGTTGTTGGCGAGTGGATATTTGAATTACTGTAGCCTTCATGATAGCTCAAACAAGCCTGGCCTCGCTCTTCAACACGGTGTTCCCACCCACAGAGCTTTCTTTTGCTTGGTGGAATGTTTTTCGACCGTTCTGTTTAGAGTCTGTTGTGAGTGAAAATTCCAAGAGATCCACAGTTTCTGTAATACCAAGCCAAGCCATCTGAGACGAACAACCGTGGCCAGGGTCACAGGGATCCCACTTTTCTGACCCGGATCCTCAAGATTTTATGCTCCACACTTCTGAGACATGACTGGCTGTTTGGGTGACTGCATGACTTTTACTAAAAAGTACCATTTTGCTTTGACACCAACAGGACTTGATGACAGGGGTTGCAGCACCATTTCAGTTGATTGGTTACACTTACCACATCACACAATGAGTACCATCATACAGCCAGAGAAACATGAAGTAAGATAAACAGGATACTCTAGTTTGTTGGTGCTAGGTTTTAAGCAAGGGATGTTTTATGCCACAAGATTGTCAAATATTTTGTCAGAAGAAAGGAATACGACCAAGAGCATTTCCTTGGTTTGCATTCTTGTGTAATAAACTCACTTGTGTCTACATCCTGCTTGTGGAGATAAAAGAGCGAAGTTGATCCAAGAATTCTGATGGACTTCACAATGGCTAGCTTGGGTGTAATAGTGAGTGCATTTACATGCACTTGTTAATCCGATTATAATCTGAATTTCCGCAGTTATCTGCTTCATGTCAGCAGCATAGTCTGATGTCTCAGGTCAGATTAAGAGCTGGAATTATCCAGTAATCGGATTTCTCAGTGCATGTTATACCTTACTCTGATTTCAGAAGTTCTAGCAGAAACATGGTTGCCAGGTCCACTTATTCTAAGAGACTTCCCTTCTTTTGGGTTTGTTTCCACTGACCTGGTGCTTGTTTCTCACGTGGGATCTGGCAACCCTGGAATTGAATGCAGCATCCGTGATACGGCTACCAAACTCTTTTGGGCAGACTCTGAAACGCAGTCTATGCTTGAGGAAATGAATAATTTCATTATTTAATAATTAAAGTTTGACGTTTACGTCACATCTTTCTGTGAGATTATTGGCTGGTTGCAAAGTAGAAATCCAATTATTGTCTGAGTCACGTAAACCAGGAGCTTTCCCATTATCTGATTACTCAAGTGCATGCAAATTCTTGATCAGATCACTGACGAAATCTGATTTTCTGCTGTTATTGGATGAAGTGTATGTAAATGCCCTCAGTGATTTAGTTGTTTATTTGTTGTCATGCAACCATTTGTTATCCTGGTGGGACACGAACCCAAGCTTCTGATATATTTAAAACCAGCGTCAGGAAACATTTTGGTATAAATCTGAGCTTTTTCCTTTTTCTTCTTGTCTAGTCACATGGAATTGTTGTCTTCTGAGAATTTTATGGTAAGGGAAGACTTATTTCCGGCAATACCCTTGGCCTAAAAGCACACGCTTCACCCCTTCTTTGTTTACCACGGAAAGAATCTGCATCTTTATGACATCCATGGCTCCCATGGTTTGGATCCGTGACCGCCTACATGGTCACGCTAACTCTGGTCTTGTGTTCAGCCGGAAAAGCTGCATTAGTACAACCTGAGACAACCTGTGCATGTTCGCTGTTTCCTTTCCATTGACTTTATCCCGGTTTCAAAGAATGGGAAATGGAAACACACAACATCCTTTGTGCAAGAGCTCATAACTAATTTTCCTGTCTGGACACTTAGTTTCCCAAGATTCCAGTGGATCCAAGATAAACAAAACAGGAGAGAGGTCTTTACTGCCAAGTCGGACAAATGTTAAGACATTGTATGAGCCTATCTACAATAGTTTATTAACGAACAGCTAATACAGATAAGAGTTCTCAAATATAACAATAGGCTGCTAATAAACAATATGTGGTTCCTTAATAAATATAGAATTAATGCTCAGGGGCCACAGTGGAAGTTCTCTAGCTCACCACCACAGTGACCTAGGTTCAAGTACTGGAGTTGTCTTCCAGGCAGATCGGGCATCACAAAGGCAATATTGCCTTTGTCTGGGGATGGAGGCTGGATAGGTTGCAGCAGCAGTGCGCCCTGAACTAGCACCCAGTTGAGGGCACATGCTCAACTGCACCCTGTGATTTCTAGCATGGGCTCTGGGAAAAGCAGGGCTGGAAACGGGGGAAACACAACTTTATATAGAAAATACAAAAATGACCCCATTTTAAACATGTATATTATTACTATTGTTATATTATTACACTTTCCTACTGTATTACTGTGTTAATAATACGAAGTATGCACTATAGCTTGTGATGTTAGTGTTTTGATGCCATGATTTAAACTTTTGAAGCATAACTTCTCATATTTATTCTTATCCCATTGTATCCATTTTTTTTTATCCAGGTCCATCTACATGCGGTTTGAGAAAGAAGTGACTGTCAAGGGGATTCCAGCATATCGGTACACTCCTCCTCGTGATGTGTTTGCCAGCGGAAAGAACAATCCAGAAAACGAAGGTTTCTGTCTGGATAAGAAGAAATGTCTGGACGATGGAGTGCTAAACGTGGCCGTGTGTCGCAAAGGTAATGATGATCATTTTTAAAATGTGCCTGATAATGATAACAATAATAGTAACTATCATCATCATCATCATAAATATATTTATATGTCAATTCATATATAGCAAAACTGCTCTGTAAGCTGTCTCTGGTGAGGTTCGACATGTGTTTTGGATTGGCAAGTGCTCCCCTCATTTCCCTGGTTTGGTGCCCTTAATGGCTGTAATGACCACACCCATAATGGCTGTGTTCAGCCCCAGCAGAAGCTCCCGTTTCGCAGTGCTCCTCTGGGGGACACAGACCGGGGGTGCCCCCACATACACAGTAAAATAAACTAATAATTTATACTATCACTATGAATAATAATAAATAGCCATAATTTGCCAATCAATGTAATATTTAATTATTATTATTAATGTTACTGGTATTATTATCATTATTAACCATACGTCATAGTTATAATTTTAGCAATAACTAATCCTACTAATGATAACAATAATAGTAACCTCATCACAATAGCGACGATAATTATGTTAAAGATGATTAGTATTTACTGATTGTTGTGATGTAAGATTCAGCTGACAACACACACGCTCTGGATACTTTTGTCCTTAAAGCCTAGACATGTGACAACCCCCCCAAACACACTCTCTCTCTCTCACTCTCGCACTCTCTCTCTCACTCTTACTAAATCTCTCTTTCGATTGCTCTTACTTTCCACCCTGTAAACCCTGTCACCTGACATAATGGTTTCTATTAGCACATTTCTAATCCCCCACCCACTGCTTGTGTGTGTGTGTGTGTGTGTGTGTGTGTGTGTGTGTGTGTGTGTGTGTGGCTGTGACTCCATGGCTATATGCAGTTTTATGGCCTCATATATTAGCAACAACCTTTCACTGTTATTACTGTGAACTATTAGAACGTTGCTCTTGTTTAACTTGGACGTGACAGTGATCGCTTACTATTTACTCGGATTATAGGTTATAGGTACAAAAACAATGGTCTTTTTTGAATATTTGTTTTAATCATACACAGCTACAATGTTTTGGCACCCCTAGTCAAAATACATGACATGTATTACCTTACAGTGCCTATAAAAGTATTCACCTCCTTGCATATTTTCCTTTTTCAGGTAGAATCATGGTCAGTTTTTTGGGTTTTTTTTTTACAAGAATTTACAAAAAAAACCTTTTCAATGTCAAAGTCAAAACCGATTTCTAAGAAGTAGTGTCAATTTATTAAAATTTATAATGTAAAATAAGTGATTGCGTACATATTCACCCCTTTAAAGTGGTTGTCCTAATTCAACAGAGGTCCACACAAATGGTGCTAATAGTTTCATAATCAGTCAAACATAGATCACTGATAGAGTGTAGCGGATATGTCTCAAGTAATGGAACATCCGGATACTGGTTAAGTACTGGAACATCTGGATACTGGTTAAGTAATGGAACATCCGGATACTGGTTAAGTAATGGAACCTCGGATACTGGTCAGTATTCCTGGCTGCAAATACACCATGAAGAGAAAAGAACACGCCACAAAACGTAGCTTAGAGCCTCTGCATACGACAGCTGTTTTCCAGGTTCTTCGCCAGTCAGAGCTTTATGGAAAAGTGGAAGAGTTTCAAAAAGAAAGCCAATGTTGAATAAAGCCCATATTATAGCTCGACTGCAGTTCGCTCAAAGGCATGTTTCAGACCAAGATCAACTCGAAGAAGATCCACTTCTTCTGTCTGTTGAGACCAGAATGGAGCTATTTGGCCATCAGACCAGACGCTATGTTTGGGGGACACCAAGCACTGCACATCACCACATGTGGTGGTGGCAGCATCATGCTGTGGGGATGCTTCTTGGAAGCCTGTGAAGGTAGAGACTAAAATGAATGCAGCAAAATATCCTGATTCAGTCTCCCAAAGAACCTTGACTTGGGAGAAGATTTCTTTTCCAGCAAGACAATTTCCCAAAGCATACCACAAAGGCTACATAGAAATGATTTAAAGACAAGATGAATGTTCTGGAGTGGCTGAGTCAAAGCCCAGACCTCAACCCAAAAGAGAATTTGTTTCTGGACTTGAAAAGGGCTGTTCACGCCCGACCCCCGTGCAACCTGACAGGGCTTGAGCAGTTTTGCAAAGAGGAACGGAGTGTCTGGATGAGCCTGAGTGAGACCAATGCACACAGACTCAGTGCTGTGATTGTGACCCATGGTGCAGCTACTAAATACTGACTTGAAGGGGGTGAATATTTATGCAGTGACTTAATTTACATTATACCACAGGTAGTTCCGACCCACAATCTGAGAGACGTCTTCCGCCGTTACATTATTGACCATAACGGCACTGTGACCGACGCTCTATAAGTATTAATCCGCGGCACACACGTAACCTGGCAATGACGCCGGCCAGAAAAAGCCGTCAAATTATACTGAGTAAAAATGAAAGTTATTTCACTTTAGAAAATCTATTGGTTTTTGAAAACGATATTAATTGAAAGATGTGAAGCTATTAATGGACCATACCTGAGCCAAAGGTTTTATCACCTTTTAGGATTGGGAAGCGCTGAAAAGCGAAAAAGAAAAGTCAGTACTTTAAACCAATCGCTCCCGCGCTCTTAACAGGATTCACAGATCGAATGTAGAGCAACGAGAATGAGATCAGTTTAGGCTTCAATTCAACAAAAAATGACCCGGAATCAGCTTAACTCCCTCACAAAGACGTCGTTTGAGGGGCTTTTAAACTCTGCATCTTTCATTAAACACCATGCACGGTATCGGGCGTTCATTGATCTGACAGGTGGTGTATTTTATAAGTCCAGCTCTAAACCAGAGAAAGCTGCTGCTGCTCTTAACTCTGCCCTACATTTCTGACATGATCAGATTAACATTAAGAGCTCATCATACAAATTTATAATCCACTAATCAAAACGGGAACCAGACTTGGTTTTATAACACCGGGATCTCAATCAGATTGCTTCAGTCGGTTAGAATAGTGGATCTTAGTAAACAGATGCCTTGAAACCCGACCCATTTATTTGCTGATGTAAATAAACTTCCGTTTTATAAATAAAAACTTTACCATCGATTATATTGGTGTTTAATGTATGAATAATAAACAGTATGGGTTAATTCTGTCCTTAGACTTTAATGCCAGCGAGGGATAACGATAGAAGGAACTATTTTACATCGCGGAAAGGTGATAAACGTTTGTTTTTTAATCGTTTTTTTTGTCTTTTAATCTTAAAAATCTACAATTAAATGTAAACGATTAACGCAACTGTGGTATAAAAGCAATAAGGCACTCGAGGGGGTGCATTATTGTGAATATATCACAGGAAAGAGGCGCTAACAACACCTCTTTCCTGTGATATATTCACAATAATGCACACCCTCTCGTGCCTTATTGCTTTATTATACATTTTTATTTCATTGACAGTACTTAGTAGGAATGTGTTTTCAGTTGGACACTGAAGGTTTTTTTTTTGTAAATTCTTGTCAAAAAAGTCAAATACTATTGACCAGGATTCCATTTACGAAAGAAATAAAAGAGGAAAACATTCCTTCAAGGGGGTGGCTACTTTTTATAGACAGTGTAAGCGCTCTTTCTTTCAGTTCCTCTGTAGCTTCCCTCTCACATGCACATATGTTGTCAAACACACGTGTTGGAAAAATTTCACCTCTGTCCTAGTAACACATTCGATTAGTACACTGTGTATGATTTATGTTATGTGTCCTTTATTTCAGCCTGCTGAATAGGAACAAAGAAAATAATGGTGATATTTTTGGCATCGACTTGTGGAACAGGACATTATTCATAAATAACTGGTCAGCTCATGACATTATAATGACAGTAAACGCTGTATTACACTACACTGGTAATGCGAGGGTTCGATTACATGTACAATCATAGCTACTCTGAAACTGTCCCTAAGTTGCTAAGAGTTTGTGAGTTTTAGAAACAGTCCAAATATTGTTGGCCTGTTTGTACTAAGGATAATGAATATAAGGTTATGTCAGTACAACTACAGTGACATTGTCAAGCGTGAAAGTCATTTTAAGAAAGGAATGCGATGGTTTAGCGGACACGGCTCTGAACTGTTAATCAGTTCATGTCTCAGTTCCACCCTGCTGCCAGTGTTCGGCCCTTGAGCAACACCCTTAACCCTTAAAAGCTGCCATGTTCTTTTGGTGGAGCAGGCTGAGCTTGGTGAGGTCGTAGTACACTATGAAGATAGCTCCCCCTGCATACTAGGGCTGTGCTAAAAATCGATACAGCAATACATCCCGATATTAATTTCACGATATATTTAATATCTATTTTTTGAAGGAAGAAAAAAAACATTCAAATGGGGCGTAAACTACAATCTCCGCTCCTGTAGATGTCGCAGTACACCACTTGTATTTTAGCTGTTTTTATATTTTCAGTGAACTATGTCTAATATCTATCGCAATATGCATCGTATCGCAACACATCGTGATATAATCCTATCTTGACCCATATATCGTGAGGCGTATCGTATCGTGAAATCTGACCGCAGTAGTATCCGGAGATACCATCCAGGTATCTTTAAGGCACTATGGATTTTCATTTTGGTTGCATACTACTTTTAGGCAGATTTAGTACGCGAATATGTATGAATACGTAGTGCACCACTTCGAATACTTCCAAATCCTTCAACTGTTTCATCCAATGTTCTGGAATGTCCAGTGTTAATGATCGGAAACTTTTTCTAATAGTACACACTGAACTGTTGAGTAACCATCATGGGTTCAGGTGGTATTTGGGTGAGAGAGCACACAGTGGAATGACGGAGGTGTATCATGGCATGTTGAGGGTAAAAATAAAGGGAGAATGACAGAATGGCCAGAGAGCCTGACTGAGCCGGTGAGAGCTGTGGTGTTGTGACAGAGGTCACGTGGCGCCCTTGGTGGAGTTGTGTTGTGGTGTTTTTAAGGCCTATTTTCAAAATGTAACATTAGAAAAGTTCTTTTCTACTCCAGTTTGTGCGTCAGCATATAACCACTGTCATACAGAGTTGAAGCAAGGCGGCAAACCGTCAGGCCCCGAAGCAACAAGTCTCAAACTGGGTCAGGTGTCACACCGGTCCGATTTTGGTTATGTCTCAGGAATGGACCTGTCATGGACCTTAACACCATTACTTTTGAAATTCATTGGAAAGCTAAGAATGATGAGCTTTTTGTTCAGTATGTGCCTGACCTTACAGTCATGTTAAGAAATATAGGACAAAGACTTCTCAGGAGAGGGACTACTGATATTAAAATGTGGCAAACTTTCATATTTTTTTTCATATTTAAGTTCCTGCAGAGATCTTCTTACCAAAACAATTGTCAACCAGTGGTGCCCAAACGTTTGCATGGAACTACTTCTAGTCTTTAAATCTTATGCTGTATAAAATGCTGGGGAAGGAATTTCTGTGGCATTCTGGCGAGTCAAAAGTCACTGAGCTTTTTGGTATGACCTATTTCACCAGAATGGAGATTGCAGGGCATTATGCTTGAATTATGCACCTGTTTAGCAACTGGAGTTGCTCAAATAGGGAAATCTCTGGTTAGTCAGATGTGCCTACTTACGTTTCATTGTGTGTTTAGTATTTTGATCTTCCAGTATAATGAAATAGAAATGGTATTAAATATAGTTGTTGCCTCTCTCTCTGTGTTTCTATCAGGTGCTCCAGTTGTCGTCTCTTTCCCCCATTTCCACTTGGGTGCTCAGAAATACATCGACGCCATAGAGGGAATTTCACCAGTGCATGAGCACCATCAGACTTTCCTGGACCTGAACCCAGTAAGACACGGATGCGATCTTTAGAAAATCTCATGACCAAAATGTGAATGTTGAACGTTGAAATCTGGGTTTTGTCTTGAATATGGCCTTAAATTACAGTTCCTCTAGTGGTAATTGTGCAGTATCACCACGAATAATTCCAACATCATAACATGCACTATACAAATAATATAATTAAGCTGCTACAGACAGTTTACGACACCATTTGTTACAGACACCTGTGTTCTCTAATGAATAGATCTATGTATATAAAAGTTAAATTTACATCTCTGTGTTTGTGTGCGTGATGCAGACCATGGGTGTGCCAATCCGTGCCGCTAAAAGAGCCCAGATAAACATTATGCTAGAAAGAATAACTGGTTTTCCGTGAGTAAATGTCTTTCTATACCACTGTCCAAATATATATAGTGCATGCATACATTTATATGTAATATTCTGAATTACATTAGTTAAAGTTTGTGTGTGTGTGTGTGTGTGTGTGTGTGCTCTCTTATACTGCAGTATAACCAAAAGCCTGAATGGTACCATCTTCCCCGTCATGTTCCTAAATGAGGTAAAATACATGTTGCTGTTATTATTCTTATTAACAATCACTAGCCAAAAAGGGGTGCTAGAAGTTATAAACTGACAAAGCAGGTCTCACTTCTCCAGATGCGAGATACAAACCAGTATGGCTCAGCGATAGCGGGCACCCTGGTTAGCATCCTGCCTCTGGCGAGGTGAGATGTGAGTTGTCAAGTACAGAGTACATATTGATATGTTTTTTAATATAGTGCATAATATCAGGCTAGAAATGATAGCTTATTACTTTTTGTTGAAGATTTCTTGTAGAAAGCAATAGCACGCACATTTGTAGTGGACAAAAAACTACCTAGTAGCATCAGTTCACGAGTCCACCTCTGCTGAGAGCTGGGTTTGAGTCCCAGCAGTGCCTTCTGACAAGGTAACTCAGGCCAGATTGGGAAGGAGTGAAGGCCAAACGGGGTGATTCATGTGCCTTGCTGCAGTAGCAAATCCTGCTTGGCCCTGTGATGGATTGGCATCGCATTCAAGGTGAGTTTCTGCCTGCACCCATTGAATCACGGGATGCCCAATCACCCCCACCATGATCCTGAGAGCCAAGACTTACAAATAGCAGTAATTCTACTGGGGTATGAAAGGACTATATATCTATCCTATTGTGTTAATGACATCTGAAGTGTGTGTATTGTACTGTTATTAATGAACTGCGTTTGTCTGTGTGTTTTAGTCTGTTGTGATTGACGATGCATCAGCTCAGAGGCTGCATAGGATGCTCATTATTGTGTCTCTGGTTCCAAACTTCCCCTACATCCTGGTGGGTCTGGGACTCGTTATGATACTGGTCAGCGTCCTCCTCCTCTTACGCGCCCGCAAGACCAAGGTAAACAAAGATTACGTAGACAACACAGTATTTCACGTACATCATTACAATATCTGACACTATTATGCAGTATTTCTATTAAGATATCATTAAGATTCATGAAAACAGAGACACACCTGTGCTATAGAAGAACATGGTCTAAGTGCTTGTTTTCCACATCTGATTTGTGTTCCAATTTTTATTTCCTCCTTTGTCCTTTTCTCCTGTAGAGTTCTGCAAAGGCAAAAACATCATATTCTCCTGTCAGTGTTAAAGACGAAGACCCGGCCGAGAAAAATGGCACTTTCATTGGCATGACACCTGTTGAGAAATCTTGAAAAGGGCCTGCTCAGGTGTGACTGTGTGTGACTATGAGAGAGAGTGTGTGTGTGTGTGTGTGTCTGTGTGTTTGTGTTCTACAGATGCTCCTACAAACAATGTTCAGTACTTTTTAACGGATCAGTGGGTGACTTCCACTCAGGACTACCAGAACTGCCATCAAGCTAAAAATAAACAGAACAGGAATGTGTGAAGGGCAGCACAGTGGTGCAAGTGGTTAGTGCTGTCACTACACAGCTCCAGAAGTCCTCGGTTCGATATCTGATGTCCGTGGGGGTTTTCTCCCTTAACAAGTCCAAAGACTTGTTACATCAGTTGGTCTGTCTAAATTGAGCCCTGTGTGTATGCCCTATGATGTATTGGCCCCCTGTCTAGTGTTGGTTTCTGTCTCACACCCTGTGCTGCCCATTATACCCCTGTATTGGATTAAGCGGGTATGAACATGAACGAATGGATCGTTGACTGCGAGAGTGAATGAATGAATTAATGACAAGTCTCTACATCCTTGATTTGACTGAAAATATTTTGTGTTTGTGCCAATGAAGCTTCTACCAGGTCATGTTATCTGAAGCTAAGGCTCAGACGTCAGCAGTTACAGTTGAAAGGAAATTTCATGTTTTTTCATAAATAAATTCCTGATTTTTTTTAGACCGCAGGGATTTAACAGTTGCAAACTACACTACTGCATTTGTGCCTTATAGTCAGGTTCAAAAGTAACAGAGAACTGCGTTTATTTCATCAGCTATCAGAAATCAATTCAAAATCATTTTTCTTATCATTCATCATGCTTCACTAATTTGTGCTGTTGTCATTGAATCCTTGCCTGTGGGTTTTGACTGTGCGTCCATTTCCTCCAACCACACAAAAACTTGCCACTGAATGGGTTGGCTACTCTACATTTTTTTTAATTACAATTGCTTGCATAGAATCTTGTAAGCTTGTTTCAGTTGTAAGTTGAAAAAACGAAATGTTACTGAAGCCCGACCCCAACTCCACCCTCAGTCTAGTTTCTGGCTTGGGCTCCAAATAAAGCAGTAACTGATGATGAATGAATGCATGCATGATCATAAATGGCTGCAATACCTAGGCCATTTTAAGAGGCTGGGACGTATATGTGATAGCCACTGAGATATTGAGATTAATGTCATATCACTGGTTAATAACTGATGACCTAAAACCTTCTTTGACTTTTGGACCTGCTCGTGAGCTGTTTGCTTTAACTTTGTGCACAACAGTGTGTAAACTGCACTGAAAAAATGTTACAAACAATCCATATGTTTATCCCATTTCATGTGTTTTAGCATTTCAACCATTGTATGATTTTTAAATGTGTTGATAAGTTTGTAAGAATGTATTCATTAGGCAATTGTTTTTATTCTATTTTTGATTGACAAATGTGTTATGCCATATGACAGTACTGCTTGCTTAGGTTACTTTGGTATTTGTGCCAAAACTGCAGTACTAAATACACAGTAGTGTTTTTTTCTTCCAATAGAAAGGTATGGCTAATATTTCAAATAATGTTACCGTTGTCACTCTGTTTTTAACAGCTATAACTAAACCTGAAAATGATGGTGAATGAAATATTAATAATTATATAGTCATTATTGCACTAAAACTCAGTATTATCTTAAAGTGCACCTCTTTGTTGTAAATGTAATATTATTTTACTTTGCAGTGTACTCAGTGTCTATTGTTCACTACTTAGCAATTTTCAGTCCCATTTAAACCAGACAGTTGTTTTATATTTCACCAGTATAAACTGTGAGTAACTAATGGGTGATTTTGATCTGATCTGATAATGTACTGAAGGGATTTAATCCACTCAGTCTGGTATTATTTACTATACACTCTATATTATGTCATTTCCAGTGGCTGACTCTTACCACTGAGTCGTCAGAGCTGCTATGTTTAGGATATATTGTATATGTATGGGTGCTGGGAAAAGTGCTGTCTGGATGGGACGCCAGTCTGCCGCAGTGTTCCATATCTGCACCAGCTGACCTTAAAGTTACAAGCCCAGCCTGGGGTTCAAACCACAAACCCAGGTCCTCAGGAACAAGAACTTCCAACTCTTGTGTAATATATATATAGCACCGTTATAGTTTAGTCATTTCTATGAACAATATGCCTTAAACATTAAGGAGAACCAGGATCAAGACTGAAATTATTTCATATGTTAGTTTGTTTTGCTCACTTAGTCCTTATTTGTCCGTACATCACTAAAGAATAGCATCGTTTCCCACATTGTGACACCTTCTAATTTTAGACTAGAAAGCAGGATTTAAAAAACAGAAAACAATCCTATCGCCCTCACCCAGCTGAAATAAAAATATGAGCTTTTGTTAAAGGTTTTTTAGAGGACTGATGTCATGTAGGAGGCTAGCAGTTCTTTGCGATCGACTACACATTAACATTGGGATCTGAATCCATGTTCCACCTTTCACAAGCCAGATGGATGAAACCAAAGTCGTGCTTTGCGTTACTTCCATACAAATGTGGTATTTCTGTAAGAAATACAAAGCATTGTGGAAGAAAACGTGTTT
Organism: Ancistrus triradiatus; assembly: GCA_025084515.1. Classification (NCBI taxonomy): domain Eukaryota; kingdom Metazoa; phylum Chordata; class Actinopteri; order Siluriformes; family Loricariidae; genus Ancistrus; species Ancistrus triradiatus. Next base: position 198,803 of record JAJAGP010000096.1, read on the forward strand.
CAACTTCCAGTTCACATTGCCTTAAATGAGGACCAGGTGACTTATCCTTCAGTGCAGCAATATTTTGAGTTTCATGTGAAAACATACATATTGTTCGAAGTATAACAAAGCCTAATCGTCTCATACATTGTACTGAAAACCCATCCATATCCGTCTAAACTCAGTGGTTTCCTTTGTGCCACAGGATTTATGGGATTGAACAATGTCCGTAGTACTGAATAATTAATAATATTGCAGATTTTGACTGAACATATTTTCATATTCTTTTATTTGCTCAAAAAAATTGATTTTGGAAGGCATGTAGCTTGGACCATAACAAAAATATGTGCATTTTATTGCCATGTGAACTTTGTGCCAAAATTGCAGATTGCTTTCTTCAAAAAGTGTGGACTGTTTTATTCAAGTTTATTTCAGGAAGCCTGTATAGCCTAATCTGTACTTGTGCTACAGGCCCAGTTTGCAGACTGCACAATTATTCTGTATATAGGACAAGACGTCCTGTTTCAAAAATAAATCAATCTGTTTTAACTCATTTGTGTTTGGTTTTCATTGGGAGTACCTGACAGCATGTTCTTGTGTTCCTTTATTCGTTTCTTAGTTCTATAGAATTGCTGCAGATTCTATATTACAGTTTGGATTCAGTTAAAAATAGTGGAGATGAATGCTCGGGTGGTGCAGCGGGAATTCACTAGCCCACCATTGTCGTGACACGGGTTCGAGTCCCAGTGATGCCTTCCAGCGAGATAGTTTCAAACGTCTGAAGCTCTGCCGTATAAAGCCAATAGTAATTCATTATTTGTCCACTAGAGGGCTGCAGTGATCGGATTAACGCCCTATTCAGATCGGATAAGTTTGTCAGTGGGACATCAGTGATACAAGTCTCCTTCTTGATAAAACTTGCGTCTAAATGGTAAATAAAAATTCCTGCAGGGCAAGCGAGTTTCTTGAAGGTTTGTGTCACATTTAACTGACTGATACAACTGATCAGAATTTATAGAAAAGCAAAAGTATATAGCTATATATTGTTCATATTTAAACATCAAGTATTTATAATAAGTAATAATAATAATAATAATAGTTGTATATGCCATTAAAATAATCCCTTTAATCAGTATCTGGCTTTGAATTGTTTTGTCTGTTTGTTTCTCATTTCATCAATATCCAGTAAAATACATAGCGCAGTGACTAGATTCAGGCATGTCTCTGATTGGATTCGGTTTGACTGCACAAAAACGTTTTCAAATCAAATACAATGCAATTTCCATTAAAATTTTACAGATGTTCATCCAGACAGGACTAAAATGATCAGAGCACTGCTGAGTTAGGTGAAAAACATTTCTGTTTGAAATTTTCTCACAGGAGAAGGGAGAAAAACACTTACATGGCCGATGCGGATGGAAATAAAATCACAGAGTTGAAAAGTGGAAATGACCCCAGGACCATGTACATTTAATTCCATCCAGAGTATCCACAAAGAGCAAAGTGCCATATACAATAGTGTGTCACATAAGAACATATTTAGTAGGGTAGCATGTGGTTTGGGAGATGGTCATAGACTGATCAGGCTCTGCTATCAACGTTGGAGTATCTGGAAAAAAAATCTGACTTTTTTTCAACCCTTTAAGGAAGGGTTTTGGGTGTTTTTGTTTTTTTTTTACTACAAAAACTGCAACATTCTTTTGAAAAACCAAAAGACATACAAGTTTTGGTGTGGCTGTTGAGGTTAAGATTAGGTGTAGCACAGTAATATTACGTGAATTGATTGTCCCCCAATTCTAGAAAGACATATGTGGGTGCACGTAATATATTATCTACAACATCAGCCTTAGGGTAGGTGTATCATGATTTCAGCTGCACAAATACGGTGTAAATAACGTTAAAATTGAGTGTAACGATTTGGGGCAATCTGTCCTTTAAATGTACCTCAGAGTGTTAACGTCCACTCCATTAGGTGGTGCTGCTAAACTCCAAATAAGAGCTTCTTTTCCTTTCCCACGTTACTGCTAATTCATCAGCGTCACCAACATCAGGACAACAAAACCAACCGGACCAAAAACACAAACCTTAAAGACCATATCGGTGAGTGGAATTAACACACGGTAGTGTTAAAATGTTCAGGTTGGGGTTAAAGTAGTTTTCGCCAGACAGACAATCATTAGTTGGATATAGAACCTTTAGCTTCGTGGCTAACGCCATCCAGTGTAGCTAGCATACAGAAACTAAAAAGCTAGCTTAACCGTCTTAAGCCGACTTTCATAACGCTTTCATAGAGTAACGTCTGACGATATTTCGATGAATATTTGTACTTAAACGTTCAGTATAATTACATAGCATTATAAATACTATTAAAACCTTATATAACATTAGGAGTAATAACCCTGTATTTCCAAGCAGGTTTAATAAAGCCTGAGTTCCTAAATAAGCTCCATTTAAAAATCTGTCCGATGTAACCGTTGGTTTGATCGCCTCAGAAATTTGAACAACCAGACCGTGCACGAGCACACAACAGCCAATCATGGTGAGCCACTCATAGAGAAAAGTCGCGTGGCGTTACTGTAGAGTAAATAATCAGACATTTGTGTATATACAAAATAATTGATATAATAAAATATGAAAGTAATATAAATCTAATGAAGTGTATGACCTATATGAAATATAAGCTTAAAATATTTAAAGAATCAGAGATAGAGCCTTTTGGTGTTCGTGTACAACTGAATTTTGTGAGGCTCTTGTGTCACCAAAAAGCACGATCCCAGCAGTGAGGCAGAAGTATTTTTTAGCTGGAAAATGGAAGTATGATTATCTAGAAATACGGTCACAACAACTCAAGACATCAGCAAAATGGTGATTTGAAAAAATTCTCAAACGTTGAGTCACAGTGCAAGAATGTGAAAGTATTACTATGGCCATCCCAAAGCCTGACCTGAATCCTGTAGAGTATTTATGGACTAAACTCAAAATGTAAACAAGGATGCCCCCAAACTGGAGTAAGTTTCACCAGTTCTTTCAGGACAAATTTGTGTGAAGCCTGTGAAATGCTTGTCCCCAAGTGTTTGGTTCAAGTTTAATAATTGAAATGCAATGCCATCAGTAACTAACCAGAGCCCTATCTTGGCAGAATTATATTTACATGTTGTCCTGCGGTAATTTCCTCTTTCACAGGAGTTACTCTGTGATTTTTATGTCTGATGGTATTGCCCATATTTCCCGCATCACCTTAGAAAATTGGACATTTAACTTTTTCTTGGTCAGGTTCACTGGAACTGAATTCAGGTGAGAAGGCTTTTCTGCTAGTCAGATTTAATCTGTATCCAGTGTGACCGCTGCAGTTGTTATTTGCTAAAAACAAATGTAAGTACACTGTCAATCCATCACATGGCTCAGTAGAGGTTGTTTCCCTCTCCACCCTCAGACATGGGCAATTTTGCCTGTGTCATGCCCAGCCTGGCTCAAAGGCACTGCTGTAGCTCAAACTTGGGTCACCAAGTGTGCCATCCAAGTGTCTTTATGCTAGAATAGTCATATAAATGGCTAAATGCTGTTTTTTTGTTTGTTTTTAGTGTGTACTTGAGCTGTAGTTATGGTGTGCATCCCCTGCATCGTCATCCCTGTCCTCTTGTGGGTTTATAAACGCTTCCTGGAGCCCATCATCTATCCATTCATATCTCCGTTCATCAGCCGATTCTGGACCAAAACAGCAGTTCAGGAGACGGGGACAGGAGGAGCCAACAATGACAAGGTAGAACAAATTTTGACCGTGGCATCAGATCCAGAATTCATCCTGATGTCTAATAATAACAGTAGATTCACATTTTAAATCAATTTAACATGTTGCAGTTAAACTAGATACTGCACTTATCTTAACAATTTTTTAAAAATCTACTATTTGGTGAAGGGCTGTTGATGGGCTCACTATACAGAGGTGACCTTGGGTTCTTTTTGGATCAATACCAACTTCTCGCCCAACCTTTAGTAAACAGTATTTATTGTCATTGTACAAATATGCTGGTGTAGAGTATAGTTTAGTACAGCAAATATTTTCTCTTTACATGTCCTCACCAAGCAAGTTTGGTCAAAGGTCTGGGTTCTCGCCTCTGCAGTACAAAGAGTTAAGGGTCCTGCGATGGACTGGTGCGCTGTCCAGTGTGCCCTTCTCCCTATCCCCAGTGAATAACAGGATAACAGAATTCTCCCCCTGTGACCCTGACCTGGATAAGTTGGGGTTAAATAGGAGAATAAGGGAAGATTATCAATGACTGTGTGATTTTTGCAAAATCATTTGGGGTTGAATTCTGACTGTGCTTTTCATCTGGGCTGGGCAATCACACAGGCACTGCCGGGGGTGGAATGTGGAATTGAACAAACAAACCCTTGGGTGACTGACCCATCTGGCTCTGTATCTTTGTACTTCATGTTTTGAGTGTTATGTGTTTTAAACCCAGTAGCCATTTCTTATTTATGTATTGCCATTTTGATTTCCCCCTTCAGGTTGAATGCAATGGAAACGCAAAGGAGTGTGCAGTTAACGGGACGGCAACGGCTTCAGACAAAAAAAAAGACTGATGCTACACATACCTGTACAAACACTTGATCATGCTTCATGTATACGACTGTAGATATCTTAATCGTCAAACTCTACATCACTGTTTCTTATGAATATTATCAGTTTCTTTCATTAGCTCAATATATAGAGAAAGATTTTAATATAATTATTTTATTTAATATTCTGTATGATACTTGTGCTTCATTCCCAGATGTAAGACCACTTACAGATGATTACACTTTGATATATTTCCAGAATAACTGCAGTTAGTCTGTAAGATAAATAAATTTACATTTCAACCCTTTGTAAGTGTCTTGTGCACCTTTGTAGACAACGCATTATACTTATTGTTGAAACCAAGTCCTAGAAAGTAATAGTTAATCCAACAATTATGTTTCTTGACTTAAAGACCAATTAGTGCAAGAGAAATGTTGTTTAACTTTAAAGTTTGGATCTTAAAAGTGGTGTAGCTTAGTTGGTTTTCTTACTCAAGGGTTGGTCCTACTCCTAGACTAAAAGACTTTTGCTGGTGAAGACCCCATTCACAGATTATCCAATTTACCATACAGGACCGAGTTTCCCAAAGATTCATGGAAATGAAAATCCAATTATATTGCTTTTGTGGAAACTCAGTGTTGTATTTTTTTTATTTTGCACAGTCACACTTTAATCTCAAATTACGTTACGGGTTTGGGATAAACAATGTCTGCCAATTCATCTTTATTTTAATAAAGTAAAATCTGTAGAGCCACCATCATGTCCAGCTTGTTGCATGTTTTTTGTAATGTCACTGCTCACCACCAGAGAGAGTCCTGGATAATTTATTGCTGCTCAGGAAATTACGTAACAAGGCATAGCGTGGCGTTTCGTGCTACCTTCACGTGCTTCCTGAATCAAGTTTACCACACCAAATTATTGCATTAGCAGTGGTTTATTGTGGTCGTACTCCATTTTCCATTCTCTCCTCTTTGTGTTACCCTTTCCTCAAGTGTCATGTGCTGCTTGCCAGGCCACCATTGTAAATAAGAATCTGTTCTTAATTACTTGCCTGGTTAAATTAAAGTTTAAATAAAATGCAGTCCTTATTTATGTCCACTGGCTTCTTGATTTGTTGCTAGCATGTTGCCTCTACTTTGCAATGAGATCGGGTTGATCAGTAGTGGCCGAAGTAATTGAGGTACTGTAAAGTTTACCAGAATGTGCTACAACCTGGGCCCTTGAGCAGGGCTCTTAATCCACTATTTCTTGTACTGTATCTTCTCTCAATTATACATATATTTCTCAGTCAATAAACTGGCATATGGCAGCGTCACCAAAACGTAAGATGCCTGAGAAATTAGCATATACAGTACCAGTATCACTAAAACTGAGTGGTATATGCCAGCACCCTTCAAACGTAAGCTGCCTGAGCCAATGACGTATGCAAGTATCACCAAAACTGAGGGGAATATATCAGCGTCCCCCATGCGTAACATGCGGACGCTATTCCACGTTATTGCGGCCTCTCAAACCCCAGTGTGTGATAAAGGCTTTGGAGTAATCAGAAGGCTTTGGGTTCAAGTCCTAGTTTTGGTGGGCCCCTGAGCAAGAGCCTTAACCCTCTCTTGAGTTTCCCTATCATGTCTGGCTTTCTAACAAGCTAATTTTCCATCTCTAATTTTCTGTACAAAGAAAATGTTATCATACTGTACACTGGTTGGCCTTTAGCTCTTGGTTGCTTGAATTGTGTAAATTTTGTAAATTGTTAATTTTATAAAAAATTGTATCCAATCTAAGTCACTCTGGGGTCTCTGGAGCCCATTCCAGAGAAACACGGGGTGCAAGGTACAAGCATGCCCTGGATGGGATGCCAGTCCGTCACGGCCAAACGATTAAATGTGTGTATAACTAATATTTAATACAGTATAACCCTCCCTCCTTTGGCCCCTCTTAGTTTGCCTACCAGCCAAACCGCTCTACCCAGGATGCCATCTCTTTCGCTCTTCATCTGAGCCTTGCACACCTGCAGGAGAAGAACGCTCATGTGCGGATGCTGTTCCTGGACTTTAGTTCGGCGTTGAACGTGTATAATTCCAAAGCAGCTGGTGAACAAACTGGAATTCCTGGGTTTCAGTACTCCTCCGTGGAACTGGCTCCTAGACTTCCTCACAGATGTACCACAGTCTGTAGGGATTGGACAGAATAACTCCAGTGTCATCACCCTCAGCACTGGCTCCACGTTGTAAAGTTTGCAGACGATACTACACTGATAGGCCTCATTAAGGATGACAATGACCTGGCCTACAGAGAGGAGGTTGAGCTGCTGGTGGGTTGGTGCAAGATAAACAACTTGATGCTGAATGTTAATAAAACAATAGAGATCAGCATTGACTTCAGGAAGTATCAGCCCTGTCACGCTCCACTTGTCATCAACATCTTAGCTGTGGAGGTGGTGAAAAGCATCAAGTTCCTGGGGGTGCACATCACCAATATCCTTACCTGGTCTGTGAACACCACGTCATTGGTAAAGAAGGCACAGCAGCGACTGCACTTCCTGAGTCCACCTGCCCTCACCCATCCTCATTACATTCTATAGAAGCACAATAGAGAGCATTCTGACGAACTGTATCTCTGTGAGGTTTGGGAGTTGCAGTGCCTCTGACTGGAAGTATGTGAGGAGAGTGGTGAGGACAGTGGAGAAAATCATTGGGACTTCTCTCTGTTCCATACAGGACCTTGTATCGATTCGCTGTATATCCCGGGCCAGAAACATCATCAGTCACCCCTCACACCCTCACTGTGGACAGTTTTCTCAGTTGGCCTCTGGAATGAGGTTTCGGAGCATTTGGTGCAGGACCACTAGATTCTGTAATAGTTTTTTTTCCCTTACAGGCCATCAGACTGCTAACTTCTGAACACTAATGCTTTGCATGCTGCTGCTGTATGATCATCAGGTCTATACAGAAAGACATGCCTATCAGTATACTTATATACTTATAATTTTGAACTCTGCAGGTCACTTTTTCATTGCACTTTAAGATTTTTTCACTGAGTATATTTAAGATTTCATAGTCCCATATATTCTTTAGTTCGTTCTGGGTACACTTGTGTATTCGGAATGACAATAAAGTTTGTCTATCTATCTGTTGACAGTAAATCAGGTAGCACATGAAGGTAGCGTGGAAGAGTCTCACTGGGAAGTGTAGCCCCGCCTCTCGGGTTGATCTTAACCAATCAGATTTGGGCTCCATAAAAATGCAATAAAAAGGCCAAAGATGGCGTCGGAGGATCCTGGTCGGAGAGAGATGAGAGTTGTGTTGAAAACAAGCAGCGCTCGGTTGCTGTTCAACGCCATGAAGAAACCGCGCTAAAGCGCCCCGGATTTATATCTTAAACTGTTTCGGATTTATTCCAGGAGTTTTATTGGTACCGCCGGTCGTCACAAAGCTAACTGGTTAATAATGAACTCGGAGCAGCAGACGAGAGCTAACTGGGTAACCGGCTAACCAGCTCCAGTGACTAGCTTTGACCGGACGGTGGAGCGGAGTAGCCCGGGGCCAACACGCGCTTGTGCTCGGTGTGGATGGAAGATTAACGTGTTGTTGTTAACAGCGCCATGTATTATCTGACGGGCTGGCCGCGGACTCTGCTCTGCCCGCTCCAGAGCTCCGAGCAGCCCTTCCACATCCAGCCCAGCTCGCAGCGCTTCTACTTCTCCGTGCTGTCCCAAACCCAGCTCAGCATCTGGTTCAGCAGGGTGAGACAACATAAAATGCGTTTTTTACTCTCTTTAGGCCGAGTTTTAGTCTGAACTCGGGTCTAAACACTAACTCGGTGCTGCCGCGTCATCGAGTCACTTCAGCTCAACCTGTGATTACTTAGACCGGAGTTAAGTTTGGTTTTTAAGCGTTAGAATTACAGCTAAAGGCTTAACTTGATTTACCACTACAGTTTGACTTTTATTGTTATGGGAAGCTCGAAACTTATTAAATAACCTGCCCTTAAGCTAGGCTGTACGGCTAACTGTTAGCGTCCCATCTGTTATTAACTTTTAGATTTGGAAGTATTTTCGATTCTTGATGTAGCGTCTAGGTTTGAGGTGTCTTCTTCCACAGCGTTCATTAACTTTTAGATTTAGCACTTGTCGCGGAAAGAAATAAAGAATTATAACTTTAAAATTAGTTAGTTGTCTGTCTGTCTAAATAAAAGTACTTTTTTTGAAGCTTTAAATTGCAGTCACAGCAGCTTTAGTGGCCCAGTGATAAGAGCCAGCTTCTAGAAACTGCAGTTCCTGAGGGCCTGGGTTCGAATCCTTGGGTGGCTTGATCACCTCTACCTGCACGTAGTCAATTCTGGGTTCCAGACACGACCCTGATTGAGGGTAATGCAAGATGTATCAGGTTTTAACCCTGCTTATCCTGGTTTAGAACCTTTCCTGGAACTCACAGGGTGCAAATGATCGTGTCCATTGCATGGCTCAGTAGGGATCATTGTTTCAGTGGCCGACCTCTCCTCCCTCGGGCACAGTCAGCCTACTCTACTCTTAGAGTGCATATAGGCTGATGGAATCTTTTTTTTTTTGTTTGTTTGTTTTTAATAACAAATGTTGCGCTTCCCAACAAAATGTGACGTTTCATGGTGATAAATGTAACCACCATGTTCTAGGCATAATTATATAAAATTGTTTCGATGTCTGAGTAGACCAGTAAAAATGGTTGTTTCAGTTTTGGGTTGATTTGTGTACATCAGGGGAATTGTGGCTTTGGAAAAACCTTCGCCACTTGGTAAGTAGTGTTGATCTACTCCTGTTAATAAGACCATCCTTATGAATTCATGCGTGCTGTCTGACGTTCTGTGTACTCTTTGAGGCTTTTCCTGTGTGGTGTTTGTCCTCCGTGTCTGCGTGGGTTTTCTCTGGGTTCTCCAGTTTCCTCTCACATTCCAAAGACGTATGTGTTAGGTTAATTATTGTTTTTAGAGTACCCTTAGTGTGTGTTATTGTGTGTATTAGGGCACCAATCCATCGCAGGGCACAAACACTGTCAAGGGTTGGTTCTGCCTTGCATCCTGTGCCCTTGTCCAGGATTAATTAGATAAGAAAATGCATGTTCCTCCTTTTGCTGTAATGATGGCGTGCACAACCGCTGGGCTTGATGAGGCTGTGCGAAAAGTTCTGGTTATGTTTTTGACTCCAGTCCTACAGGAAATGCCCCACTCCACTTTATACACGTTGTTCCTAATTGACCAGTTACTTGGAGGAACTGGAAGTCCTGGAACAGCGTCTGGCATTGGCTCGCCTCTCCAAAACCCTTCCTTTCCCACATACTTTCAGTCAGTCTTTGTTTAGTTCTTCACATGGCCCTGCTGTTCTCTCATAGTCCGAATTCCTCGCTGTATTCCTCAATCAACGCTTCATTTCCTCTCTTCAGTATGCTTCATCCTCATGCTGCATCATTCATGATCTCTGAGCTGCTTGCTCTGTGCTGTGTACTCAATCGTAGCTTTTTACAATAAATGGAAATGAATATTTGATTGTATGCTGTGAGGTGCAAAACATACCTTCATTAGAGCTTTTTTCAGGAGACTTGCTCATTTCCATGCTTCTTGTAAACACCTTCCATGTTCAGCCTTTTTTTTTTTTTTTCTTTTTCTTTAAGCTTTTCACAACCCGTGTCATCACAAACATGTTCGGTGATGTTGAGATTTGGGCTATGGGCCAGCCATCTGTTCTGAGATCACCAGTAACACCCTTGTTTGAGTTATACTCCTTGATCTTACCAGCTGTGTACTTGAAGTCATGACACCATATTTTTCTACCTCCGGCAAGTCCGTTCTACTTTCTGCCGTGCCTTGCCCTCAAAACAGCGTCCATAAAGACCCCTTGGAGATGAATTGGAACTTTGACACTTCAACATCAGTTGACTCAACAGTCATGTTCCAAAATCGGGTGGTGTCCACAAACTTTATGTAGAGTAAAATGAGTTAATACATGTCATGAATGCTAATACAGACGTGAAATGATCCTCCACCATTCTTAACAGCTGGTAGTCGGTCTGATTATACACGGCATTGTAAGAACTACAGTTGTCGTCGGTTCCTTCGGTGAGAACATGCGACAAAGGGGACACACTTTGAGCAGCAGCAGATTACTGGTGAAACCTTGTTGAGTTCAGCAGTTCATTTCCTGTCAAGGTTGTGTTTTTGATGATTCAGAATTAGATCCTACATTCAGGTATCTAGATCCTAGTTAGTCATTGTAGATCGACGGATGTTTTGTAAGGTGAGGTGTTTTTGAGTTGTTTCTTGTAATAATGGAAGAGCGTGTCATTGGCACCTTTTGAGAACACCTTTTGTTGCCTGTAACTCTGTTAAGTTTGTGGCTGAGTGGTTTAGGAACTGAACTACAGACCAAAAGGAAATGGGGTTGAAGCACCAGCACTGTGAAGCTGCCACTATTGGGCCATTGAGCAAGGCTTTTAACCCTCAATTGCACCTTGTGGTTTGTGGATTGCTTTAAGATTGTAACAGTCGTTACTTTTTGGTAGAGAGTCTCTGTCTAATGACTGATGTAAGGTTGGCAGGATGGTTGATATAACGTGGCAGACTTGCATGTCTCTCACGTGATCAAAAACTGAGTACACTGGGTAAAATGAAAGCAAACACTAATGATGTAAATTTAACCACACACAAACCGTGCTGGGCTTGTGGCTTCCTGTATGCACTTACCACTGCTCGAGTGTCTTGATCTCACGTTGTTGATTTTTTTTTTTTAAACCTGCTAATCCAGGTTAGAATGGTAGCTTCTGCTAGTCGTGCTTTCTCAGAGTCAGAATTGAACGGGACACTCGGGGACAGTTTCTATTGATTAGTTACACACAAGCTGCACAGTGCTTGCTTTGTCTTTTGCTCACCCACACTAAAGTCTTAGCATCTTCGTACGCATGCGTGTCACCGCTTCAAAGGGAATTTGGAGAGAAAACGGACTTACTTGAAACTTCTCTTTCTGAAGATGAGATCAAACCCCGGCTTAATGTGCACCAGTGTACTTCCTGTATTGTGCATCAGCATGGCTGTGGTTACGTCCATGTTGCTTTCAGGTTCTGGAGCAGATCCTTTGATGGGACTGCAGTCCATCAGCCCCAGAGATCCAATACTAAATGATCAAAACACCATACTCTGCATTGCAGCAGCCGAAATGCAGCATTTTGGTGGAACCCTGTACACTGCTGAAGCTCAATATCACGCTGATGCCTTGGATGTTTTGCCATGTTGGAGGTGAAACCTCCATTATACATAACAGATCGATTTTCCACACAAACTGCCTTTAGACTTTTTCTCTCAAAGGGCGGGCCAAACTTTTGAGCGTCCGTGTTTACATTTACATTTACAGACTTACAATTGGTACCATTTTTTAACAATCCAAGCAATTGTGGGTTAAGGGCCTTGCTCAGGAACCCAACAGTGGCAGCTTGGCAGAGGTGGGATTTGAACCCTGGACCTTTTGGTCCATAGTCCAGTACCTTAACCACTAGACTACCAAAGTCCACTTTGCATAATGCTCTAGGGGAGCGTGTCAAAACAAAACTATGTGATGATGTATTACACGGTGGCAAATGGGTAGCTGTTTGTAGACATTTTTTGCACGCTTTTGTATTTGAAGTGTGAGGCATGTTAGTAGGAACCGATAAGTGGAATTGAAATTTTGGTTTTGTGTATTTTTTTAACGGGTTACCAGTTTGTGGAATTTGAATACATGAGCTCTTAGGAATTATTGATTGTTTTCATGCAAAGTGAGCTTATGTCAGCAGAAACCTCATTAAAACGTAGTTATAGTATCGTAGTACCTTGCTGTCATGGAGCACCATTGCTGCTGACACATGATTTCATGCAAGGCCTGGCCTTTTTGCAGGACAATGCAGTTAGCAGTTGTCGAGTTGCATGTAATCCCTCCGGGTTCAAGGTTTCTCCTAACGCCTCTACACTCCTGCAGAACCTGGACGGGGTCTTTTGAGTCTGTGGTTTTTATTGTGCATGTTTAATATCACAGTGTAGAAATGTTTGTTTTCTCTCTGGCAACAAGCAGAACTTTGATTTGCTTGACTTGCCGTTTCACTTCCATCTCACTTTTTCTGTCAGACACTGCTTTTCTCAGTTGTCTCGTTTCATTCTTGCCTGCTCAGTTTGCATTTGGTGCTAAACATCCTGTTTTTTCTGCAATCTGCTCACCTTCTTTTAGCTGTTTGCGATGAATTCCGCTCCTCTCGCGTCAGTGCTGCCGATTTTTGTACAAACAGGCATGGGTGTAATTGACTAGTTCAGCTAGGTTTGTTCTATTTTTAGAGCGTTCACTCATGGCCACTGACGGCTCTTAAATAGACTCCGCTCGGTGAATTTTGGGTCAACGAGTTTGTCTGGTTATTGGTTTGCTACCACAATGTCAAATGCATTCCAAATTGTGAAATGAATTATATAGTTGGGTAAAACTGATGTGTAAAAGCAGTGCTGCCCTGCATGGTATGCTTGACATTCAATGCGATGTCATACAGAGACGTGAGTAATAGCCAGCTTTCTGTTGGGTAGCTAAAGTAGCGTGGCTCGTTTGCTTAATGATGGATGTTTTCAGTTCTTGTTTTACTCAGACACTGTCGGGCCAATAACCAGCCAGATTTCATGGCGACGTCAGATGTTGAACCTTCAAATCGCTTACTCAGGAATGTGTTGCTGTTTAGAGTCACCTCACATCTTATGAAAGGACCGGTGTGACCCTGACCTAAAGTTTCACAATTTCTCCAGCGTGGTGTGCCACTTGATCTCCTGAAGCCATTATTTAGAGCGGTGGAGGGCAGACGTTTCCATTTGAGAAGAATGGCGAGTTAAGAAGAATGGAATGTCTGGCCAGCAATGTAGTGAGAGCTGGAATCAGTGGGTTTGGAGACGGTCAGAAGTTTGTTTTTGACAATTTGTGGGCAAAAAAAAGAACTGAACTTACCATGAACTGCCCAGGTCCAACACACAAGCTGCTACTTCCTGTTAAGCAATGTAAATTGTTATTAAAGTAGCTATAAAAAAAAGAACAATGAATCCATTTATCAAATCAGATGTCTTTTTGCTGGACAATGGGATTTTTTTTTTCCCTTGAGCAATCTGTCATTCTGGATCTCTTGCTTGCCATATCCATTCGAGATCAGGTTATGGCTGTGGTATTTAAATAAAAGGTGCAGATCATTTTCTGGGTCGTTTGTGCTTTGGGACTGTTACAGTGCGAAATCCATATTATTGATGTGCTAGCTGATCCTGATGAGATCCTGATTTTTGTTTACTGCTCTAGCTGATTTCTCAGATCTATCATTCCAATAGAAAACACCACAGCTCCTGTCTTACTCTGTAAATGTGGGGAGCAGTTGGGTGGTTTTCAGTCAGATCTGACTTGCATTCCTGGAGCTGGAGCTGAAACAAAGCCTCCGTCAAACATGTTCCTTTCACTTTTTCTTCCCTGAAGTAATTTTGAGAACTTGTGGTATTTACGGTACTTCACATGGGTGAATTCCCAGGTGGTTCCTGTGTATTACCTTGCCTGCGTGTTAATGATGACCATAATATAGCAGTGTAGAGGACTGTTTGGTCTACCCGTCTTATCTGCGATTTCTCGTTAACAAGCACGTGATTTCTTGCGTATACCTGTGCAGGTTCTGCTGTCTCATAGCTATTTATTTCTGAATGCTGTAATTAACCCATAAACACAGAATGAAAGTGGAGGGAGGCAAGAAGTCATTTAGAATGTGATTTACTTCTGATATTTTCCTAACTCCATATTGGATGTAGAGTCTTCAAATTCCGTACTGTACGTTATAGAGGGATTTTGGAAAGCCTGTGGCCCAAAAAATTAATGACACGTTTGTCCAAAATGAAGAACTGCGTTATTGATTGTTTTTGCAAATCCACAGACAATGCAATAATTCTCTTCCTTTTCTGTCTCTAGCCCAGTGTCCTGATAGTGAGTTACATCGAGTCGGAGAAGGCGGCTGCACAGTTTGGCTTCTACCAGCAGGCCGAATGGAAGCCAGACGACTCCATGATAGCTGTGGCTGTGAGTGACGCTTTATATTTCGCTTTCAGTTTGGTGCATATCTATTTTTATCCTGATCTCCCTCAGCTGTAGTTCATCTCTACAGATTCGTTGTGTCCTTCAGACTGGACTGAGTTTCTGTTCATATAATTGAGTGTTGGAGAAAGGTTATTTGGATGTATGAAAGGATCAGTAATGTCCAGTTTATCGTAACTCGTACTGCACATGCTGTTCATTTAACTTAACCGTGTGTGTGTGTACCGTCTGACTTGTTTTGTGTTGCTGTGGATTTTAATCATTGTTGTGTGGACTTAAAATTGAAACTTTTAAGCTCTGATGGTTTTTGATAGCTTTACGCTTCTGGTACTGAATTAGGACTCATTTTCGCAATCCAAATTCAGTTAAGAACAGCCACGTTACTGTGAGTCTTACAACATGCATGAGTTTTCAGATGGTTTATGATCTTGTAGCCTAATATGTGGTGTTGTGCGGTGGTTAAAGTCCTGGGCTATGGACCAGAAGGTCTTGAATTCAAACCAAAGCACTGTCCCGCTGCTGCTGTTGGGGCCCTTGAGCAAGGCCCTTAACCCACAATTGCTTGGATTATCCATTCTAAGATCGTTTCAGCGATAAGACGCTCTGGATAAGCGCATCTGCTAAATATAAACATCCTTGCTCTTAGAATGTCGCTCTGAGAGGTGTGTGCTTATTTTCTCTGTGAAACTAAAGATGTCTGCTGGAAAATGTAGACTTTCTTTCTGTCAACAAACTGTCTCTCACATTTAGTTTCTAGATGTCTGGGCGCACTGCTTATGAAGTCTTATTTTGTTCTCATTCATCATCCATTCTCGAACTCCAGAGCAAAGTCCCTCAGCACAGACAACACGAACACATCCAGAGCTTTTGTTTGAGAATGATTACACAACAACAATTGCATCAAGCCAAAGAGCAAAACTTTAAAAATCTAAGGCATGGCATGTTGAAGAAAATGAAAGAATGATCATTTGAATATCTGTGCTTATTGACATTTTTAATTTAAATGATCACAATGTTCGATGATCTCAGTTTTCTTCCCAAAGCCTATAATGTTAGAGAGATTCCCATGTTTAGTTCTCTTTGGCCTCCAACTAATGCACGTGCCCAATTCTCAGTCAGGCAGAATTTTAGGGGGTTTACCAAGAAGCTCTTACTTTGGGTGCAGAGCACTTGCAGGCTGCATTGAAGGCTTAGCTGTTTTACTGTTTCTGTTTGCAGCTACACTAGTGGGAGAAGGGTTGCCAGATGTGTTTTTCTTGGATGAAAGTCTGATTTGTAGCTCAGTCACCCGGACCTGATTTTGGATTTGCAGCTGGTAAACTGGTGCTGATTTTAAATGAGACGGTCTGGTAGGCTTATGGAAGTGGTTGGTTTCAAATGTGGTTCACCATTTTGCTTTTCAAAGGCGGTGAGACTCTGGTGGTACAGTCGGGGAGGTTTATTTTAGCTTTACCTTAAAGCCAGTACAGTGTCACATGGTCAATTTGAAGTTTTGAAACACTGATGTAAAATCAGTCACTTTTACTTTAGGTTTAAAGAATGAGTTGGAGTGGGATATGGGTGAGTGAGTGGGTGACAGTTGGACATGGAACTGAAAAGGTGGAGCTTTGTTCTCGTCATGGCTTCTTCTCTCGGCGCTTTGTCGGCTTGCTGGTAACATAAAATGGCACCTATTTTGAGAAACCGAAACCCTCGAGTTCGTGGAGGACCACAGTTGGTTTTGTTTTTGCATATTAGCCATAGTAACCGCTTAAATATTCATATGTACACTGACTAGTCATAACATTAAAACCACTCGACTTATGGTGTAGGCCCCCCTTCTGCAGCCAAGGCTCTGACCCGTCAAGCCATGAACTCCACAAGCCCTCTGGAGGCCAGGTCAACAACTTGAATTCTTTGTCGTGTTCCTCAAACCGCTCCAGAGCCTTTTCTAGAATCCTGCCTTCATAGACAGAGGTCCACCCTGCACAGGGTGACGGTCCATCCCAGGGTTCCTTAACAACACCACCTCTCATTTGCAAGCCCAGCCAGATGTTCAAACCTGGATCCTCGAGAACACTCTGCTCATTGAGGAACTTCGGAGGTGTGTGACGTAGCAAGTCAAGTAGCAGAAGTGATGAGTGCTGGGAAATGTAGTGAAGAAAAGCTGTGGTTGCGAGAAGTTTTTGTTTTTCACTTTCAGTATGTTTAACACTATTATAAAATAAGCTAATGTTGGATTTTGCCCAACTGTAGTTTAATGAAGTGTTTTAAGCCCGTTTAAGGTAGGCTACGCTATGATGTATATGGAGTATATATTAAAGTCCTCGGTTTACGATAAATTCAGCTTACATTGGATTTGTTGGAACGTATCCCCATCATAAATCAGGCAGTTACGATGTGGGGGTGGATAATGGAAAGGACTTCACGAGACATGGATCACGGTACGACTATCATGATGCATTTTGTTACCA
The DNA here is from genome assembly GCA_025084515.1 of Ancistrus triradiatus. Taxonomy (NCBI): domain Eukaryota; kingdom Metazoa; phylum Chordata; class Actinopteri; order Siluriformes; family Loricariidae; genus Ancistrus; species Ancistrus triradiatus. Next base: position 215,880 of record JAJAGP010000096.1, read on the forward strand.
GGCATATTGTGATATTCCACAGTTCCACAGTGTGAAAATATAAAAACAGCTGAAATACAAGTTATGGTGTACAATCCGAGTCATCTTAATACATCACATCACAGATGATACAGAGTACGAATTGATATCTACAGGAGCGGAGATTGTAGTTTACACCCCATTTAAAATGTGTTTTTCCTTAAAAAAACTATGTACAGTGGGGTAAAGGATTTAGTCAGCCACTGATTGTACAAGTTCTCCTACTTGGAAAGTTGAGAGGTCTGTAATTTCCATCATAGCTACACTTCAACTATAAGAGACAAAATGAGTAAAAAAATCCAGGAAATCACATTGCAGGATTTTTAAAGAATTTAATTGTAAATCATGGTGGAAAATAAGTATTTGGTCAGCCACAAACAAGCAAGATTTCTGGCTCTCACAGACCTGTAACAACTTCTTCAAGAAGCTCTTCTGTCCTCCACTCGTTACCTGTATTAATGGCACCTGTTTGACCTCGTTATCTGTATAAAAGACACCTGTCCACAGCCTCAAACAGTCCGAGTCCAAACTCAACCATGGCCAAGACCAAAGAGCTATTGAAGGACACCATGAAGAAAATTGTAGACCTGCACCAGGCTGGGAAGAGTGAATCTACAATAGGCAAGTAGGTTGGTGTGAATAAATCAACTGTGGGAGCAATTGTAAGAAAATGGAAGACATACAAGACCATTGATGATCTCCCTCGATCTGGGGCTCCATGCTAGATCTCATCCCATGGGTCAAAATGATCATTAGAACGGTGAACAAAAATCCCAGATCTACACGGAGGGACCTGATGAATGACCTGCAGAGAGCTGGGACCAAAGTAACAAAGCTACCATCAGTAACACACTACGCCGAGAGGGACTCGGATCCTGCAGTGCCAGGCCATGTATCGTGAGATTTTAAGCCAAAACCTCCTTCCATCAGTGAGAGCACTGAAGATGGAACATGGCTGGGTCTTCCAGCATGACAGTGATCCCAAACACACCGCTGGGGCAACGAAGGAGTGGCTCCGTAAAAAGCATTTCAGGGTTCTGGAGTGGCCTAGCCAGTCAATTTGTGGAGGCAGTTGAAAGTCCATGTTGCCCCAAAACATCACTGCTCTAGAGGAGATCTGCATGGAGGAATGGGCCAAAATACCAGCTACAGTGTGTGCCAACCTGATGAAGACTTGCAGGAAACGTTTGACATCTCTCATTGCCAGCAAAGGTTATGTTACAGAGTATTGAGTTGAACTTTTGTGATTGACCAAATACTTATTTTCCACCATGATTTACAATTAAATTCTTTAAAAATGCTACAATGTGATTTCCTGGATTTATTTTTCTCATTTTTGTCTCTTATAGTTGAAGTGTACCTATGATGGAAATTACAGACCTCTCTCATCTGTCTAAGTAGGAGAACCAGCACAGTCAGTGGCTGAATAAATACTTTTTTGCCCCACTGTATATCCCGAAAACAAATATTGCGATGGATTGCTGTATTATTTTTAAAGCGCAGCCCTAGTCAGCTTCTGCCTTTCTTTGCTAAACTTCCTTTGTGCCGTATATAAATAAGCACTCTTTACACAGTTCTACTCTTCGTACCCCTTGAAGGCTGTGCCCGAGGACAGACAACCTCTAACACACCCAGACATGTTGCATTTGTAATTTCCACTTCCTCTTCCCTGGCCTCTCTGCTGCCTCTACATCCTTTTCAGTCCCCCCCCCTCTTTTAGCAAGCACACACTGAGACAGATAGTCAGACTTAGGATGTGCTGTGAAGAAATAAAAGGGTTCGGAAAGAAGTCTGCAATCCTCTGTCTTCGTTTGGAGACAGGAAGTGGAGATCAAAGTGAGCGATAAATACAGAGTTCAGGCGTGTGTTTAATATCTTCTCTTTCCTCTGGATTTCTCTGACACCTACATACCGAGGCTGTATTTTATTTGCCATGCGTAACTCGCGTACATCGGCCTGCATTACTTTACTCCGTTTGCCATGAAAACATCTGCAGTTCTGTTCTGATGAATCCCAGTTATCTTTCCTTAAGAGTAAACAGAAATTGCAGCTGTAGACTGCGTAACATGCAGAGTACAGGATTTACCTTGGCTCGGTCTTATCAGGCTTTATTGTTAGGTAAGGACAGTACATTGAGTTTGCAATCCGAAGCCAAATGTATGGGATTATTGGTCCCGTTTTTAATTATTGTATGTTTTTCAAAAGAAGGTTTGAACGAGGTTTTAATGAGTGGGTCATTTTTCTCCTAGACAAACTGATAGTCTTATAGAAAGTTTGATGCCAGACGGATGTAGATCTAGAACAAACTGAGCTTAAGGAACAAAGGCTGAAATTTGACCCACAAACAAACTCCGACGAGGGGCTTAAATAGGGGAGGATGTGATGCAAGGAATGTGGGACAGGTGAGAAGAATCAATTCGAGGTCATTCACAAAGCTGGGTTGTGGCGCATGGTAGTCTGACATGGAATTCAGAACACTCTAAACAGAGGGAGCAGGTGAGTTAAATCTAGCACTGTGGAATCATGTCACGATCTTCAAAGATGGAAAGCTATCTTCAAATCAGGAGGACAGTGCTCCTGGGTAAAAATTACCACAGAGACCAGAGTACTGTCATGTTTATCTGAGTCATTCTTCCAAAGAAGTTCATTTGTCTAAATTTCATTACCCAGTCCTAGTGGATGCTGTGGAAACCCAACTACAGGGACCCTCTCCTAACCGTTTCAGTCCCACTTTGAGGTTTGGACCCTGAGCTGAGTGTGTGAACGTGAGATTTGAACACCCAGCCTTCGTATTAATAGTCCAGAACCTTGAAACACCCCTGTCCTACAGTCTTTGCATTTTGGCTTTTCAGTATACCACTGATTGTTGAAGAGACCCAGAGCAGGTCTGGTTTCACTAGCTGCAACCTCGGTCTCTCTGATCATGTGATCCCTCACTGCTGAGAGACACCGAAGTTAATGCTGATGTAAGCAATTAAAGCATGCTGGTAGGTCACAAGGTAAGCACTTTTGCGCCTGCTGAAATCAGAAGTGTGGCGGTATTTAGGTCAGAACAGATATGCATTCTGTGTGTTGAGCAGCTCCAGCACATCCTGATCACCTGAAGATTTTTAGCGAATCTATCACTGTGATTTCACTCTTGTAATATCTGGCTCTGTCTCTAAAGCATGCCTTTGCACGGACAGGAGCGTGAAGCTACTAGATATGAATGTTTAAGAGGAACTTCAGTATTTCCGTAAACAGACTCAAGAATGCAGACTCTTGAGGTCAAGCCAGGTTTTGTATGAAGTCTAGGTCTGGGCTCATCAGCTTGGCGGATGACTAACCAGCTAAGAGGCTAATATATCATGTTCTGTTTGATGTTGCGGGTGTTTGTTACCACAACAAATGGTGGTAGTAAAGGTCACGGTACCTCTGGCAGTCTCGAGTGGCTTGCTCAGCATTTTGGGAGTGTGCTTTGTATCTTCTATATGCTATTGTGGCCAGTGTTTAGTGTGACCTCCCCTTACGCCTAATCAGGAATGGTCTTTGGAAGAGTAACAGCCAACATGAGCCGGTAATTGTTCAACTTTTTCGGAAAGAGAACCGGGACAAAACATTGACATTTATAGCATTTAGCAGACGCTCTTACCCAGAGCGACTTACAACTTATACAGTCTTACAGTCCATGCAATTATGGGTTAAGGGTCTTGCTCAAGGATCCAACAGTGGTAGCTTGGCAGATGCGGGATTTGAACCGTGGACCTTCTGAGATATGCTAAAGCTCACAGATTGGAGTATTATGGAGTGACGAATCGACAGAGTTGTATATGGTAATTACACCATTGCTAAAACATAAAATCTAATGGTGGCCTAAGACTTTTGTACCGTACTGTATAATTAATTGAGTATTTTACCTTCCCTGCAAATAAGGGAGCCAGTGTATTTCAGTAGAACGTAGAATTGAACGATGGCTTGAACAATTCGCAGTAGAATTGTCCCTAATCCCAAGCTTCTGATTTGTCCTCTTGGTTTTTTTCTTTTTATGCCTTTTGTTTTCATTTCTTTCCCCAGTGCTTGGCTGCATCATCATGATTGATTAAACAGCACATGTAAAACTCATCATGAGGGTTCCTTATAAAAACAAAGCACATCTGCTGCAATCCAAATCTGATCCTAAACTTCCACACAAGATCCAAGATATTTCTAACAATGGCGTTGGCCCCAAACGCAAGCGTACAATATATATAGACTGTCCTCCGTTCTGAACTCTGGCCCCATTTGTTAGAACATCATGAGGCACGGTCGAACACGACGGCTGTTGATAAGATTTCCTGTTATTGTTTCTTGTGCATGAGATCCGTCGTACGTTACAGTGAGACTGTGTGTTTGTTACAGGTCAGGGTTCAGTCAGGACTACATTGTCATTCCAGTTAAAAGCAGTCACACTCGCAGAGACTGTTCCCAATAGCTGGTAAAGTCGATCTTATTTCCGTTTAGCATTGTGGTGCTTCCTCTGGAGATATTACAGTAATGAGTGCTTTAAATGTACTGGTAGGAAACGTTGGGGAGAGGAGTCAGTTTTGATAGGATATGGGAAGAATTCACTTGTCTTTGTTCCTGAAGGGCTGTTTTTTGATCTGTTTGTAGCACCTGGTTCTTGCGCTAGATGCCCATATTTGTGGTTACATGAAAGAAGCGCTTTCTTCTGGCACACCTTCACAATTTTTTTTTCCTCCATATGGAGGTGGTGTCTAATTACAGATCTGGAGACTAGGTTACGCCAAAATGCTCCCATCTACAAATCTTCCACCTTGGAGTAATTTTTACCTCTGTAATTATTCCAGTTCGCCTCGAACTACACCCAGGTCCTTTTCCAGGCAGTTTTCAGAACATCCCTGGTTATTTTAACCTTGATTTTTGGATACATTTGGCCCTTTCAGGCAGGTAGCCGTTGCCCGACTTGTGTATTCTTTAGTCATACTCTTTTTGATGACTGACTAAAGATTTTGTCCTCCCTACCTCTTCTTATTTACCTTTTATCCAGAGAGACTTGGTTAATATAGCCTAAGCAATCGCATTTAGGGCCTTGCCCAAGGGCCAAACAGTCTTACAGTCCAAGCAATTATGGGTTAAGGGTCTTGCTCAAGTACCCAACAGTGCCAGCTTGGCAGATGCGGGATTTGAACCGTGGACTTTCTGAGATATGCTAAAGCTCACAAAGATTGGATTGAAAATCTGCGGAAAAGAGTATTATGGAGTGACGAATCCGAGTTTGAAGTTGGGTCCAATCGGCGACAGAGGTCATTATACTGTTGCTAAAACATCAAATCTAATGGTGGCCTCAGACTTTTGTACAGTACTGTATAATTAATTGGCCATTTTGCCTGACTCCCTCCCCACAAAAAAAAAGCCAGTGTATTTCAGTAGAACGTAGAATTGAACGTTGGCTTAAACAATTCGCGGTACAATTGTCCCTCATCCCAAGCTTCTGATTTGTCCTCCTGTAGCCAAAAATCGCTGCGTTGCATAATCAGTAAATCTAGGCGTATAATCATGCAGGCGTATAAGAAGGCCGTGTGCCAGCGTGCCCAAACGACTAAAAAAAAATCCACGAAGTGCAGCCATAGTCAACTGCTCTGTGCAAGCGCTTTGTCACACAAAGTAATATGATCACGATGTAAGCGTCCTCAGGCCCTGAACCTTTAAGATCAATGTGAGGGCAGTCCACAGGGGGGGTGAGGGGTAGGGGGAATAATTGTGCTCTGACATGGTACAACCGGGCATAGTGTGAGTATGGATTCGCTCTTCACTGCTCACTGTTGGTTATTACATAATCATCTAGCTCTGCGTGCTAAAAAAGGACTGCAGTTTTTGCCAAGGCAAACAGGAGCCAGAATTCTAGATACATAGAGATGAAACCAAGTGTGAAGTGTTTGGGTCCAAACGTCAGCGATGCCCTATATGGTCGTAGTGCTAATGTATATGGATATCTAATGGTGGACTTTTGCACTGTCTGGTAAGCTAGCACTGGACACCACAAAGCTTTAAAGGTTTTCTCACTTGTTACGGCTGAACGGCCGAATAAGGCTCAGTATGAAAAAGAAACACATGCACGCTTGGTTATGTAAGGCTATAAAACAGATGGAATGTTTCGTTCCTAATTTAGGTTTGTACATGAAATCCTTACTCGCGCTGCCATTTTTCCACCCTCTGAACTTTACTGTGCTGTGATCTGAAACGTAGTTTGGATTAAGCTCCTGTACCGCTGAAGTGAATATAATGGGCGTGTGTGTGCTGTGACTGTGTTCAGATAAAGTATACCTGCATTCAGATGATTCTCTATTACAGATGGGAGCTGGAACCCATTTACTGAACAACTGTAAGGATTTAAAGTGCTTTTTTTATTAGTACAAATGTGTTGGAAAATGTACAATAGATTTACATTTACAGCATTTAGCAGACACTTATCCAGAGTGACTTACAATTTATAGAGTCTTAAAAGCCAAGCAATTGTGGGTTAAGGGCCTTGCTCAAGGACCCAACAGTGGCGGCTTGACTGAGTTGGGATTTGAACCCTGGACCTTCTGGTCCATAGTCAAGTACCTTAACCACAAGTTTTTGGTCAGTCCACTGTAGTTCTGCAATTAGACTGTGGTCCATCTGAAACTCTACATACTTTACGTCCTCTTTACTCTGTTCTCTAATGGTCTGGACCCCAACAGGACCACCACAGGTCACTTACTGTTTAGGTGGTGCATCATTCTCAGCTCTGCGATAACACTGTTGTGCTGGTATGAGTAGATCAGATACAGCGGTGCTGCTGGAGTTTTTAAATACGTCACTCACTGTCCACTTCATACATATGCACACGTATGTTTATACATGTATATCATGTGCAACCTTAACCAAATCTTTCCTATAGACGAAAATTATCTATAAACTAGGCACTAGGGAATAGTGTGTAGGGGACCATTTGGGATACAGCCCATGAGTATTGGTGACTAAGCAGCAGAGATGTGATTAACAGCACTAAATTATTGAAGTTGACAGTTGCCACATTTGACACGTTAATGTGTTCATTTTGGCAGCTTTACAGAAAAGTACTCTATTTTTGTATTATATTTGCACATGTGGCATGACTGCGTATCAAAACTCTCTAGTTGTGTCATTTATAAAACATGTAAGGTTTTGCCATTGATCCTTCTGTTCTTAACAGGGTGACTAAAAAGGGTTTTATATACAATGTGTGTGTAATTACTACTGAATATTCAGCAAGGCAGTGTTTTATCAGCCGTTATTTGTAGTAACAGATAGGATTGTTGAACCCGAACATTGACTGTTGGCATCTTTGACGTACCTGTCAAGTCCCATTAGACGGCCATGTCTGTCAGATTGTCAACAAGTTGCAGTATATAAAACCTGTCGTACAATTCTGACATTAGGTGCTGCCTGCACCACAATGAAGGGCTGTTTTTCCTTGTCAAAGTTTCGATTTGGTTACAAATATTTCACAACGAGAGACAAAGTTCATGTTTGTAGCGTTGACTAGTAGTGAAGCAATTAGTTTTTATTTCATACAATTTATCGTACTGTTTCAGCTGCACAATCTGAGAGATCGGAACATTTCTGCCCTGAAATGAAACATTTCATTTAGACACACTTCATGCTTATTGGTTTGGTTAGAGAAAGACTCCAGATTGCAAGGATAGCTAAGGGATGAAGCTCCCACATGTCCCACAGGCTTCTGCATGCTTTCAGACATGTATGAACTTGTGAAAGTGATCTCAGTCACTTATTTTTCTGCGCCTCTGTTTGAGCACAACGGAGGTTTTGTGTTTGGCTGGCTGTCTTTGTGAGCTCATATAAAACTCCAGTACTATGGGGACCAAAAGTTCAAGTGACTGACTGGCTTTTTCTTTTTTGTTTTTGTATCCAACTTGTTTACAAGAGACATGACATTATGAAGAAACATTTTTAACTGAAGTTTTTCTTTAGAGGTGCCCTGTAAAATTGGTGTTCTCAAGTTTTGTTTGAGAATGTTTAGTTTATACTGTAGAGTAACCTTTGAGAGAGAGAAAGGGGCTCAACTGAGGATGTTTCAATATCAGAGATTGGAGCACGGTTTGGGGAACAAAAGCACATCAAATATTAGTCAGACAACACAAGTAAATACAAAATGCAGTTTTTAAATGAAGGTGTTTTTTATAAAGGGGGAGAAAAAAATCAAACCTGCATGACCCTGTGTGAAAAAATGATTGCCCCCTAAACCTAATAACTGGTTGGGCCACCCTTAGCAGCAACAACTGCAACCAAGCATCTGTGAGAACTTGCAATGAGTCTTTTACAGCGTTGTAAAGGAATTTTGGCCACTCCTCTTTGCAGAATTGTTGCAATTCAGCCACATTAGAGGGTTTTCGAGCATGAACGGCCTTTTTAAGGTCATGCCACAGCATCTCAGTAGGATTCAGGTCAGGACTTTGACAAGGCCACTCCATAGTCTTCATTTTGTTTTTCTTTAGCCATTCAGAGGTGGACTTTCTGGTGTGTTTTGGATCATTGTCCTGCTGCAGAACCCAAGTTCATTTCAGCTTGAGGTCACGAACAGATGGCCGGACATTCTCCTTCAGGATTGTTTGGTAGACAGCAGAATTCATAGTTCCATTTATCACAGCAAGTCTTCCAGGTCCTGAAGCAGCAAAACCGCCCCAGACCATCACACTACCACCACCACCATATTTTACTGTTGCTATAAAGTTCTTTTTCTGAAAGGCTGTGTTACTTTTACGCCAGATGTAATGGGACACACCTTAAAAGAGTTCAACTTTTGTCTTGCCAGTCCACAGAATGTTTTCCCAAAAGTCTTGGGGATAATCAAGATGTGTTCTGGAAAAATTGAGACGAGCTTTAATGTTCTTTTTGCTCAGCAGTGGTTTTCATCTTGGAACTCTGCCATGCAGGCCATTTTTGCCCAGTCTTTTACTTATGGTGGAGGCATGAACACTGACCTTAACTGAGGCAAGTGAGGCCTGCAGTTCTTTGGATGTTGTTGTGGGGTCTTTTGTGACCTCTTGGATGAGTCATTGCTTTGCTCTTGGGGTAATTTTTGGTCAGCCGGCCACTCCTGGGAAGGTTCACCACTGTTCCATGTCCTCGCCATTTGTTGATAATGGCTCTCGCTGTTGTTCGCTGAAGTCCCAAAGCTTTAGAAATGGCTTTTTTAAGACATTTTTGTGTTTTTAGCTTTTTCTTGGGGAACTTGGGGACATCGGAAAAGTTGGCTGAGGAATATACATTATTTAAATGTAGGGATTTTTAAACTCTGATAGCTAAATGTTAAACACACGTGCAACTTTTTTTATTTATTTTTTTTCTCCCCTGGGCTTGTCTTAGGGAGCAAGGAGCAAATGGAGACCTTTATTAGTCTGCGGGGGGGGAAATGAATGCCAGCGCCTGCTGTCTCCTCCTCAGATATTCGAAAAACCAAAAACAGCATAAAAACAAATTTATTTCTAGCTCCATTTTTATAAAGCTTGCAGGCAGGAATAGCGCTGAAGAGTGATGGCGGGAACAGTGGTTCTGTGACGCAAACAGGAAATCGGCCTTCACCGTGGTCTTCACAGCCTTCCAAGGACACGCCTTTGTAGACCGCGTCCTTCGACGGATGCAGGCCTGAAATGGGATTCAGCCATGCCTATGATTGCACCCTAGTTCTTTTGTGGTTTATGACGATTGGCGTATCACAGTGGTGCGTTATCGCCACCGACTGGATTATGTGTACCCTCTGGAAGATCATACCATTGTTTTATTTAGGGTCCCCGTTTTCGGAGTCGGAATTAGTCCGGCTTTTCAGTGTTTGAGTTGTTCGATTGGAGAGGCCTTCAAATTCTGAAGTTCCATGGTAGGCCCGTATGGTAAGTAGTATGTAGGGAACTGTGATAAGGGAACCTTTTTGGACATGGCAAAAGTACAAGTATGTCGTGTTCAAGTGTAAGCACCATAAAGAATCAGTTATTTTTCCAGCTGCAGTTAATTCTGGTCAGCAGGATGGTTATCTGTCCGCATTAATGAGCAGTGTTCGGTCTGCGTCTGTTTACATAATAATTATCTGATGTAAATGTCATTGGGAGGTTTGTGCTCGTACATTACAGCCCTCAATTTCTTTCGATGGGTTTGAGGTTTTGGTTTATTCCGTTTTACCAGGCTATTAATGTACCGGTAGAAAAACAAACTGTGTGTGTGTGTGTTTGCATGCTTGCGACTGACACTGGCGTGTGAACATGACACCACGAGCACTGCCTAGAGAGCAGTCAGCGAGGGGCGAACCTGTCCTCGACTCGCACAGCGAGCAAAGGGGTGAAGAGCTTATTAGCATTTGAGACGTACGCATGCCGGTGTGAGATGAGACTAATGATTTACAAATGCTGTTTATAACCACCAAGTGTTGATAATCCCGGAGCTAACTGTATGAGTGTGTGTGTGTGTGGCCTTGTAAATGGCCCTGCTAAAGGTGCAGGTAACCATCCCTGCCATAGAACTATCCTAAAGTTGTCATGACGTTCATCAGCCAATCAATCTGAGAAATTGAACTTCATTTTAGCATTATGTTGATGTCATTGACTGATGGCTATACAGGTGTTATAAAGTGTGCCTTAGGAAAGCAGGTGGGGTGATTTGAGTTTGCATAAGAGGTAGAAAGTTAATCCTCAAGAAATGACAGAGGGCTGGACCTGTCCGAATATCCTCTATAGCAGGTTTCTGCTTTGTGAAACCGTGTATATACAGTACTTTTGTTGTTGTTGTTGTTGTTTTTGTTTTTAACTTCCATATCAGCCCCCTGTATTTTTCGCTCGGTCTTTGCACCCTCTCTTACACAAAGCTGTATTTATTTGGGTTTCTCTCCACATTTTCCATCCCTTTTCTGTGCCTGTGGTTCTCTCTGGCTCTGTCATTCCTCTGGCGCTCTATCTCTTTGGCTCTGCATGGATGAGTAGGAGCGAGTCAAAGGAGGCTTTTTCCTTTGGCATTTCGCCGTCCCTCCATCCATCTGGAGCGTCTGTCCCCATTGGATCTTGGGTAATTGCCGTCTCTGCTTCCTGTTTTAGTGCTCTGTGGTTTCCATGGAGATGACTTCACAATGTTTTGACTGTTTTACTCATCGTCTTGTAGTTTGCGTCCAAATCGACACAACAGACCGAGACGTTTCTCCTCCTCTCCTTTCCTTACATAACATGCTTGGAGGTCAAAACGGACGTGACGTGTTTGTGCGTACACACGCCTCCTGATGCCTAAGGAAAGTTTGTAAAGCAGCCGAGTTGGAAAAGTAATATGTAAATTTTACAACTGTTTTATAATAGAGTATGTCAAGTCAGACTTATTTATATAGGGCTTTTTATGCTCAGTAGAGTATAAAGTATCTTTGCAGTCGTCTACCAGGAAGCCTAGGGGGAAAAGTGAAGGTTGGGGAGCAAAGACTTGAAGTTGGCACACCAACAAACTTGGAAGACCTGTGGCTTTAAATGGAGATGCACCGATATTTATTTGTAACACATGATTGTCTGGTTCCAATTTTCTTTACATCTGGAGCATTTAGCGGGCGCTCTTACCCACAGCGACTTAAGTTACAATTCAAGCAGTTCAAGGGTCAAGGGACTTGCTCAGGGACCCAACAGTGGCACCTTGGCAGAGAAGGAATTCAAGACCTGCACAGTGAGGCTGTCACAATCCCCCTAGTCTTTTCTTTCTGTCTAAGAATTATAAATTGCAGCACATTTTGTTTCTTTTTTTATGCAAGCTTTACTCAATTCTCAGCCTGTGAGGTGTTTGCATCTCAAGGTCTCCTCACGGCTGTGTGGGCACTCTGGTCTTCACCCACGTTCCCAATGTCCCATCGTGTGGGTATGAAAATGAATGAGCAAATTTCATGTTATGTAATGTTAAATTATTCGATGGCCCCTAACTGAACAATGCAACTGTGATTGTTGGCAAGTCGCCATTTGTATTTTCGGAATAGCTCAGTGTGTCTCTTGTGTGAATGTTCATTGTGCTGACTAAAGTAATGACAGGTCTTTGTTTACAGCATGATTGCTAATGACTAAGATAAAAGCAATGATTAATTCGGTCTGCACGCCTCTCCGTTTTCTGGCGACGCAGTGAAGCTCTGGAAAAGCAGGCTGCGTCATAAAACTTGAGCCGCTCTTATTGGATTTGACATGTTGTTTCTGGACACTTTATGTAACTACTTTGAAATCTTTTAAACCTTTACTGACTGTTTCTGAATTAAAACCAGATACTTAGACCTGAGAACTGAGCTGAAAGTACCTGCTGCTAATCACTTTGAAATTCCCACTGGTTTCATCTCACTTGCCAGGCAATGAATTTTTAAACATGGCTTCAAATGGTTGTGATCAAGGTTCAAGCACACTAGTGCCCCTAGTGGTTAGCTAAGGTATTTCTTAAATGCTACAGCAACTGTAAACATGTCCAGATTTCTAATACAAAAGCATCTTATCTAAACGATTCAGTAGAGTAAACTTGAGTGTTTCAGTACATCATGTTTCTCTTGGTAGTAGACGCTTCCTTCCTTCTTTTAATGGCTGTTGTTGTTATTTGGTACGCGCTGTGCTCATGGCGATCAGTATCAGTGTCTGTCTATTAACTTGTGTAATCCACACCAGCCTGCTGTTTGCTTGGTCACTCATCAATAATTTGTTTTTTTTCCAGGCTGCTAATGGATACGTGCTGCTGTTCGACATCATTGGAGGAGCAGATGAAAAATGTCTGTACGAACCCGTCTATCCAAAGTGAGTCATCTGTTCATTTACCCCCTCTCCATGTGCACCTAAAGACATAATAACGCTAATAATCTCACACCTGGACTGCCTTTTGGCTTCTACTCTTTGTAATTAAGGTTAGTTATTTATTTAATAAATGACAAACATGCCTAGTTCAGCCAAAGGATCGATACAAAGGGAGTTGTTGGGTCTCTTATGTCTATGCTTACAGCCATTGCTGTTAGTTCGTGTGGTGTAACATGTATTTGCTATTGATCAGCTCCCTGACTCGTACAGTCTCCAGCATCTGGCAGGTTTCCCAGCAGTTGGGCCGTCTGTTTTGGCGTAACAAATGACGTAGCTTCCTCCATACATAATGTCACCACATGTGGGCTCGTCCACCTCCACTGGAAATGACATCGTTTCCCTGTTTATCGTCCGTTCAACAGGAACTGAATGGATACTGCAGAAAAAAATCTGGACGTGCATCGTCCAAAATCCCTGTGCTAGTATGGAATTGAGCAAGATTGAAATCAAGACCGCTCATTCACACACAAGTTTGCTGCTTAACTTTCTAGATTTTTCTCCCTCTTAAATATTATTCTCCATATCTGAGGATATGGAGGTCCTACTTTGTGAAGTCCCTCATCAGACACCATGGAACGTTGTTGACGTCTAACATTCCTCGCATCTGTTTAGTACAGACCAGTTGGACTGTTGGCCTCCCTTTTTCTCTCGTTAGTTGTGCTCTTTACAGGAAAGAGGATCTCGCATACCCGTAGTGTTTTGTTCATTTGCGTGTATTGCAGGGTTGTTCCAGGCTAAGCTATACACATCTTTAATTGGCGTTTAAACTTTGTATACGTGTAGGTAGTAATTTGGTATTGGAGTGATGATGCAGCTCCATGTTTTGCCTCCATGTATAACCACACACAACCTACACAGCTGCCGGTGTTTCGCCTCCACTCGGAGCACACCTGTGAACTATAAACACCAGGCTTTATCTCTCTTTTGTGGCATCTACACCTACACACACAAGTCGAGTCAGAAGTTGATAGTCATCTACAAGTCAGAACTTGTCTTTACTTTCATACTGTGTATCCGTCTCTTACTCGGATTGAACCGTGAGTAAACAGTTCAGGTGCCAGGCTGTGTTGAATCTTTTCATGGTCTGTGCGATCTGTGATCACTGTTCTAGAGATGTCGACGATACAATTTATGCCTTTCAACCTCACTAATTGAAATGCAGAATAAGGCTGATCTGTACCGTGCCTGAGCACATCTGACCGCCAGAGTGCGATGTGTTTTAGTGTGATCACCCAGGCGTGCTTTTGAGAGCACAGAACACAGCGAGTGCCATTGCATGCACTAGTCGGATTTCTGCAGTTATCCAATTATTCAAGTGGTTATGTAAAAAGCATGCTCCGATCTACAAATCAGATTAAGAAATCTGATAAACCGAGCTGGAATTTATCCCAGTAATAGGATTTCTCAGTGCATTTATACCGGTTACCTGATTAGAATCGGTGTTTTCACTCTGAGCATGACCGTGGTTGCCAGGTCCACATCTTTCTAAAGACTTGTCTTTATTTGGCTTCTTTATCCGTTGACTTTAGTGGGATTTGGCAACCCCGGAATGAAATGCGCCACGGAATTAAAGGCAGCGAAACGGCTATCGGACACTTTGTGGAGACTCTGAAATGCAGAGAAAATAGTTTGAATATTTAATATTAAAGTTTGTAGTTACATTTCTTTTTGTATTTTTGCAAAATAGAAATCCGATTACTGCCGGAGTCATGTACATTCATTTCTTTAGCAGTCCAAGCAATGCAAGCAACAGTGGCAGCTTGGCAGAGGTGGGACTTGAACCCTGGACCTTCTGGTCCATGGACCAGTACCTTAATAGCTGGGCCGCCACGGTCCCATCCAATTACTCAAGTGCATCATTGTCAGCTGCCTCTTAAATCTCATGTGCAGCACGTGTAGCTATAAATCACTGTGTTGCGTAATCAATAAATCTGTGACGTGTATCGGGGGGGAGGGGGAGAGAGAATGTGGTGCCTCTTAATTTCCTGCATTGAGAACCGAAGTTGTATAATTTATTTGCTGTGTGTGTGTAGGGGTAATGCACGTGTGAAGGTGACTCCCGGTTATAAGGAGGAACAGTGCGCTCCTGCCCTGAGTCTGGAAATGAAGAAACCAGTGGACCTGGAGGCTCCTATTACCAGGTACACACACTATATACTTATCACGAGTGATTCGAAGGATGGTGTATGCTCTTGCCAATCTAAAAGTGCACAGTCGTTCTGTACTGATCAGTGGAACGGGACCAGCGCTGAGTGGTGGACAACAGTGTCGCTGAGATGATCAGACAAGCAGTATTGCAAGGATCTTCCACACACGGAGCCGCTTGTGATCTCGGGGTGGTCTTTGGAGGACAGCAACTGTTAGGTTTTACATACTGAAGTGCTTTTGTAGCCTTATGCATCAGCACACTTCCAAACCCAACTCCATTGGCACAAGTGCACTACTACTCTGCCTCGGCTGTTGTTCATCCGTCGTTCACTACAGACTTGTGAAGCTGATTTTATTAGTTTGTCCTGGATGTGTTTCTGTTAGCAATAATGAGACACCGACGTGTAACAAACTTTTCTTGCAGCTGTACACACAGCTGCTGACTTGTTGAACTGAAAGTACATGACGCGCACTTGTTGGATAAATGGTGTGACTCATGCGCTGGTCAGGCAAAACATCAAAACCACACAAACCAAATAACACCGCTTTGATTGTGTCGATAAATCTCGTTGCATCAGTACATGTTGGGTTTTAGGTTACACGTTGGGTATATAATATAAAAACACGTTACATACCTAAGGTGTAACCCAAAACATGTACTGATGCAACGAGGTTGTATAAAAAAATAGTTGGTGTATTTACAGTGGTGCTTGAAAGTTGAACCCTTTAGAATTTTCTGTATTTCTGCATAAATATGACCTAAAACGTCATCGGATTTTCACACAAGTCCTAAAAGTAGATAAAGAGAACCCAGTTAAACAAATGAGATGAATATTATACTTGGTCATTTATTTATTGAGGAAACTGATCCAATATTACATATTAGTGAGTGGCAAAAGTATGTGAACTTTGCTTTCAGTATCTGCTCTGACCCCATTTAAGGTTTTTATTTTTTATTTATTTATTTTTTATTTTAAACCAAAAAGTTCAATTTTGGTCTCATCCATCCACAAAACATTCTTCCAGTAGCCTTCTGGCTCGTCCACGTGATCTTTAGCAAACTGCAGACGAGCAGCAATGTTCTTTTTGGAGAGCAGTGGCTTTCTCCTTGCAACCTTGCCATGCACACCATTGTTGTTCAGTGTTCTTCTGATGGTGGACTCATGAACATTATCATTAGCCAATGTGAGAGAGGCCTTCAGTTGCTTAGAAGTTACCCTGGGGTCCTTTGTGACCTCACCAACTATTACACGCCTTGCTCTTGGAGTGATCTTTGTTGGTCGGCCACTCCTGGGGAGGGTAACAATGGTCTTAAATTTCCTCCATTTGTACACAATCTGTCTGACTGTGGATTGGTGGAGTCCAAACTCTTTAGAGATGGTTTTGTAACCTTTTCCAGCCTGATGAGCATCAACAATTCTTTTTTCTGAGGTCTTCCTTTGTTCTGAGGTCAGACTTTGATAGTTCCCTGTTCTTTAAATAAAACAGGGTGCCCACTCACACCTGACTGTCATCCCATGGATTGAAACACCTGACTCTAATTTCACCTTCAAATTAACTGCTAATCCTAGAGGTTCACATACTTTTGCCACTCACTAATATGTAATATTGGGTCATTTTCCTCAATAAATCAATGACCAAGTATAATATTTTTGTCTCATTTGTTTAACTGGGTTCTCTTTATCTACATTTAGGACTTGTGTGATAATCTGATGTTTTAGGTCATATTTATCCAGAAATATGGAAAATTCTAAAGGGTTCATAAACTTCCAAGCACCACTGTATGCAGTATTTCCCTAATTAAGAGCGAGTGAGTGACAGGGGTGACAGCCAGTCACACTCTTGGCTCTCTGGGTCATGTGCTGCTGGGAAACCCCAGGTCCAGGCATTCATTGTAGCTCAGGTGGTTTTAATGTATGGCTGATTGGTGTGTTCTGTCTCCCAGTCTGCAGTCTCTGCAGGAGGATTTGCTGGTGTGTACGGCTGACGGTTATCTGCACATGCTGCACTGGGACGGAGTGTGTAATGGCCAGAGAGCAGTAAACCTCAGCACCATCCCCTTTTCTCTGGACCTGCAGTCCTCACGTGGTGAGAATTGAATTGAAAAAGTACTGAGACACTTAATCCCGGCCATGCAATGAATGAAGGTAAAGTAACCGCGTGTGTGTTAGGCGGTCCGTGTTTGGATGTCAACGGCACCTACATCAGAGAAATGGAGTATTGCGTGACTTTGGATGGCTTTGCTGTTGTTCTTGATGACGGGAGGCTCGGCTTCATCACGCCAACTGCTTATAGATTCTCCACCGAGGTAAGAAGCAGATCGTACCTGTGCTTTCTCAATTTCTCCAACTTGCCCCTCCCTCGTCTCTGCCTCTGTCAGTATCGCGTTGTGTTGAATCTTAGTAGGTCTGTGTGATGGGTAGATACAGCATAGCCTTTGTGTATCCAGAGTGTGTTCGGTGGAACGCGTGTGGGTGTGAGAAATGTCCGTGTCTGGATAGCGTGTGTGTGTGTGTGTGTGTGTGTGTGGACGTATGAAGTTTTGAATTGTTCTGATGTTGTGTTACAGCAGTTGCAGGGGGTTTGGGCAGCCGATGTGACAGATGGTACATGTGTAGCAGTAAACAACAAGTATAGGCTGATGGCCTTCGGTTGTGCGAGGTAAGAGCGTGTCGTACGCTAGTCTAAAGCGTATCTGGGTGTGTTTGCAGTTCTTTATATACTTGTGAAACGCTTTTATTAAGCACTTTAAATCTGACACGCATCTCCTTTGGTGCTGATGCTGCAATAGGTCCGCATTGTGTTTGTGGACCTGTATGGAAATCCATACCGAGTGTGCGTTTGTGTTGCAGTGGCTCCGTCTTGGTCTACATGATAGACAACACTACAGGATCGATGCAGCTGTCACACAAACTGGAGTTAAGCCCTAAACACTACCCAGGTAAGATGCACGCTGACCTTGCAGTGCCAGATCGATCAAGTTTGTGTTTCAGCAGCTCTGGTTGTCTGAAATTACTTTCAACTGGTTTGTGTAAATGTGCACAGCGTTGCTTCCCCCTAGTGGACGGTGGTGACGTAGCATCTTAACTCCATTCCTAGCTGTAGAATTGTTCCATTAGTCTTTGCTACGTTCACATGCAAACTTTAATTTCCTTTAGACCTTTTATTAACCGGTTATTAAGATGTGTAAACAGCCATTATGGGGGAGTTTTCGTTTTTTTAATGCAGGATATTTTGCTATTTTCTTCACCGATCATTTTCACTATACGGAGTTAGAAAATAGCGTTCTCGTCTTCACGTTCCCGCTCCTCGGAATCACAGAGCCATTTTACTTGATTAGAACACGTTCAGGTTTGGGATGATGTGAATAAAATGAGTAATATTATGATTAGAAGTTTAAACTTGGTATAATTGGATAAACCTGAATCAAATTTGGGTGCTGATGCTTTAAAAAAAAAAGTTTCAGTTCTTGAGACGGTGAAATGTGTGTTTGTGAGCAGCAAAAGGGTGTCTTCATGACTTGAAGATGCTTTGTATGCCTTGTCTGGGAAGAAAAAATGAACCAGGTGCCGATATATTCCTGTATAGTTGAGGTGCAAAAATCCCGTCCAACATTTTGCGTCGCTGTTTTGCCACGTTCTATGTGTAACTGCTCTTAGACCTCACGTTCTCGCCTCCCTGTCAGATATCCACAATAAAACGGGTCCTGTTAAGATGATCCGCTGGTCTCCGGACTGCAGCGTCGTCATGGTGACGTGGGTGTGTGGAGGCCTCTCGCTGTGGAGCGTGTTCGGAGCTCATCTCATCTGCACGCTCGGAGAGGACTTCACGTAAGTACGCGGTGCATGCCGAGTGTTTAGCCTTAAATAAAAGAAGCCTTTTAGTGAAGTGATATTTCGGAGAACTAATAGACTCTCGGTGAAGTCCATGTGTCCCTGTGTGTCTATGGCGCTATCATTTCCCTCTTTGTCCTGTTTTTCTTCGCAGAAATCGTTCTGATGGCACTAAGAAGGATCCACTAAAGATCAGCTCTATGGTGAGAACCCTCTAGCGACTGGTTTTCTCTCGTCTGTGTTCCTTCTTTTGGCCACGTGTGTCTTATTGCAGCGTTAGGTATCTGAGCTATTCCTGTTGGTTTGCTTTGCAGAGCTGGGGGGCAGAGGGTTACCACCTGTGGGTGATTGGCAGCTCGGAGGCAGACGTGGAGGAGTCGCGGCGGTTGCGTCAGGTCTCCCTGCTGCAGTTTCAGTTCATCAAGAGTGCGCTCACGGTCAATCCCTGCACGGTAAGTCAATCTAGGGTTTAATAGAGATGTTTTTAATGGATGTTGATCTAGACAAAGCAGCATTTTATTAGGAACACTGTGTTAATACTGAAATGTCCTCCGTGCTCTGTAGCATGGTTTAGGCAGTGACAGAAATCATTTGCTGTGTAGTCCAATCAGGAGCAGGTGCTACTGCACGGGGAGGATCGGCTCCTGATGACCTGTGGAGATGCCGCGGTTCAGATGCACAACCAGGAACAGCACGCATCCAGGAGCACAACACACACACAGCTCAGCACTTTACTGGGACACAAACACTGGCACGTGGTGCAGGTATGTGATCTCGCACCGTTTTAGTTAAGTCACTTGGCATGCGCTCTAAGCCAGAGCGGCTTCCTTACCTTAACCGCTAGGCTACCACAGTCACAATACACACTGCGTGAGTTCAGTTCAATTTTCTTAAGTGTAAACGAGTTAAGTCGAATTTATTTATATAGCACAAAATGAAGTATCGGAGCAAAACCTCCAATAATAATAATCCAGTGCTAGCACACATCCAAGAAAAGCACATAAAACTCACAAAATGACTCCTTTCAGAACCATTACCAGTTCAAATGGCAATTATTAAAGATGCAAAAACAACGCACATTTTCTTAAATCCGTTTTTAAACACACAAACTTGCCCTGCTATGGATGCCCTGCATAGCCTACCTCAGTGTTTCCCTACCACAGTGCCGCGACACAAGTTTGCCATGGAAGATTATCCAATTTCACCCGATTAGTACTTGTGAAAGGCAGAACAATTCCATCCTCTTCCACTAGAGGGCAGTAAGAGATCAGCTTTGTGTTCAACTAAACAGGCCAAGGTTTCACACGGAGTAAGTAAATGTAGTAAATTGAGACCAGATTTTCAATCTGTTTCAATAAATCTACTGTCTGTGACATTTTTGTTTGGTGGTGTGCCTTGTGATTTCTCTGTGAGATGTGCCGTGGCTCAAAAAGGTTGGGAAACACTGGCCTACCTTAAACGTGCTTTGTTTCCCAGCGCTCATCACTATCACTGCGTCACCTCCCTACGTCACGCACTGCCGATTTCCTCATTTAGCACAGCTGGGTGCAGGAGAGGATCGTCCTACATATCGCTTGCCCAGGGAAAAATCGCGGATCTTTCAAAATTCGGTGTACAGTTCCTGTTGAATGTGTATTTGTGTATTAAGTTGAAATATTGTAAATCGGACCATCTTACAACAGGGAGTGCCTGTACTGGAAACGGGTTTGGACGTGTTAAAATGTTCTGTTGCATCTTCACCATATATTAAATAAGTGAGCAAAAATATTCCCTTTTTTTCTGAAGAATAACAATTCAAAATCATGTCTTATGTAAGAAGAATCTTTAGTGGAATCAATTAGAAAAAATAATGAATTTTGAATGCGTACATTTTGAGCATCACGATCCCTCGTTACATCCCTAGTATACAGTGCCGGTACTATATTATATCATGGTATTAATAGTTTTTAGATTTTGTATCATGGTTTCTAATGGCTAAATATTTTTTTTTTTCCCCAGATTCACAGCACATATCTAGAAAGTAACTGGCCGATCCGGGTAAGTGTTAGTGTGCGTGTTTGTGAGTATGCTTCCGTTTCTCGTGCCAAGTGTTGGTGACGTGTCTCTTCATTTTGTGTGTGTAGTTTGCAGCTATAGATCTAGCAAGTCAGTGTTTGGCGGTGGCGGGGAGACGCGGATTTGCACATTACTCGTTGTACACCAGGAAATGGAAACTGTTTGGAAACGTTACACAGGTAAAGTTTACACTGGGTGTCTGATGTGTTGGTTCAAGTTAGTTCATGCTGTTATACTGCGTCAGTAAAATGTAATAAAGCCACTTTATGACCCAGTGTGATTGTAGCCGCCTCAGGGTTAAGCTCACGTTTCGTACTCGGAACAAGAACGAGCGAAGAAGCTTTAAACCAGAATAGCCCTAATAAGTTTACAGTTTGTGAGCTGTATATGACCGGGTGCGCATATGAATGACACTGATAATCTAAGCAGGCTAAGAGACGTACGAACGGCAACATGAGCTGCGTATCTGTATTTAAGATTACAGGACATAACAAACGGATAAGCATAGGAAAATATTTTAGGATACAAGCGACTTGAGAACATGAGAACGGCTGAAGTGCTGAGCGTGATGATTAAACGTAACCTAAAAATGTGCCTATAATAAAAGATAACCAATCATCCGTGTCTTCGTGTGTGTGCTCCAGGAACAGAGTATGACTGTGACGGGAGGTCTGACCTGGTGGAACGAATTTGTCGTCGTTGCCTGTTACAATTTCATCGATCGTCAGGAGGAGGTGCGTCTCACACAACCGGAGACGGGGGCTTGAGTCGCAGACTCCCGGATTTACTCACACACCAGACTCCGGACATCAGTGTTCATAATTAATTTCTTGCCATCAAGTGATTCTGCTTAAATTGATCTGGAAACACTTTGCGGGCTGTGGAAGTGAGGGAGCAGAGTCCAGCAGTTTGCTGATTCCTCTGCTCTGATGCTCCAGTATAAACAGCGTTACACAGTGGTGCTTGAAAGTTTGTGGAACCTTTAGAATTTTCTAGATTTCAGCATAAATATGACCTAAAACATCATCAGATTTTCACACAAGTCCTAAAAGTAGATAGAGAACCCAGTTAAACAAATGAAATATGTCAGAAATATTATACTTGGTCGTTTATTTATTGAGGAAAATGATCCGATATTACATATTAGTGAGTGGGGAAAAGTATGTGACCCTCTAGGATTAGCAGTTAATTTAAGGGTGAAATTAGTCAAATGTTTTCAATCACTGGGATGCCAATCAGGTGTGAGGGGGCACCCTGTTTATTTAAAGAACAGGGATCTATCAAAGTCTGCTCTACACAACACGTCTGTGGAAGTGTATGATAGCACAAACAAAGGAGGTTTCTGAGGACCTCAGAGAAAGAGTTGTTGATCCTCATCAGGCTGGAAAAGGTTACAAAACCATCTCTAAAGATTTTGGACTCCCGCAATCCACAGTCAGACAGATTGTTGGTCGGCCACTCCTGGGGAGGGTAACGATGATCTTGAATTTCCTCCATTTGTACACAAAGATCACTCCAAGAGCAAGACGTGTAATAGTTGGTGAGGTCACAAAGGACCCCAGGGTAACTTCTAAGCAACTGAAGGCCTCTCTCACATTGGTCTAATGTTAATGTTCATGAGTCCACCATCAGAAGAACACTGAACAACAATGGTGTGCATGGCAGGGTTGCAAGGAGAAAGCCACTGCTCTCCAAAAAGAACATTGCTGCTCGTCTGCAGTTTGCTAAAGATCACGTGGACGAGCCAGAAGGCTATTGGAAGAATGTTTTGTGGACGAATGAGACCAAAATATAACTTTTTGGTTTAAAATTAAAGCGTTATGTTTGGAGAAAGGAAAACACTGCATTCCAGCATAAGAACCTTGTCCCACAAGGAATTCTGAATGATATCAGAGAATTCTAAAAGGAAAATGTCAGGACATCTGTCCATGAACTGAATCTCAGGAGAAGGGTGGGTCATGCAGCAAGACAACGACCCTAAGCACACAAGCCGTTCTACCAAAGAATGGTTACAGAAGAATAAAGTTCATGTTTTGGAATGGCCAAGTCAAAGTCCCTGACCTTAATCCAATGGAAATGTTGTGGAAGGACCTGAAGCGAGCAGCTAATGTGAGGAAACCCACCAACATCCCAGAGCTGAAGCTGTTCTGTACGGAGGAATGAGCTAAAATTCCTCCAAGCCGGTGTGCAGGACTGATCAACAGCTACAGGAAACGTTTAGCTGCAGTTATTGCTGCACAGGGGGGTCACACCAGATACTGAAAGCAGAGGGTCACATACTTTTGACAGTCACTAATATGTAATATTGGATCATTTTCCTCAATAAATAAATGACCAAGTATAATATTTTTGTCTCATTTGTTTAACTGGGTTCTCTTTATCTACTTTCAGGACTTTAAGTGAAAATCTGATGATGTTTTGGGCCATATTTATGCAGAAAAATAGAAAATTCTAAAGGGTTCACAAACTTTCAAGCACCACTGTATGTGCTGTTTAAGGAAAGGAACAGTACAAGCTAATAAACATTACACAATTCTGATGAATTAGGAGACTTGACCTTTGTACACAAAATGCTTGCGTCTGAATCCAAGTATATACTTTAGCCTTGTGTTTTTCCCTTGATTGTGTTTGTGTAGCTGAGGTTTTATCTGCGCTCCTCGAACCTCGACAACGCCTTCGCGAGCGTTACAAAGCTGCACGCTGAAACTTTGCTGCTTAACGTGTTCAGAAACACGGCCATCCTGTTCCGCACCGACTGCTCCATCTGCCTTTATAGCATCGAGAAGAAGCAAGAATGGTATGTCACCATTTTTTTCCATTCTCTGTATTTTATTTATTTTTCAAACGAATAAAAAAATTGACTGCATTTTGAAAAAAATGTTTAAAAATTCAGGCGTGTGTCTGTGCCGCATGTACAGGTGATTACGTATGCGTCCGTGGTCCGATGAGGCTGTTACCCTGTTTAACTTGGATATGACGTTGGAAGTAGATTGCCTGTGTGAATTAGCTGTATACAAGACAGATTATTTCCTATTATTTCCGTCAGGCGTTGATCAGATGGATGTCAAACTGTGCATACCTGCATGTGCTACTGCTGTTCTGTTAATGTTTAGTCACATGAATCACGTTTTGATTGCTTGTTTTATTCCCTTTAAAAAGCACTAGCCAGTCATACAAGTGGATAATATGGGCATCAGAATATTTATTTTTTAATCACTCAGTAAGCACAACGGTGATATTTCTTAATCTGAGCTATTCATTTAGATCTCTATGCCATTTATATGCCAGCCCTGTTGTGTGCATGCGTCATTTGTTTTTAAGTATGACATGCGCAAACACGATCTTACTTTAACTGTCAATACTACAATGTTCCTTCGTCTCTTAATTCCATTCCTCACATGTAGGTTTTCGTCTTGTCATGCTGACTGACAACGTGTAACGCTTCTTGTCTGTTCTTTCACGGTTTGTCTTCAGCTCTGGAGTGTGTGTAGACTTGCTGCAGGAAATCTCAATGTCTCGCTATATTCCTCATCCTGCTCTGGTTGTGTCCGTCACGCTCACTTCAGTCCGAACAGAGACGGGACTCTGCCTGAAAAGCTCGCAGCAGGTACGCACCCGCACTATCCCACTATACTGCAGGGTGTGATCCAACTGATCTGGCTTTCCAGTTAAAATATCGTGCTGAACATGAGATCTGATAAATGCTGCTCGACATCTTTGAGTAATCGGGTTTGCCATGTTTTTGTTTAGAAAATGAGTGTTAACGTTCCAGTTTGAGAGCTCTGAGATTTGGCCTCACTATCGCGCACAGCAAATTTAGTATGAATGTTTTTCTGTTCTGGTTTCATATCCACGCGGTCACAGAACATTGATTTGTTCGCTTTTCCACCCAGGCCTGTAATGCAGAAAGTATTTTGTTGAATTTGGCTGGGCAGCTCATTATGCTGCAGAGAGACCGGTCGGGTCCACAGGTACGAGACAAAGAGCCCTCAGCAAATCAGAAAACACTGGTGAGTACCTACCTCCTCTGTTGATCTGTAATACCTTTTCACACCTTTTCTGCATGAATGAAACGGATGCGGTTTTTAACGTAGCGACAAACAGTTCCATCCAGTCACAATCCCCATCATTTCAGCTATATTTTACCAGGTATTTTCTTTAATATCTGTGTTTGAGGCAGCGTGTTGCTCGTCCTAGAAGCTCTTCATGATGTTCTGCCTGACAACCGAGCTCTGATTGGTCAGCCTGATTTTAACAACACAGAAATGAGATATTAGAAGTTTTACGCAATGTCGTCTTTCGGCAATTTCGCACTCGGCGTGAAGGACTGCGTTTTATTTTTTTCCTTTCTTCTGTAAAAGTCGGACTCGGTAGTGACGGATGAGGCATTTATGCATCAAGAAGGTGGCAAGATGCAGCCTGAGGGTTTGTCTCAGCTTTTAATCCTAAAATGTTCTTTAGTGCCAGAAATGAGCACCAACATTTGACTTTGGTATCCGGTACTACTAAGACACCTCGCATTTCGGGTACCGATTTTCACTACGCAGCCTCACTCGTGCTACGGCATGCACGTCTTTTTGTTGTTGATATTCGTTTCCACTCCTCTCTTCAGCTGCCATTCTCGCCCCCTGTGGTCCTGGCTCAGTGCGTGGAGAGCGTCTGGGCCTCGAGTCATTCTGGCTGTAAGAAGCGCCACCTGGTGGAGGCTCTGTGGCTGTCGTGTGGCGAGGCGGGGATGAAGGTTTGGCTGCCTCTGTTCCCGCGGCGTGAAAACCGCAAGCCGCACTCGTTCCTGTCGCGCCGCATCATGCTCTCGTTCCTCCTGGACATCTACCCCCTGGCCGTGCTCTCCGAGGACGCGCTCGTCTTGGGAGCTGCTAACGAGACGCTGCTCTACGACACTTTTTTTCCGTCAGTTTCTAACTCTAAGGAGGGTCTCCACGGAGATTCGAACACCAGAGAAGGCCTCGGGCGCAGTCCCTCGCTTTCTTCGTCTCAGGAGCCGCCGGAGTCATTCTTCCCCTATTGCATGGTGGAACGGACGTCCCAGATCTACCTTCACCACCTCCTCCGGCAGCTGCTAGTGAGGAATCTGGGCGAGCAGGCCTTGTTATTGGCTCAGTCGTGCTCGTCGCTGCCATATTTCTCCCACGTGCTGGAGCTGATGGTGCACGTGGTGCTGGAAGAGGAGGCCACGTCTCGCGAGCCCATCCCCGACCCGCTGCTGCCCACCGTGGCCAAGTTCCTGGCAGAGTTCCCACTGTTTCTACGTACCATCGTCCACTGTGCCCGCAAAACCGAGTTCAATCTCTGGAACTACCTGTTTGCTGCCGTCGGGAATCCTAAAGATCTGTTCGAGGAGTGCATCATGGCTCGCGATTTGGATACGGCCGCTTCCTATCTGATCATACTACAGGTCAGGACATTTTGATGAAGCAAAACATGTTTGAAGCAGCTACAGTTTTGGGACTAAATGCTACAGGCTGTTTTTATTATTATTATTTGTTTTTGTAGAACATGGAGGCTCCTGCGGTGAGTCGTCAGCATGCTACCCTCCTCTTCAACACAGCACTCGAGCAGGGAAAGTGGGATCTCTGCCGTCACATGATCCGATTCCTCAAAGCCATTGGGTCAGGGGAAAATGAAACTCCACCCACCACACCAACCAGCCAGGTGATTCTGAAGCAGGAACTACCATGAGATGCTTGTTAAATGAGAATTATGGAATTACTGACCTGTACAATTATAGTAGGTTTAAGATGAATAATAGTTGCTTGTGTTATAGCAATAAATAATCCAGTCAAGCCCCAGTATATTGATTCCCCCTGTCCAGTTTCCCTCTGTGATGTATGAGGTATTTTATTTCCTCTACCCCAGAAATGAAAACTGGGAATCGAATTATTTTGCAGAATGCCATTTTGCATCTACCTGCACCTTCCATTTCCTTCCCATCAGCAAGAACCTACAATTTCATTTTGTAGCTAGTCCCCATTTTACCATGGTCTGGTTTACTGGTAAGTGATAAGTTTCCTGTGTGAAATGAGGAAATCGGCAGTGCATGGCGTAGGGAGTCACGTAGTGAGGGGTGATCCATGGTCTCAAAAATAATCGTTTGTTTTTCATTGCGTTATTCAATAAATTACATGAGGTATTTAGTAATTCTATAGTAATTTTACTTTTTATACATTATAAAATACGTGTTAGGTTAAATCTAAATGAATTGAAACAATGTTTCCCTGCGTTTTTAGGAACCGAGCTCTACGGGAGGATTCGAGTTTTTCCGGAACCGCAGCATCAGTCTGTCTCAGTCAGCCGAAAGTGTTTCTACAGGAAAATTCAACTTGCAGAAAACCTTCAGCATGCCCTCAGGACCCTCCACTAAAGGGTACCACCCCCACATAAACACACACTGGTGTTTTACTGGATAGAATAGTAGAATTATATTACAATATACAGTATATTGTAAGCTCTAAGCTGAAACATAGTAAACGTGATAAAATGGAGAGTTTCTTAAGAAAATCTTAAAATAATTATGGTTTTCTTGCGTTTTCTTCGAGAATAGCATTTAAGAACATTATGAACTTGGTGTTTAAGAACCTTCAAGGTTTTTCTTAAAGCTTAGTAAAAGAATAGTTGTATTTGTAGCATGTCGTACCCAGGACGCTAACCTGGTGCTGATGTGTTGTGCGCAGTAAGGAGGGCGACAGTGCTGAGAACATGTACATCGACATGATGCTCTGGCGTCACGCGCGCCACTTGCTGGAGCAGATCCGCCTCAAGGATCTGGGCTGCTTCTCGGCTCAGTTGGGCTTCGAGCTGATCGGTTGGCTGACGCGCGAACGTACGCGCGTCGCTCGCGTGCTGGACTTCGTCACCGCCCTCAAACGCCTCCATAACGACTTCCTGTGGCCTTTTCCCGTTCTCCCTGCTGGCTCGCCGCTCAAGAATGGACGCTGCCGGGCAGGTGGGTACTCGTTGTTGAAGCGGCATGGGGCATTTTCATTCAAGGGCGCCGATTCATTTCAGACACCACACACTTTGAGGCAGGGTCATATGCGTACAGCCCTTCCTAGAACCACTTGAGTTACGACACCGTATGAGACTTCAGTGTTGTCTTAGAGAAAGACTTCCTATGAGTGTATGTCATGTATATGGCTATATATTTTTGGTTGAATTTGAGGGCACAATGTTTTCTGAATGTACCATTGTGTCTCTTGTTTGAATAAAAAGCTTCAAATCCTGAGGTTCCACTGCATCATTATCTCCACCCTCTCTCTGCAGTGTTGAGCACGCATCTGCTCAAGTCCCAGTCGAACGACAGCTTGTTGAACAGCGATATGGAGACGGCGCCCCCTCAGATCTCCTCGATCAGTCACAACTGGCTGGACGGTCTCGGATCACAGCCGAAAGAGCTCGACTCCGCCTCGTCCCGCGGCGCTCCGCAGACCCAAGAGGCTTTTCTGTCTCCTCTCATCAGTAAACGTAAGACCTCTTCCTATTCAAATCCAAGTCGTCTTACTACTCCCATGACCGGTGCCTCGTACCGTACCGGCTGAAATGTCCTTCATTGAGTTAGTGCTTTTGCGTCCTTGATGTGCTTCTGTAGCTGAGGAGTGCAGTATCGGTTCAGCCACTGATTTAACGGAGACGAGCTCCATGGTGGATGGCGACTGGACCATGGTGGATGAGAACTACTCCACGCTCAGCCTGAGCCAGTCTGAGCTGGAGCACATCTCCATGGAACTGGCTAATAAGGGTCCTCACAAGTCCCAAGTGCAGCTGAGGTGAGCTCATGGTTATAAGACTTTTAGGTGATGTTATTGTCAGTGCATGCATGTAGATGTTTCATAAATAATGCAAGGGAAATGTAAAAAACATATTGCTTTATGTTGTAGATTTAGTCGACTAAAACTGAAAACAATTCAGTTAACTAAATTATGACTAAAACTAAATCGAAATCTCCTGTCAAAATGAACACTGGGGCCCAGTCGTGCTTTTACCAACTAGTAGAGCCTCCTTTAGGAGCGACATTTAGGAGGAAATATTATTGCTAATAATCACCCTTAGAACGACTGGCGTCTCTTTAGTTTTCTCCCCTCCTTTAAGCGTTTCCTGCCGTGTTTGTAACAGGACATGTGCTCCTAATTCCTTACCGATAACGCCCTGCACCCCTTTTCCACAACGGAACACACTGAAATGTCTGTGACGTGCTGCAGACAAAACACCAACGGAGTTAAACAGAGCAGAACACTTTTTAGAACGGTCAGTTTTGAGTGCGCGTTGCTTTAAGTGAGTAAAATTTTCTCTAATCGGGAAATATTGTGAGCTTAATTTATGTTAAGGTAATGTAAACATTCACATTCAATAACTGGCAGTAACGTCACTAACTATTAACTCGGATTCTGAGGAACTTGATCTTATATCAAGAGTAATACAGAAATCCAGGGCCTTCTGATGGGTTTGGTGTTTTTCCCTTGCAGTTGTATATGAAATAATCTTTTTTTCCCCCTCTGTAGGTATTTACTGCATGTATTCCTGGAGGCGGGCTGTTTGGAATGGAGTGCTGTGATTGGTCTGATTCTGCGCGATGTCGGCGTCATTAAGCAGGTTTTGGGCTTTTTGGACTCTGCGGATGCCGAGACGGTGCAGAACGTACGAACCGGGCTCATGGCCATTGACCAGTGGGCCTCGTCTGATTGGTCAGTTGGAAATTTGTTCGATTTACAAACCTGCCCTAGTTATGTATGAAATCATGTCTCTTAAGCTGCCAGTGTTTCTTGTGATGTTTCATAACTCGACTGATTTGTTCTCTGCAATGTGCAGACTTGGGGTTTAGGGTTTTCCTCTTCCCCTGGGGACCCTGACCCAGCTCTGTGTGGTAGTCCGGCTGGTGTTTAATGCCGGCGCAGCAGCACACTTCCTTATTTATCACTAGGTGTTTTGCTTCTAAAACATCCGAATTTGCTAAACCCCTCTCCTGTGTTGTGTCCGATGCAGTCTGGGCTACAAGGCTTTCCTCAACGTCGTGGCCCCCGAGCTCCCGAAGCTCGGCGACGCCGCAGCCGACCAGGTTCAGCTCGACTCCTTCCAGCCGTCCGTCGCCAACATGACTGACCCGGTCCTGCCCCGGGTGGAGGAGCATCGCGCCGCCACCTTCAACCTCCCCATGGCCCACGAGAGCTCGCCAGGCTCCGCCCCCCGCAAAGTCGAGGAGAAGGGCCAGGACGAAACAGAGGAGGATCCGGACGAGGAGGGGGCGTACGACTGCACCCTGTCGTGACGGAGGGAATCGGCAGGATCTGGATTCCTCTAGGCTGCGTCCCAAACCACACTTATCGCACGGACTGGCAGAAGGCAGGAACTTTCTGGACTTCAATGGAGGTTTCATCCACCGTGTCCCAAACTGGACCCATCTTCAGATCTGCTATCGGACGTGTCCCAAATCGTAGGTTTTTTTTTTTTTTTTACATGCCAGTAACATGCGCGATTTGGGACAAGACCTTGATGTGGCTTTTCTGGTGCATGTGTGCTACTCGGACGGCAGGTGCTGCATTTGTTTTGGTCGAGTTTGCATCCAGACTGTTTGTGTTCTAACCCCAGTATTATTTATCCACCTTTATTTATCTGTTATCATGCTATGTGAGGAGCAGTGCCTTCGTTTACATCCACAGCCGCCTGTCCTGTAGGTGATCAGCATGAACTGAACTGAAGTGTAGGAAGCTTGTGTGCTGCAGTTCCTTTGTGAACGTCTAAAGCGTCATTTGCAAGATTGTGACTGTGAGGAACTACTTCTTTCCCTCCCATATGGCTGGAGTAGCAGGGGAGCGCGGTAGGATCCAGGCTTTCGCGGAGTTGGGTTGAGTTGGTCACTGCGTTCCCATGCACTTAATAATCCGATACCTGCCGGAAATCAGATTGTGTCACTAATCCGATCGGGTGTACATGCACTCAGATAAGGGGAAGATTCATTTTCTCAAGTGTATACTGTTTGTCTCCGCAGAGAGCTCGATAGATGTCTAGGTGCTGCGTTTAATTCTGGGGTTGCCAGATCCTGCGAGTTAAAAAGAAAAACAATCCAGGTCTGTGGAAACTAATCTCAAAGGTGGCAAAGTGTGGAAGAATAAGCGCACCTGGCAACCGTTACACACTCGTGTTGCGTTTGTGTCCTCGCTCTCTCTCTCGGTGGTTCCTGAGGGTTTGGTGTGTCTAATAACAAGCGATGGATTGCCTCGTTTGGATGTTTGTTCTTCGTACGCACTTTCTGCTTAGGTTATTACTCATAGGACGGTTCATTAAAAACATTCTTGTTCTTTCCAGTGCCCTTCATTAGGATTCCAGGCATTTATTTTATGTAGAGATTTGTTGTTAAGAAGCTTGTTCTGGATCTGTTGTGGGAGGATCCTCCCTCAGCTTTGGGAAGAAGTCCATGGTACTGGACCAGTGCACTGCTGCTGCACCGCTCGAGCATCATTTAAGGACATGTAGCTCCCTTCAACCCCTCTTATCCGGGTCACGTTCCCCCATGCGACGTCCCCTCCCTCAGGCACACTGATCCTGGAAGGTACGATAATAATGTATTCTAATAATGAGAAATAGAGGGTCTGCTTAGATGTTTGGTCATGGTCTCTGGAGCCTATCCTGGAAGAGTGCAGGACTAGCCCGACTAGTCGAACCCAGGCCATGGCTTGGTGGGTTATTGAATACAGCTGTCTGATTGTTTGCACTTCAGCACAAGTCTCTAAGCCTGGACTAGTTGAGATCAGTTTCGAGTTAATTTGGGTTTAATTAAGGAATTTAGGTTTAAGTAGGCCTCTAAATTAAGTCGATATTTAATAAAGCTGTTGCTACGTTGCAGTATTATAACCCGTTTTGATTTACATGTGCAATCTAGAAGCAGAAGCTCAGATTTTGGTGGATATTTTAAAAAGAAATTGTTTTTAATCCTGCTTGTGGACCAAACTGCTGCTCCTCAGGTCAAGCTAGTGCGTTTTTTGTTTGTTTGTGTGTTGCGTTGCGTTGCGTTGCGTTGCGTTGCTCTGGGCTTGCTGTTAATAACACAAGTGGCTCACGGGCCGAATTCACTGTGCTTACTCGTACTTGTTCTGCTCTCTTTATTATTTCCTTTGTATTTAGCTTTCGTGTTAAACCTGTGTGTGTGTGTGTGTGTGTGTACCTTGCTGTACTTGGGAGGACCAAATGTCCCTACAATGATGGCAATACCTGGAAGTTAGACTAGTGAGGACCACTTTTCTCGTCCTCACTTCTTTAGTTGACAAACCAAAAGAGGGAAAAGATTAGCTTTAGGTTACTGAGATGTGGGTGTAGCATGAATTAGCTGCAGTAATCCTACATTGTTTTCCAATGGAAAGTCCTCACAAGGATAGCAAGACCAACATGTGCGTTTCAGCCACTACTTCTTGATTTATTCCTTTGTGTGATTCCTGCATCACTTACCAAAGACGTCGTGTGTTCAGGCTCATGCGTGCTTGTTTGTGCTCCAACGTCCCCTCATCCTCCTCCTCTTCATCACAGCATTGTTAGTATTTTTTCCCCCCTGCGTCTCGCTCATGATCGAGCTGAACTGTTAAACAGGAGCAATGAGGGCTTCAGCTGGTGAAGTGCGTGTTTTGAATCATTTCATGTCCTGACAGATGAACTGAGGCGTTGCGGTACTTCATTTCACACACAGCTTCTCTCAGTGGGGGAGCGCGGACTCTTCCTGGCCGTGTGGACAGCCGAACGTCTTAATGACTCCGCAGCCGAGCTCAGCGCTGTGTGTGTGTGTGTGTGTTATAGCCACATGGATTCTTGTACAATTCACTTTTTCTACCAAGTATGTTTTTTCTAGCTTTTCCTGTACATACAAAGCAATAAATTATTTTTAAAAGCACTGATTTGTGTTTTGAACATTGTTCCTGTATAACGAATCGAACGTCGGGGGTTGTGATCAGGCAAAGCTACAACCACTTTCTTTTAATAACCTTGAAACCTAATTGAAACAAAGCACTTCCCCCAGAGTGTGGTTTGTTGTTCTATTAATTACCAGTTCAGCTGGTGAGCACCGCTCTGATGCCCAGTGTTCGTCATGTTATCACTGGCTTAACTTTATTCCCTGGTTTCTTAAGATGAGTGGCATTAATTCTGGCTCTGGGTCATGCAGGCTGTCATTATCATTACGAAATGTCTTCTTTTAAGTATTTATTCAGAAAACATGAACAATTAACAATCCAGTTAAATTATAACTGCAGTAAAAAAAAGAAGGCATCGATCAGAAAGACTGGACAGTGGAGATTAGTAATAGCGAAAGCTCGAACGGACAGTTTGCAAAAACTACAACTTGCCTGACTTAATTCGCCCTGCTTCTACTTTTTGTCAGCATGGGGCCTGATTTCAAAATTAAAACCTAGCTTTATTAGGTCAGAGCCCAGACTACCTTAAAATGCAGATTTGGATTCAGCCAAATGTAAAACCTGGAACCGGACAACCTGAAAAAGTGGATCTGGGTTTGGTGAAAAGCAATACATGGAATGAGACTTTCTATAAAAGGCAGATCTGAATTCAGTAGAAAGTAAAACACAGAACCAAAGCTGGCCAAATGTAAAACTTGGTACTGGACTACCTAAGAAAGTGGATCCGGATTCAGCAAAAAGTGAAATCTGGAACCAGACTTGAAGCATAACCCAATACTGGACTATCTTTAAAAAAAAAAACCAAAAAACCTGATCCTGATTCGGTAAGAAGTAAAACCTGGAACCAAATTACACAGACTGTTTTACTGCTGCACTTTTTCAGTCCCCCACGTACGAGAGTAAGCTTTGAGTTTTTGTTTAAAACAAACACTCCCATAATTGGTAGTTATTTTTGACTTTCCAGACTCCCAGCCCGACCTCTGAGTAGTTTGCATGTTGTTTTTGGATGGGTTATCTTTGCATTAGGTCAACTGGCATCTCTAAAGTGTTCCAGTCTGGGGGGTGGGGTGTACTTGTACGTGCCCTGCAATGAACTGACGTTAGATTGGAGGATCTGATGGTATTAAGAGGCTGGAAGGTTTGTATGGGGTAATTATTAGTGTAAATACTATGAAAATATATATTAGAAAGGACAGATCAGAGGGGATGGAATGTAGAATACTTTTGGCTAAGTGGCCAAATGAAGGAATGAAATAAAATAAAATAATAATCACCTGACATTTCAAAATGTGTTCTAAAAAACACGTCTACTTATGTATTACATATTTAAGAAGTGTTACCTTTGTCTTCATATTCCGAAATGTAATCACAAATACCTAAGAAAACAAATGCACTCAAGGTGAAAAAGTTTGAGATGAAGTTAAATTATTCCCGTGATAATCATACATTTGTAGCAGCTGGTTAGTAATGACTCCTCATTATTTTCTGTCATGTCTGATTTATGGGGATTTAAAGCCTTTGAAACTGTTAATACTGGAATCTTAGGATGAAAAGAAAGCAGGATCCTCACACGGACCTGTTATGCAAAACATGTACCTCCATACAACATGAACCGCATCATCTCAGTGTGGTTTGATTAATATTCCAGTGACGTTTGGACTCGATGTTCACCCGAGTCCTCAGTACTTGTACATGTGATACGTGCTGACCCACGAGGACGTGAAAGCCCAGTCCGGAAATTTCTGTAATAGTGAGCGGAGCTCTGGAGTGCTCTGATCCCCTCCGATTACATAATGAGCTGAAATGGCGATGGAGACCATGCTGTCTGCTTCTGACAGGTCTGTAGGTGGCTGAAAAGTGAGAGAAATGAAGCATGAACACCAGTAACTACACGGTCATTTAGAAGATTACAGCTGCAGAAACAATCCCTTTGGAATTCAGCATTTATTTCTGTGTATATAATGACTGCAGTCTGTATCAGCACAATGTGACATCAGAACACTGATGAGATTCCGTGGCATGAGAAGGGTGTGGAAGAATAATATACAAAGCTTCAAGCACTGCATAACAAAGATCTTCTGTGACTCAACAGTTTATGTCCGACACACTCACCTGAACCTCGAACCAGAAGGTCCACGGTCCTGCGTCCATACCGTGAGAGTAATATATAAAGTACTCTCCCTCCAGATCAAACCCAGGAGTCCCGTCTGCGAACGACCAGCCTGTGAGAGAAGATCCAGCCCGAGGGAGGATGTACAGGGACATGTGGCTCGGCCCTGCAACGCGACCGACAGGTGGCATCAATTAAGGCAAACTGGACACGCCCATGCAACAGTGACTCACGGCTTGTTCGGTATTAGATCGATCCTACCTGTAGCTTCAAAGCTCATCTTCACCGTACCCCATTCTGTGACCTGTTTGGACACCTGTCGGAATACTAGCGGAGACTTAGGAGACACTCCAGCAGCTGGGAGATACCAGCTCTTCCTAAAAACAACAGATAAGCATGATAAGCTGCAGTGTAACTCTGGGAGCTACCTGGGTGGAGTTTGGCAGGTACTCTACGGGGCAGCATAGGAGTGTAAAGCTCCTAAAAATTTGGCAATAAGTAAACTTGGGTCTATTCCCAGGCATCAGTGCTCCCACTGCTAATGTGAACAAACAATGATTCAAAGCCGTCCGATAAATGACTCACTTTAAGAGGAACTTGACAGGCAGAAACCAGGGGAAGCCACAGAAAGGTAATTCGTTGTTGCAGCGGACACAAATGGTGTCGTTAATCTCAGGAATATGAGGCGTGATGTGCTTCATTCCTGTGTAGTCAAAGCTGTTGATCCAAACACCTGAATCGGTCCCCATCAGTGAGCCATCCATGTCATGAAAAGAGCGTGTGGTGTGCTGAAAGCCGGCAAAAAACGTGGGGAATATGAACATTTAGGATCTTGGGTCTTCACAGAATTTCTCAAATAGCTAAAATGCCAGTGGCTATGATTAATCAAGCCGAATAAAATCGTTCCAAACACAGATTGTTTCGGAACATCAAACCAATTTAAATATTAGTCAAAGACAACACAAGTAAACACAAAATGCAGTTTTTAAATGAAGGTGTTTATTATTAAGGAAGAAAAAATCTAAAGCTACATGGCCCTGTGTGAAAAAGTGATTGCCCTCCTTGTTAAAACATAACCTAACTATGGTTTGCCACGCCCGTTCTCAATCAGGAGATCACTGAAATAGGACCTGCCTGACAAAGTGAATTACACCAAAAGATCCTTAAAAGCTACACAGCATGCTGAGATCCAAAGAAATTCAGGAACAATTGAGAAGGAAAGTAATTGAGATCCATCAGTCTGGAAATGGTTATAAAGCCATTTCTAAAGCTTTTGGACTCCAGCAAACCACAGTGAGAGCCATTATCCACAAATGGCAAAGACATGGAACAGTGGGGAACCTTCCCAGGAGTGGCCGGCCGACCAAAATTACCCCAAGAGCACAGCGACGACTCATCCAAGAGGTCACAAAAGACCCCACAACAACATCCAAAGAACTGCAGGCCTCACTTGCCTCAGTTAAGGTCAGTGTTCATGCCTCCACCATAAGAAACAGACTGGGCAAAAAGTTCCAAGATGAAAACCACTGCTGAGCAGAAAGAACATTAAAGCTCGTCTCAGTTTTTCCAGAACACATCTTGATGAAAACATTCTGTGGACTGATGAGACAAAAAGTGAACCCTTTGGAAGGTGTGTGTCCCATTACATCTGGCGTAAAAGTAACACAGCATTTCAGAAAAAGAACATTATAGCAACAGTAACATGTGATGGTCTGGGGCTGTTTTGCTGCTTCAGGACCTGGAAGACTTGCTGTGATAAATGG
Source organism: Ancistrus triradiatus (assembly GCA_025084515.1). Lineage (NCBI taxonomy): Eukaryota > Metazoa > Chordata > Actinopteri > Siluriformes > Loricariidae > Ancistrus > Ancistrus triradiatus. The sequence goes on from JAJAGP010000096.1 coordinate 252,555, forward strand.
AACTATGAATTCTGCTGTCTACCAAAAAATCCTGAAGGAGAATGTCCGGCCATCTGTTCGTGACCTCAAGCTGAAACAAACTTGGGTTCTGCAGCAGGACAATGATCCAAAACACACCAGCAGGTCTAGCTCTGAATGGCTGAGGAAAAACAAAATGAAGACTTTGGAGTGGCCTAGTCAAAGTCCTGACCTGAATCCTACTGAGATGCTGTGGCATGAACTTATAACGGCCGTTCATGCTCAAACCCTCCAATGTGGCTGAATTATAACAATTCTGCACAGATGAGTGGCCAAAATTCCTCCACAACGCTGTAAAAGACTCACTGCAAGTTATCCCAAACGCTTGGTTGCAGTTGTTGCTGCTAAGGGCGGCCCAACCAGTTATTAGGTTTAGGGGGCAATCACTTTCACACAGGGCCATGTAGGTTTGGATTTTTTTTCCCTTAATAATAAACACCTTCATTTAAAAACTGCATTTTGTGTTTACTTGTGTTGTCTTTGACTAATATTTAAATTGCTTTGACGTTCTGAAACACTTAACTGACAAACGTGCATAAAAATAAAAAAATCAGGAATGGGGCAAACACTTTTTCACACCACTGTATATTTTATATATGACGACTACTGCAACTCTCATGCACACTCTCTCTACATGCACTAAATGTAATCTGTTTCTGTCATCCAGATATGAACAAGATTGATCCAAGACATTATTTCCTGTTATAACTCTTCAGACCTCAGCCATTAAACTGAAGACACCGATTGGAAAAATAACAGTTACTGGTATTGAACTCGGGTCTTTAGACCCACGTGCGGTGACTTACCTGTATAATAACTCGTTTGGGTCGCGGCCCGGCTGAATCGCCCGAGTACGGGAAGAAAATGCCACTTGAGACCAGGAGAAACATGACAGCAAAAAGCGTCCACAGAGCAGCCAGTACTCGCTTAGTGCTGTGAGCAAGGTACAAGAAGTGAATCTGTGTTCAGACAGAGACAGAGAACACGGGTAACATCAGGCTGTGCAGCTACGATTTAAACGTGCATGAAAACTAAAGAAGGCTGGATGCCACGCCGCGCCAAGTGGCAGCGGTCGCTCACCAGGAAGGAGGACAGCAGAGCCGTCGCGATGGTGACGAGGGAAGCCATCACTATGTCGGGGGGGATTTCCGTGCCGCTGCGCCCCAGGATGGGAGTGAAGATTTCGAACACGATCCAGATAAGGAAGAAAATGTGAATGTAGGGGAGAGACAGACCCAACAAGTAGAAGAGCACATAGGACGGCGACACACCTGCACACACAATCCGTTTCCTTTGAAATGTTCCGCGCTTGTTTGTTTCTCACATATCTGCTACAGATCATCTCTCTAAATCAGGACTAAGACAGAAGCAGAAAACCTGCGTAAGGTCATCTGGTTCATCCTTATTCCCTTTTGACAACGAGCACTTGACAAGTTCTACTAATGTTATCAGTCTCTGCTTTCCAAGTTAAGTCGTTTCACATAAAGGAGCTGTCATTTCTTTTAATACGGACAAATTCTATAATGTGCTTAGACTGCAGGGAGTAAAACAGCTCTGTTTGCCTACTTTTTCCACACAGAAAACGAATCAGGGACAGGTAAGGAAAAAAAAGCAGAATTGATAAGTAGTGCCGATCCAATCTTACAGATTCTCATCGCTACGCGAGCTGCTCTCACCTTTGCGTTTGAAGTGCCCCGAGAGCAGCAGTTTGGACACGAGAGGGAAAAACACCATCAGCATGGGAACATATGCCGAGCAGAGTCCTCGCTGAGTGAGGAAAACCAGTGCACAACACCACAACAGCAGACTGACATCAAAGAACAGCTCGCCCAAGTCCAAGCGGCGCATGTTCTGAATGTTAGAGAGAGAGAGAGAGAGAGAGAGAGAGAGAGAGAGAGAGAGAGAGAGAGAGAGAGAGAGGACAGCTTACGACAGGACAATATCAATACAAGATCCATCAGATCAAGATCAATTAGATCAGAATAAATGTTAACGGGAATATTACGAGCATCGTCCATATTCAGAAACACTGGCCACTAGGGGTGTAACGATGCATTACAATCGCAATGCTTTCGGCAGCTGCATTTTTTTGAACACCAGAGGGCGCAACCGGACATCATCTTCCCACGCACATCTCTTGAATGAATGAATGCCTTTATTGTCCTTCTTTTCTTCCGTTATGCAATGGGAACCGGCTTGTTTGTTTACTCTGACTTTCAATTTGATAGCATTTAGTTATTCAAACTTGGCGAAACCGTTACAATTGCACATTTGTTGCAGCAGTATCATTTAAAGCTCCTGATTTATTGTCATGGCAGGGGACTAACACTTATTTATATAAGAAATGTTCACATTATTTTGAATAGTTATTCTTCACAGCTGTGGACAGGTGTCTTTTATACAGATAACTACATCAAACAGGTGCCATTAATACAGGTAACGAGTGGAGGACAGAAGGGCTTCTTAAAGAAGAAGCTACAGGTCTGTGAGAGCCAGAAATCTTGCTTGTTTGTGGGTGACCAAATACTTATTTTCCACCATGATTTACAATTAAATCTTTAAAAATCCTACAATGTGATTTCCTGGATTTTTTCCTCATTTTGTCTCTCATAGTTGAAGTGTACCTATGATGAAAATTACAGACCTCTCTCATCTTTTAGGAGAACTGGCACAATCAGTGGCTGACTAAATACTTTTTTGCCCCACTGTATGTAGCATATTTACATGTCAACTCGGCCTGTTAAAAAACAAAAATTAAATCCCGTTCATGTACATCGCGGGCGTTTCACTAACCCTGTAATAGAGGTTTTTTGCGAGCGTGTGGATCAGCAGCATCTTCCCCGCCGCAGCAGATCCATACAGACAGATGGATGCGTAAAAGTGAGTGAACCAGAACATGGAGCGACCCATGAGTGTGACCATCACAGCCACGATCAGAACCGAGACCAGAGCCAGGAACCAGCTGAGTACGAGCACACAGGACGCGAACGCCAATTCAGACACGTATCGACCGCCTGGACACACACAGTAATGACATTCTATGATGGGATGTCTTGATACGGTTTTTAAATCTGCAGATGCTTATTCAACATGTTCCTACACAAAACCTTAATTGCTGGATTTGATTCCAGTGGATAAACCATTGAAACGGTGTGTCTGCGAGCACTTGCCTCCACCGCCGGCTCGCCTGCATTTCTTTGCAAGGTACACCAGAGTCGCCATGGCGACCGTGTAGTTGATGATGGTGCCGACTCGTGCAGGATACGCCACCATCACCATGCCCAGGACATCATAAAACACCATGCTGCCATGGCGGTATGCTGACGGGTCAGCCAGGGTCTCGGTGGTGACCAGGTGCTTGAGGAGGGCCAGGATGTTGTCGCCTGGACAGACGCACACAAAGAAGACACGTACAAAAATCACTGATATCCCTGAACTGCTGCACACCTGCTACTGAACGCGTGTGTGTTAGTACCTGCTCTCTGAATGGAGTCTGTATGGATTCGGTCTGGGGAGTCGTACTTAGTGTGGTAGATGAAACCATTCTCGATGAAGGCCAGATCGATACCTGTGCAGAGAAAAGAATAGGCTCCATCAAACACAACGCCTTTCCATTACAAACAGCAACCAGTCGTGTTCAATTGAAGCACAGCACATTCTGAATAGGCCTACAACTCTATAGAATTGGATCTTTCTACAAAACAAACATGAACCGTAGTAAAGGTAGTACCAGGAATGTCACCGAAGTCTCTGAAGATCCGGAAGTCGGTGTCTGACGGGATAACACCACTCTGAAAAACTTCTTGACCCACAACAGAGGCAAAAGGGTGTTTAACCGCATGGACGTATGCCTGGACCAACCACGGATTCTCCGGACCTGAACACACACGGGCGAGCGCACAGTCATTAACACGCTAATCTTTAATTCATTACTAATTACGCATTTCAAGCAAATTCCATCTTCATGAATATACGCTCACAAACAGTATTCAGTAACACAGCACGTCAAAGAAAGTATTAGTCCTGACAATAGGTAAAAGAAACATAATGAATACAAGCACCATGGCAGTTAAACACTGTTTTTAAAGTAAACTCCTTCACTGCTTTGGTGGCCTGGTGCTAAATGACAGCAGGTTCAGCTGTGCAGAATAAGCTGCGTGTAGAGCTGCAGTTTCAAATTTCCAGCCAAACTCAGGGTCAAGATCACAAAGGCTTTATTGAGCGTGTCGTGCTGCGTACCTGTCTGAAATACCAGCTCCTTCCCTCCAACTCCAGCAGCCTCCAGATTCACAAACGCTCTGATCTGCTTCGCCCACACATGCTGAGTGATAAAGCCATGACTCGCCTGAGACCGAAACAGAGAGAGACCCAAGAAACAGAACATTAGCGGTGACGGTGCTACTATTAGATCGGCTGTTGTTGTTTATTAGTTAGTAGTAATAGCAGTATGTGAAAAGGAATAAACCACCTCTGCTACTGCTATATTTCTTTCTTTTCACCATGACCTTGAATCAAGTTCATTTTATCCTTTATTGCCACATCAACGTTGCCACAACAAAACACACGCAAAACTTCACTGGTACGAAAATGCTTTAAGAAGTCGTATCTAAATAAGCAAAATCTTAAACCCTACAGTATGTGAAAGGTACAGTCTACGCCGTGCTGTTTGGAGGATTTTTATCACGACATACCACAATTTTGCTTATATTTGACTCCAAATAATTTTTTCCCCCACTAAATAGCCTTATACAGCCACGCAAATGGACAAATCAAACTTCAACAGGATGCATCTATGTTAGAATTCAATAACATTCTAGTTAATAATAATAAAAGTTATCTTTTTTCTGTATCACAACATCTTATTGAGACTTCAAAGCAAAGGAGGGCTGCCAAGAGGTTGTGATTATCAGAACAATACCTTAATAATATTTATTCTATTTGGTACTTTTATAAGAAATGTCCAAAACCGTTTGCCACCCCTGCCAAATCAGTTCCCTATAGGCTAATAATGTCTTACACCTTTGTGTGTTAACAGGTAATTATGACCCCTCTACTATTAACAAAAATGCAACGCATCATCCATAACACTACATTAAACATTTTTTTCTATAACTCCTGCTTTCGTTCTCTAGTTTCAGATTCTTCATCTCTTCTACATTACCTGGTTTCATTACTGACTGACATTTAGACCTCCTGCTCTCCAATAGCCAAATCCTCAAGTGTGTCCCTCCCGCTTTCTGTCTCTCACCTGAAGGACGTTCTCCTCAGCTCCGTTAAACAGAAAGATGACTCCATGTTTCAGGGGTGTGGAGAGACTGGATAACGAGTGCAGCACCTCCAGCATCACCGCGCAACTCACAGCATCATCGCTTGCTCCTGAGACCCAAACACAAACGTCAATCTCCTGACAATTCACGTTCACTGGCCAGTTCATATTCAGACCAGACACGTGACATCTATCCCAGATGGTAATTAGGCTATATGGTCATATGACCATCAGAAAAAATACATGCTATGCTGTTCGTACCTGGGCTGTTGGGCACGCTGTCAAAATGGCAGTTGGCCAGTACGAAGTGCTGAGCCCCTGCTCGGGGTTCGAGTCGCACTGCGATGTTAGTGATCTGATCATAGCAGCTGGTGAATCCACCCAGGAAGTCGATGCTGAATGTGCCGCTGTGTTTGTGCGTCTCCACGGTTAGGACGCTCGGCCCGGCGGCGCTCTCGGCCCGGATCTGCTCCACCTGCTCCAATATGAAGTTGACAGTGATGATGTCATTCTGCACGCTCCCTGCCGTACGAGGACCCACGCTGGTGATGTGCTCCAGGTGGTTCCTGTTTTACACAAAACACAAACCAAAAAATGACACACCATTAGCACGCCATAACTGTACTTCACTGAAAGCATCAAGGCATCAAGAACGTCCCTCGTTCCTGTGTAATACTGAGCATAGTTTGCAGTTTGGTGATCATCAGAGTGTAGTGTTGTTTGGTGTTTAACACCGAGTATAGTACAAGCAGTGTTTTTTTTAAACACTGAGTATAGGGTGTATCTACATGTTTAACAGAGTGCTGTATGGCGCTCACCACTGAGTAGAAAATGTAGTTGCCATTAAACACTGTACAAGGACTGTAGTCTGGTGTTTAACACAAAGAAAGACTAGACTGGTGTTTAATACAGGCTAAACAGTCTATTAGGCGTTTCACATCGAGTAGAGAGTAATTTAGTGTTGAACAAACAATAGTGTGTTGCTTGATGTCTAACACTAAATATAGAGAGTAGTACGGTGTTTAACATTGAATAGAAAGGTTATGAGGTGTAACTGAATGCAGAGTGTAGTTTAGTGTTTAAGACACAATGTACAGAGTAATTTGGTGCTTGTGTACATTGTCTAACACTGAATATAGAGAGCAGTTTGATGTTTTACACTTGCCTACAGAGTGTAGTTTGGTGTTTAGCAATTAACACTGAAAATATAGCTCTGTTTGGTGTTTTACACTGAATTCAGACCATAGTTTAAAAATGAGGTATTTAACAATGAGTACAGAGAGTAGCTGGAGGTTTAACAATGAGCTCAGCGTAGTTTGGTGTTTAGCACTTGAATACCGCCGATATTTTGGAGTTTAACACTTAATACAGAGTGCTGTATGGTGTTTAACAGTAAATTTAGAGAGCAGTTTGGTGTTTAACACTTGAATCTAGACCGTAGTTTAACAATGAGTCTAGAGAGTAGCTGGAGGTGTAACACGGCGCGGTTTGGCGTTAAACACTTGAAAACCATCGTAGTTCGAAGCTTAACACTGAAGACAGAGAATAGTAAGGTGTTTAACACTGCATGTAGATGGCAGTTTGGTGTTTTACACTGAATATAGAGTGTAGTTTGGTCCTTAACCGCCGAATATAGAGCGTAGTTTAACAATGCGGTGTTTATCAATGAGTATAGAAGGTAGTTTGGTGTTCGACACTTGAACAGTGTGCAGTTTGCTGTGCGAACTCAAGTGTCGTTTACCTTGCTCTGCTCGCGTTGAACTGCTCGGTGCTTTTTCCTACGACCAGTTGTTTCAAGGATAAATGAACCGCAAGCCAGAGCCCGCAGATAAACACGAGCACGAGCGCGCACACCGCTTCCTCACTCAGCGTTAACCAACTCGCTTCAGCCTTCTTCCTCTCGTCCTTATGACTCTCCTCGGGTCTCCGCTCCTGAGCGTCGTCGTTATGAGGCGAGAGTTTGATTCTCCTCAGCCTGCTGTCACCCTCCATGTTCATGAACCCGATAATAAACTCGTTTTGTCCTCCCTCTCAAAAGCGGTTCGTACGGAACGCGCCGAAGGTCAAACTTCCGGCATCCCGTGACATCACTACCACGGAGCGTGTTGAGGCATCTGGTTTCACCGTAATATGGAAGGTGAATAACAACAAAAATGCCGTGCTCTTCCACATTAGGACTTGCTATTTTATGGATCATTTATTTTATTACTTTGCTACATTATGACTGACACCAATACAAGTTAGACATTTACATTTACAGCATTTATCAGACGCCCTTATGATACGATCTTATAATCCAAGCAATTGTGGGTTAAGGGTCTTGCTCAAGAACCCAACAGCGGCAGCTTTGGCTGAGGTGGGATTTGAACCATGGACCTTCTGGTCCATAGTCCAGTACCTTAACCGCTTGGCGAGACATTTTTTTTACGACGACAATAATGTGTTTGCTTTTGCTTAACAAGAAAAACGGGATTGATGTACTACTAAAATATCTTTATTAGCAGTTACAAACGATATAAAATGCTTACATAATCCCATATAATCACATGCTGCAAGGCATGCTTTACTAGCAATCACAAATAACGTCAGTTATTACAAGTTTTTACAATTGTGATACAGTGGAACCCGTCACCTAAATGTACATTGTTCTGCAAAATGGTTTGGATAATGAATAATCTGAAAAATTAGAGTATATATCCATTATTTGCAATGGAAAAATCACTCCCTGGTTTCTGTATATTCAAAAATCCACCTACTTTCAATGCAGGGGTCTTTCTGATCAGCCCTGCAGTCAGCCTATTGCCTGTGGACTGGGCAGGGCTTTGCCTCGCCTTGAGAAATGGTTCATTTGTCACATACCACTGTGTGTGTCTATACAGTCTCTGGCTTGTTTCTTCTATCACTGAACACCCACAATGTAAAACCACGACATAATTCATCACAGAATAAAATAAAAGTGAAGGGTGTAAGGAGCCATTCAGAACTATATCCATTATTCCCAATCGTCATGCACTATAATCCCAGAAGTTGAATCTGTTCATCTGGACATAAGGTTTTGTGGGAGAAACGTTTCATCACTTATCTAAGTGACTTCTTCAGTCTTCAGTCAAGACTTGTGTCCAGATGAACAGATTCAACTTCTGGGATTTTCTTATCTGGATTATTGAGCATGCATCAAGACGTCATGCACTATAGCAGGTAAGTGGTTGAGATAGCTGGCTTGGGGAGTAAAATATCTCACAAATTATCATATCTATCACATTATCAACTGGAGTTAAAAAATTTTTTTGCTAGCATGTTTAGAACACCACTATTTTTCAATTTTTTGTTATATTTACGCAGTTAAATCTACCTTGCCCTAAATCATTGAACAAATACACACCTGGAGATAAAAATTCATGGAATCATTTTGATGAGTCAAAAATAAACTAAATCAAACTAGCCACCTATTGCCAATACATTAGCCAACCAACATCCTGGAAATCGAATACACGAATAAGGGTCTAATAGTAATAATAGTATTGTTATCTGCTTAAATATCAATAAAACTGAAAAAAAATGGACTGGTTCTAAAACTTTTGACCAGTACATCATGATGAAATAACATCATTCATTCATAGAACAGTCTGTACCTTTGCGTGTACAGAACAAATGTGTGATCAGCAATTTCTGTTTTTTGAAGAAATGCACTATGGTCCAAATAAACAAGACATGAAGAACATAATAAACATTTTAAAAACCCCAAACAGACTCTCACTATTAAGTGAATCATCTCAGTGTGGTTTGATTAATATTCCAGTGACGTTTGGACTCGATGTTCACCCGAGTCCTCAGTACTTGTACATGTGATACGTGCTGACCCACGAGGACGTGAAAGCCCAGTCCGGAAATTTCTGTAATAGTGAGCGGAGCTCTGGAGTGCTCTGATCCTCTCCGATTACATAATGAGCTGAAATGGCGATGGAGACCATGCTGTCTGCTTCTGACAGGTCTGTAGGTGGCCGAAACGTATAATTCTTACAGAAGAAACACAACATGTGATATGTTTTAGAAATGTTAAGTACACAATAATCATTACTTTCATTTAGTTTCAGGGTTTGTTGAAGTTTTTAGTGGGGAAGAGTCGCATGAAAAAGTTTATAAACCCTTGGATTTTAGCATTCGATGCTCATAAACTGGGGTCATAATAGTCGACAATGGCTTTCAGCCAAGATTAATACAAAACAATCACGTCTTTGGCGAACACACTGATTAATCATTAACAGTCCAGGCTGGAAATGTATGCAACTGGTAATGAATTTATACACATATCTTCAGCCACAACATACAGTATAGGAATCAAATGAACGTGTTTTCTTCTCTAGGGCAGTGGTTCTCAACATTTTTTTCTTGGAGCCCCCCCCTACGAGTATCTAAGAAGAGCTCCCAGCCTGCACACACACACAGCCAAAGAATAAAGTGATTCATTGCAAATGTGTTTGTGGCAAGAATTAACTTGCATTACAGCTTTTTTCATTTCTCTTTGGTTTCTTTTATAGCTTGTTTTTCAACTAAAGGTTTAGCTAAAAACATCAGCTGGACGTTTTTCTTTGAATATCCCAGAGTAGACCTGTACACACACATCCTTAAAAATAAGATTGATTATGTGGAATAAGTGCCAACTCTTTCTGAGTGAAATATCGTTTTATGTCATTTTATATTCTGATTTTTTTCCAGTGTCTGAGCTATTTGAATTTTAGACTGTGGGACTGTGGTAGCCTAGCGGTTAAGGTACTGGACTAAAAGGTCCAGGGTTCAAATCCCACCTCCGCCAAGCTGCCACTGTTGGGTCCTTGAGTAAGACCCTTAACCCACAATTGCTTGGATTGTAAGATTGTACCAATTGTAAGTCGCTCTGGATAAGGGCGTCTGCTAAATGCTGTAAATGTAATGTAAATTTAAGTTATGCAAATTGTATTTCGACAGACTCGGAGACCTTCAGAGCAGACCAAGAATTGTGCACCCCCTGTAATGTTTGGGCAGGTTGGGAACTGGGTTGGCTCCAGTGTTAGAGCACTATGCCACATAAGCCCCATATATATATATATATATATATATATATATATATATATATATATATATATATATATATATATATATATATGGTTTGTTCCTATAGCTGCCATAAAAATTGTGTTATCTGGCTTTTCAGGGTGTTTTGTTTTTATTTCTCCTTATCTCATTGTTCCTCAAGTTCTCCCAACATCTCGTCCAATTCAATGAGGCTCTTTCAAAGCCTCTACTGTAGTTTCAGGGTTATCCAAATCTGGATAGGACTTAAGTGTTTTCAGCAACAGTAGCAGAGGTGCGATTTTAACGTACAACTTTCACATGCAAAAAAAATAAACCCAATGTAATAATGAAGCTCTGTTGTGACTGAGGCTTCACAATTACCTTAACGTCTATCCAGAAGGTCCACGGTTCGGCATTCACACCATGAGTGTACATGATTTCAACCAAAGGAGTCAAATGTCCAAATGACGAGCCAGCGAGATACGATCCAGTATTGGGTTGAATGTACAGTGACATGTGGCTGGGCCCTGCAACATGATCAAACATCTGCATTAATTAATGCAAACCACACAGGCTCACGCAACAGTGACTCAGTCATTACGAAATAATTATAGCATGGCTTTTACCTATGGCTTCAAAGGTCATGTTTACCGTCCAATGTCCTGTTAACTGCCTGGACACCTGTCTGAATACTAGTGGAGATTTAGGAGACACGGCAGGACCTGGAATATACCACCTGTTCCTAAAAATAACGAAAGTAAAAACCATTTGACTGCGTTTGGGTTCTAATCACCACTGACATGGATAAGCCTGACACTGTATGGTGTAATTACATATTTTATTACATTGACAAATACATTCGTAACACTTGGCAAACACCCTTATCCAGAGAGGCTTACAACTGAGCTGAGCAGATAAAGGTTAAGATTCTTTCTCAACAACCCACAATGGCAGGCTGGCAAAACTGAGATTTAAACTCACAACCTTCTGATTAGTAACCAGAGCCTGTAACCAAAACCACTGATGTTATGAAGGAAACAATCTATTCCAGAATTACCTAGAGCCAAATCCAGCCCAGCGTCCGTCAAGCTGTTTGCAGTAAATTGGTGTTTCATGAGATTCCATCCTTTTGGAGGTTTTTGTGTTAAATACTATGTTAAAAAATGACTCACTTGCAAATTGTTCCCCGGCGGAACCAGGGGAAGCGACACAAGGCTATGCCACTCTCACAGCGAACACAAATGGTGTCGTTAATCTCCGGAACATGAGGGGTGATGTGGCTCATTCCTGTATAGTCAAAGCTGCTGATCCAAAAACCTGAATCAGCCCTCTGCAGTGACCCGTCCAAAGTATGCAAAGAGCATGTGATGTGCTGAAAGCCAGAGGGAAGGTCACTTACATGCAAACACGTCCTGTAAGAATGACCTGTTATTCACTCGACAGGAATACAAAAACAGTACACACTAATTCCCTAAATTACTTCAATCCCACCACAGTAATCATCTGTTCAAGCAGTCTAATGATTGTGTGTTGTTAACAAACGTTTCAGATAAGAGTAATTACTGTGCAGCTGAAAGCACAACAACACAGAGTGCAAAAAATAAAATGTAAATGAGGGTAGGATTAGTAAATGGAATATGTTGTGTCTAATGATAGATATATCCATAGATGTTCCATATATTTACATTATAGTGGGGCAAAACATACATACATACAGGGTTGCAAAAAAAAGTATTCAGTCAGCCACTGATTGTGCAAGTTCTCCTACTGTAGGCCTGTAATTTTAATCATAGGTTCACCAACTATGAGAGACAAAATGAGAAAAAAAAATCCAGGAAATCACATTGTAGGATTTTTAAATTTAATTGTAAATCAGGGTGGAAAATAAGTATTTGGTCACCCACAAATAAGCAAGATTTCTGGCTCTCACAGACCTGCAACTTCTTTAAGAAGACACCTGTCCACAGCCTCAAACAGTCAGACTCCAAACTCAACCATGGCCAAGACCAAAGAGCTGTCGAAGGACACCAGGAAGAAAATTGTAGACCTGCACCAGGCTGGGAAGAGTGAATCTACAATAGGCAAGCAGGTTGGTGTGAATAAACCAACTGTGGGAGCAATTGTAAGAAAATTGCTAATCTTGCTAATCTAAAATTGATAATCTCCCTTGATCTGGGGCCCCACGCAAGATCTCATCCCGTGGGGTCAAAATGATCATGAGAACGGTGAGCAAAAATCCCAGAACTACACGGAGGGACCTGATGAGTGACCTGCAGAGAGCTGGGACCAAAGTAACAAAGGCTACCATCAGACCATCAGTAACACACTACGCCGAGAGGGACTCAGATCCTGCAGTGCCAGGCGTGTCCCCCTGCTTAAGCCAGATCATGTCCAGGTCTGTCTGAAGTTTGCCAGAGAGCATATGGATGATCCAGAAGAGGATTGGGAGAATATCATGTGGTATAATATCAGAACCTTTTAGTAAAATCTCAACTCGTTGCGTTACAAAGTATTGAGTTGAACTTTTGTTATTGACCAAATACTTATTTTCCACCACAATTTACAATTAAATTCATTAAAAATCCTACAATGTGATTTCCTGGATTTTTTTCTCATTTTGTCTCTCATAGTTGAAGTGTACCTATGATGAAAATTACAGACCTCTCTCATCTCTCAGTAGGAGACCTTGCGCAATCAGTGGCTGACTAAATACTTTTTTGCCCCACTGGATGTGTTTATATGGCCTATTCCCTGAATATACTCACTAAGATACACAGAATGTACAATATTATGCGAATGCAACACCCCTCTGTCCAACACTGTAAATGATCTAGCTTAGCTCTGTCATTGTACTGTATTATTTATCTGTAAATAATACTGTATTACACTTCTAGTGAGAGGCTAACTGCATTTCATTGGCTTTGTATATGACCATAACGACTATAATCTCATCTAATATAATCTAAACACATAACCTGTTAAATATTTCAGATCAAATACCTGGACATTAACTCGTTTGGGTCTGGCTGGATCAGCTGAATATGGGAAGAAAGCGCCACAGGACACCAGTAGGAACATCACAGCAAGAAGTGTAAACACAGCAACCAGTACACGCTTAGTGCTGTTTGCAAGGTACAACAAGTGAATCTGTGTGTGTGTGTTAGGAGAGGGTTAGAAAGAGAGAGCGTTTAGTGTCAATATAATAGCCATAACGTGACAAATGAGCTCATGATGTACTCTCCGGAGATTATTTACATCTACAGTACTGTATTCTTAGTGCAAATAAGTCTCCATGGGGCCGAAAAAGGTTCATTATAAGAGAAAACTGAAAGGAAATCGAAAGGAATCACAGGCTGCAGTTAGCTTAGCAGCTATGCCAGCGTTCACCAATAGAATAAGTGTTTTGCTTTTACTTTTCACTTTCAATCCATTACTCACTAATGACATGACATTTTTCAACACTTTATTACAAAACGAGATTTGTGTTAATGATTTTGGCCATCTGTAGGTTAGTGTTTTCAACATTAACGTACTTATCATCGGCTCCGCTGTTATACAGGACAGAGCGCTCTACCAAACACTCGTTAAACTCCTCAGTTCATGATCCATTTAACTTATGATGGATTTGTCATCTACAATACAACTCCATTAATGCATATAATGCCTTATACAGTGTGGATTTTCTCCGGGTCCGGAATGGATTAATTCAATTTACATTATTCCTTATGGGAAATGTGCTCGGTACTCGAGGTGCAATTATATTATTACAAGAAATGAGTGTCTTACCAAGAAAGAGGACAGCAAGGCAGTTTCTACGGCGATGAGCATCGCCACCACCATGTCCGTGGAGTATGGGTAGACCGTGCGTCCCATGATGGGTATGAACATGACATAGACGATCCGGAAAATGTAGAACAGGTGAACGTAAGGGGGAAACAGACATAACAGGCAGAATAGCAGATAGAGTGGCGAAGCATCTGCACCTGCACAAACACACACAGCGTTTTCTGGAAATGCCTATGATAACACCCTGCAGTACTGATGATACAAATGCACAAAGTTGTGATGTGTTGCATGTTTTAGGCACTGCCTTTTTTAAAAGTATCACTGCACTCATTTTCAGTGCTTTGTGGGTTTGTGCAGTGGCCTTAGTTAATCTAAGAACTAGAGAAGCCTCAGATATACGAGACTACACGAGTGTGTACCAATATTGTGACCTATTAAGCGTTAATTGTCATTAAAGCTGTTGTGTAGATCTCATCTAGCTCTCACCTCTGCACGTGATGGGTCCTGAGAGCAGCAGTTTGAAAACAAGAGGGAAAACCACCATGAGCATGGGAATATAGGCCGAGCAGTAACCATACACAGTGAGAACAATAAGCACACAACACCACAGCAGCAGACTGGCATCAAAGAACACGTTGGCCAAGTGCAATCTACACATATTCTGAGAGAGAGAGAGAGAGAGAGAGAGAGAGAGAGAGAGAGAGAGGTGTTGATGCACACTTTAATCACCCCTTGATAATTTACAGGTAAGCCTTGTTTAACGACTATCCAATCAATGATGGTGGTCTTAACAGAAATTATGATAGGAAATAAAAATGTGTCTTTGAACTCTGGACGTTGCAGGAACCAAGAGCTGGTCAAATTAAAAAAGCTTGTCTATTTTTACTCCCTTAAACATTATTACATGTCATAATTTGCTCTTTTGTTTACATGTTTTTATTTCAATTATATTAATGAGTATTGATTTACTTTGCTACGTTTCGGTCTTGCGTTGTGCACTAAGTTTCAGGGGTCGCAATTTTCCCAGCCAACCAGAGATGTGAAATGGAAAAGTGTGTATTCTGTTCTGTTAAACCTAGAAGCGCCGAGCGCCGGTCATTTGAACACCGTGGCTTCTTGCCAGTAGCTCTGTGCTGGATTTAGCTACTTAAGGGTTTAAAGCGTTTAGAAGGTGATATTGCTTTGCTTGTTCTGTAAATTAGTGGACTCATTCCTTCTTGTGCAGCCAGCGAGGTGTTCATTATTGTTTAAATTTCATCGTGTGTGTATTTCTTTTATACAGTGTGTTACTGTGTGCTGGTAACTGAAGGACCACAGTGTTGTGTATTTCCTGGAGCGAGTGATGTGTAGAACACTTTAGGATGCTGTGTGGATGGTAGCGTTCCACTTATGTTTTCAACGGTATCTCTGACACAGTTACGTATTTACATTACAATAGCATAACAAGAGTATTTGTCTATGGTAGCGTCCGGTCTACGACAAATTGTTAGGGAATGTAACGTGGTCGTTAAACAGCGCATACCTGTACAGAGTCTAACTGACAGCATATTGACATTATCACCTAGTACAGAAGATAGTATAGAGTATATACCAGTGCAGTAGTATACGGTATATACTGTGTGTTGGACGTCTTTTGAGATTGTGTTCTGAATGCGAGATGCTTGATGAGCTTGTGGAACAGCAGTATTGTTCCCACGGCAGCAGATCCATACAAGCAGATGGATGCATAAAAGTGAGTGAACCAGAACAGGGAGCGACCCATCCGTGTGACCGTCAGCACCACGATCAGAACAAAGGCCACAGCCAGCAACCAGCTGAGCACGAGCACGACTGAGGCCAATGCCAGGTGACATGCACATCGGCAACCTGGGGACACACACAGTCATAAAAAGTTCAACTAAATCATTTATAGAAGTCAAGTCAGATCTATTTATATAGCGCTTTTTACAATGGAGCATTGTCTCAAAGCAACTTTACAAGTTTAGATGATCTCCTAATATCTAGGGCCAATCACAAATCATGCAAGCCTAGGGCGACAGTGGCAAGGAAAAACTCCCTAAGTGTTCTGAGGAAGAAACCTTGGGAGGACCAAGCCTCAAAAAGGGACCCAACCTCCTTGGGTGGCGTAGATGATAAATCTAAGAATGAAACTAATTTATCTAAACAAATAAGCTGTATGATCATGAGCGCTTACTCAAGTTGCAACTCCACCAGTATTTCTTGGCAAGGTACATGAAGGTCGCTATGGCAACCATGTTGTTGATGATGGTACCCGTTTGAGCCGAATACGTCACCATTGTCCTGCCCAGGATGTCAAAAAACACGATGTTATCATGGTGAGATGCGGACGGGTCAGCCAGTGTGTCGGTGGTGACCACGTGTTTTAGGAGGGCTAGTATGTTATCACCTTCACACACACACACACACACACACACACACACACACACATATTACATATACATACATACATACATACATACATAGAGAGAGAGAGAGAGATGTATCATATATTTCTGACATATCACACTAAGATGTTCTAAAATCCATCCAGTGTTAGTACCAGCTCTCTGAATGGTGTCTGTAGGGACTCGATCTGGAGTGTCGTACTTGGTGTGATAGACGAAACCGTTCTCAATAAAGGCCAGATCAATACCTGTGAAGAAAAATTGAACGGCTTTATTACATACAATTAGAAAAATAGAGAAAGGCAGAAAGAATCCAACGAGACAAACGGAAATGATTAAACCAACAGGGAATTCAACTAAATGGAATTTTTGTATATCAATAAAAGACAATTTTAAAACAACATATCCCTCAGCAGACTCTCACCAGACCTTGGCCATATCCCAAACCTTCACCGCATTCTTAACAGACCACAGACCCTCACCACAAACTCCAAACCACACAGTAATCAATATGAGGCCAATTATATATTTAAATATACCAAAAAACCTCTGGTATCTTTGTAAAACCATGCTTATAATGGCAACTGTTTGTACCATGAATGTCACCAAAGTCTCTGAAGATACGGAAGTCTGTATCTGATGGAATTAGTTTGCTCTGGAAAACTTCCTGCCCCACTACAGACGCAAAAGGGTGTACAACAGCGTCAGCGTACGCCTCAACCAACCATGGACTGTCTGGACCGGAAAAACACATAAACAAACAAACGTACACACAAACACCAAAAGCTCCAAAGCTAAAAGGCACAAAGCTTTGTTGCATTGTTTTAAAGGATACACCTAAAATAATTATAATATCTTTAATAAATAGATTGTTAGCTTTTAGATTGCTTTAGTGACTGGTCAAAAGTTTACTTGACTGAAACAGCAGCTCTTTTCCTCCAGCTCCAGCAGCATCCATATTCACAAACGCCCTGATCTGCTTCACCCACGGGTGCTGAGTGATAAAGCCGTGACTCGCCTGAGACAAAAACAGCAACAATATATGCAGATGGTATCTTTGATCATTTTTCCAATTTGTCATCAAGTTATGGCCGCCCTGGTTCTCGGCTATTTCGCTATTTTCAAGCTCGCAATTTTGTGTCAAAGTGTTTCTCTAATTTTCCCTCTTCACCTCCAGAACAGCGGTGGGACATTATGCTTTCATTTGCTCCTTATCACAGAGGAACTTTTTCAAAGTTGTATGACACCATCTCAGCTTTTGGCAAAAAATTAAATGCTAGCTCAAGTGTACCCAATACATGAGGAGTCCATGTACCACCTCTTGTGCTCGGCTTGGACTTATTCAGTTTAAGGTTTTACACAGAGCACATTTCTTTTGGAAGACAAATGTGATAAGTGCCATGGTTCCCCTTGTCATCTTAGCCATCTGTTTGTCCTTTGTCCTGAGCTGAAAGGCTTCTGGGCTGGGTATTTCTTTAACTATGTCCACTGTTCTTGGGGTAAATCTTCAACCTTGCCCTCTGATAGCCAGATTCGGCGTTTCTGACACCTCACTTACGCTTAACTCTACACGAAAGGTCATTATAGCCTTCACGTCCTTACCAGCTAGACGTTCCTTATTATTGCAGTGGAAGTCTACCAAATATCCTTCTGTTTCCTGATGGCTTAAAGACGCCATGTTCTTTTTAAAACTTGAGAACATTAAATATACATTAAGGGGATGTACAGCCAAATTTTTTTTGCAAAGTGGCAGCCTTTTATCTCCTATTTCACTAATTTAGAGGTTCTACCCAACTGAATGTGTGCTTGTTTTTTTTCTTCTTTGTTTTGTTTTTTTTCTACCTTTTATATTGCCTAAATAGCCAGTAATACGTCCGTTGGTTGTGATGAGCCGAATGGGGATGGGGTGATGGGGTGACGGGTGGTGTTCTTTTTGGGTTTTTTTCTGTTTGTTTTTTGTTTTCTTCGTGATGAACTATTGCTGGTTGTTTATTGAAATCACCCTTCGTGATGTAGCAAGATATAACATTAGCTATTTTTTTCCATATCCCTGAATTATTTTCCAGTGTGTAGCATTTAAGAGAATTTAAAAAACTGAAAATATCGAGATGCTAAAGATTAATTGCCCAGCCCTGTAACATAACTGTAAGAATTACT
This sequence comes from Ancistrus triradiatus, assembly GCA_025084515.1. Classification (NCBI taxonomy): domain Eukaryota; kingdom Metazoa; phylum Chordata; class Actinopteri; order Siluriformes; family Loricariidae; genus Ancistrus; species Ancistrus triradiatus. The sequence goes on from JAJAGP010000096.1 coordinate 271,239, forward strand.
GTCATTATTATAACTAGTATTATCACAATTGAATCATTTCCCTTTATTGTATTTCTTTACATTTTATCCCCCTTATCCTGGTCAGGGTTGTGGGGAATCTCTCCTGAGAATGCAGAGAAGTATGCAGAGCATGCAACAGCAGTCCATAAGTCCTTAAGCAGACCAGGGGTGCCCCCTTATGTCATTGCTATTAGTATTATTAAACACATTTCATACAAATTCCATAGATTAACATTTCGGGCTGATCCCCGGGACTCTGAACAGTCTGGGCATTCCACTGTTGTCAGCGTTCATCACTGTCTTCATTCTCTCACCTCAAGCCCTCTCTCCTCGGCTCCATTAAACAGAAAGATGACCCCATGCTTTAGGGGGGTGGAGAGACTGGATAGGGAGTGCAGCACCTCCAACATCACAGCACAGCTCACAGCATCATCACCCGCTCCTGGAACAAGCGCACACACACACACACACACACACACACACACACACACACAAAGCAATCAAAAAATGCCTACAGTTCACAGCTAAGTTTAGTTTCTAAATTAAATATGGGACCCATGGAATAACGTTTTTAGTTAGTGAATGGCAAAAACTCCCAGTTTAATAAATCAGGGTTCCATTATGTAATACAATACAATATGGGAAAAACAATTATTTCTTATGGATGCTCAAGTGGAGCTGATGTCTAGTATGCTAGCCCACCACTGTGTCCCAAATACACTTGGCTGTGTTGGTGGGAGTTGAGACTGACCAGGAATCATTCCCTGGTGCTGTAACAGTGTCCCCTACCTAGACCTGCAATGGACTGGTGTCCCATCCTGGACATGCTTATGTTTGTGCCCTGTTTTCTTCAGGGAAGGTGAAAAAAACAAAAGTATGTTACTGATGTTCTCCAGTGTGCAAAGAGTACCAAGTCCATTCCAAAACAAATAGAGTCATCTAATAAGATCTGTTGTGTCCTGATAAAACAATTCCAAAAACAGTGGCAGATGGGGGAAGTCAGGCTTTATCCTCCTTAACCAGGTCGACACAGAATGGCCAGACTGGTTTGAGCTGATAGAAAGGCTATGAGAGCTCACACAACCACTCGGTACAATTGGAATGAGCTGACAAGCATCTCTGACCTCACAGCACTTCAAACCTTGAGGACGATGAAGCTGAGGCTGCAGTAGGCACAGTCTCACCAAAACTAACAATAAGAATCAAATATCATTGCTTTTCATACCTGGACTGTTGGGCACGCTGTCAAAGTGACAGTTGACCAGTATGAAGTGCTGAGCTCCAGCTAGGGGTTCGAGTCGTACCGCGATGTTAGTGATCTGATCGTAGCAGATTCGTGAATACCACTTTCTGAGCATTCCACTGGGTTTTTGTGTATCCACCGTGATAATGTTGGGCCCGGCGACGCTCTCAGCTCGGATCTGCTCCACCTGCTCCAACAGGAAGTTCACCGTGATGATGTCGTTCTGCACACTGCCTACGGGATGAGGACCCACGTTAGAGATGCGCTCCAGGTGGTTCCTGTTTCAGACAAAACACACAGACTCATTTATGTACAGTGGTGCTTGAATGTTTGTGAACCCTTTAGAATTTTCTATATTTCTGCATAAATATGAAATGAAAAAATTCAGCAGATTTTCACACAAGTCCTGAAAGTAGATAAAGAGTTAAACAAATCAGACAAAAATATTATACTTGGTCATTTATTCATTGAGGGAAATTATTCAATATTACATATTAGTGAGTGGCAAAAGTATGTGAACCTCTAGGATCAGCAGTTAATTTGAAGGTGAAATTAAAGTCAGGTGTTTTCAAACAATGGGATGGCAATCAGGTGTGAGTGGGCACCCTGTTTTATTTAAAGAACAGGGATCTATCGAAGTCTGCTGGTTACAAAACCATCTTTAAAGAGTTTGAACTCCACCAATCCACAGTCTGACAGATTGTGTACAAATGGAGGAAATTCAAGACCATTGTTACCCTCCCCAGGAGTGGTCGACCAACAAAGATCACTCCAAGAGCAAGGCGTGTAATAGTTGGTGAGGTCATAAAGGACCCCAGGGTAACTTCCAAGCAACTGATGGTCTCTCTCACATTGGCTAATGTTAATGTTCATGAGTCCACCATCAGAAGAACACTGAACAACAATGGTGTGCATGGCATTGCAAGGAGAAAGTCACTGCTCTCCATAAAGAACATTGCTGCTCGTCTGCAGTTTGCTAAAGATCATGTGGACAAGGCCGAAGGCTATTGGAAGAGTGTTTTGTGGATGGATGAGACCAAATAGAACTCTTTGGTTTAAAATAAAAACGTTATGTTTGGAGAAAGGAAAACATTGCATTCCAGCATAAGAACCTTATTCCATCTGTGAAACATGGTGGTGGTAGTATCATGGTTTGGGCCTGTTTTGCTGCATCTGGGCAGGACGGCTTGCCATCATTGATGGAACAATGAATTCTGAATGATATCAGAGAATTCTAAAGGAAAATGTCAGGACATCTGTCCATGAATTGAATCTCAAGAGAAGGTGGGTCATGCAGCAAGACAACGCCCCTAAGCACACAAGTCGTTCTACCAAAGAATGGTTAAAGAAGGATAAAGTTCATGTTTTGGAATGGCCAAGTCAACGTCCTGTTCTTAATCCAAGTGAAATATTGTGGAAGGACCTGAAGTGAGCAGCTAATGTGAGGAAACCCACCAACATCCCAGAGTTGCAGCTGTTCTGTACGGAGGAATGGGCTAAAATGTCTCCAAGCTTACAACTGATACAATCCAAGCAGCTGTGGGTTAAGGACCCAACAAATCTTTGTCATATTCCTCAAACCAAACAAGTCCAATCAGATTTATTTCTATAGGGCTTATCACAACAAGGCCATTGTTTCAAAGCACTTTACAGGCATCTAAGCCTACAGCTTCAATTGAGCAAGCCTAGGCCTAGTGGCAAGGAAAATATCCCTAACAGACCTTGGGAGGGCCAAGACTCCTCAAAAGTGTGCCAACATACTTGGCCCAGCAACATGTTCTATGCAAGAATGAAATTACATGAACCTTTAAGTTCTAAGAATCATTTGATTAAACAGGCAGAGGCTACATAGAATACAATAAAATGTAGAATATGATAAATAAAGCTGAGAGTGCACTGATTTATGACGGCGTTTAAGGCTGGGTATTTGTTTACCTTGCTCTGCTTGAGTTGAAGTGCTCCGTGGCCTTTCCTACAACCACGTGCTGAAACGAGACGTGAACCGTAAGCCAGAGCGCGAAGACGAACACAAACCCGACCACGCACGCCGTGTCTTCTTTCAGCGTCCGCAATATATTTCTTCCCGCCTGCCTAACTTTCTCCATAGCTGTCCTCCTGGATCCTCAAAACATTTAGAACTGTCTTGTCTGAGGCCCCTCCTATTTTTAGGCGTGACTGGCGATAATAATGGAGGAAATTCTCGACGTATGACACTTCCTTATTGTTCCTTACTTTTCTTATTGTTACTCCCATTTATACGTCGTGAGTCGTATATAGGTATTCAACAATACTCTTTATTAGGTACACCCCTTCTTTCTCCACTCTTCCCTATAGAAGCACTTTGTAGGTCTACAATTACAGACTGTAGTCCATCTGTTTCTCATCATACTATACTTTGTTAGTCTTTGCTCTGTTCTTTAAGGGTCAGGATCACCACAGATCAGGTACTTTTTGGATGGTGGATCATTCTCAGTACTGCACTGACACTGTTGTGTGTGTCTGTTGTGCTAGTATGAGTGGATCAGACCTTGCAGTGCTGCGAGTTTTGAAACACTTCAGTGTCACTGCTGGACTGAAAATAGTCCACCAACCAAAAATGAAGGATTAGAGGATGACGAACACAAACTGTGCAACAACAGTTGAGCTCCTGTCTCTGACTCTACATCTAAAAAGTGGAGCAATAAGATGAAGGTCTGTAATAAAGTGGACAGTGAGTGAACAGTGTTTTAAAACTCCAGCAGCACTGCTGTGTCTGATCCACTCATACCCTAAAATGAAATCTATAATGAAATGGTTTGCCAATGTGGCTTGGACAGAGCCTCGAGCTTAACTTGACTTGGAATGCCAACTGAGAGCCAGGGTTTATCATTCAACATCAGTGCCAAACCTCACAATCAAGTTCCAAAAGCTAGTGGAAAGCTTTCTCAGAGGTGTAAACATTTTTGGAGTGGCAGCAGGGGAAGAAAATCCCTTTTTTTTATGAAACTTTTGGGTGTGAAGTGTATAATGAACATAAGTAATCGTGCTTGGAAAATATTATGTTTAAAACTGTTAAAAGGAAAATAGGAAGAGGAAAACCAACAACCAGATGTACAGTGGAACTTGAAAGTTTGTGAACCCTTTGGAATTTTCTATATTTCTGCATAAATATGACCTAAAACATCTTTAGATTTTCATACAAGTCCTAAAAGAAGATAAAGAGAACCCAGTTAAACAAATGAGACAAAAAAACATTATACTTGGTCATTTATTTATTGAGAAAAATGATCCAATATTGCATATTAGTGAGTGGCAAAAGTATGTGAACCTTTGCTTTCAGTATCTGGTGTGACCCCCCTGTGCAGCAATAACTGCAGCTAAATGTTTCATGTAACTGTTGATCAGTCCTGCACACCGGAATTTTAGCCCATTCCTCCGTACAGAACAGTTTCAGCTCTGGGATGCTCTTGGGTTTGCTGACATTAACTGCTCACTTCAGGTCCTTCCACAACATTGCGATTGGATTAAGGACAGGACTTTGACTTGGCCATTCCAAAACATGAACTTTATTCTTCTTTAACCATTCTTTGGTAGAACAACTTGTGTGCTTAGGGTCGTTGTCTTGCTGCATGACTCACCTTCTCTTGAGATTCAGTTCATGGACAGATGTCCTGACATTTTCCTTTAGAATTCTCTGATATAATTCAGAATTCTTTGTTCCATCAAGTATGGCAAGCCGTCCTGCCCAGATGCAGCAAGACAGACCTAAACCATGAAACTACCACCACTTTGTTTCACAGATGGGATAAGGTTCTTGTGCTGGAATGCAGCGTTTTCCTTTCTCCAAACATAACGCTTTTCTTTTAAACCAAAAACTTCTAATTTGGTCTCATCCATCCACAAAACATTCTTCCAATAGCCTTCGGCCTTGTCCACGTGATCTTTAGCAAACTGCAGACAAGCAGCAATGTTCTTTATGGAGAGCAGTGGCTTTCTCCTTGCAACCCTGCCATGCACACCATTGTTGTTCAGTGTTCTTCTGATGGTGGACTCATGAACATTAACATTAGCCAATGTGAGAGAGGCCTTCAGTTGCTTGGAAGTTACCCTGGGGTCCTTTGTGACCTCACCAACTATTACACACTTTGCTCTTGGAGTGATCTTTGTTGGTCGGCCACTCCTGGGGAGGGTAAGAATGGACTTGAATTTCCTCCATTTGTACACAATCTGTCAGACTGTGGATTGGTAGAGTCCAAACTCTTTAGAGATGGTTTTGTAACCTTTTCCAGCCTGATGAGCATCAACAACTTTTTTTCTGAGGTCCTCAGAAATCTCCTTTGTTCGTACCATGATACACTTCCACAAACATGTGCTGTGAAGAGCAGACTTTGATAGATCCCTGTTCTTTAAATAAAACAGGGTGCCCCCTCACACCTGATTGCCATCCCATTGATTGAAAACACCTGACTCTAATTTCACCTTCAAATTAACTGCTAATCCTAGAGGGTCACATACTTTTGCCACTCACTAATATGTAATATTGGATCATTTTCCTCAATAAATAAATGACCAAGTATAATATTTTTGTCTCATTTGTGTAACTGGGTTCTACCTTTAGGACTTGTGTGAAAATCTGATGATGTTTTAGGTCATATTTATGCAGAAATATAGAAAATTCTAAAGGGTTCACAAACTTTCAAGCAGCACTCAAAGGAATCTTGAACAATCCACTAAACTTGAAGACCCAAAGAGTCCAGAGAATATTTTAGTAGAAAACACCATCCATATGGTTCCAAGGAATCAAAATAGAGCATGTACATGTATTGAGTGGAATGTAATATTAAAATATTCAACAATACAGTCAGTGTTATATATGATAGGTCTCTAATGTAAATGCACTTCAATGAATGTATAATTGGTTTCTTTCACAGGGCAGAACTCATGTACCCTGTCCATTGCAAGGTATGATATCCACCTTCCAGTCTCCCCTCCCTCAGATATGGCCAATCATGCCTGCATGAAGAGCATAAATGGAGAAACCTGGTGGTGGGCTAACAGATTGTTGCTGTGTCACCTGAGCACCTAGATGCATGTTATTACTGTGCCAAATACTGTAATAACTGCTTACTTGTGGACTCATGGTGTACCTATGACGGTCAGATATTTTAACACAATGAGAGTACGTACAATGTAGGTATATTTAAAAACGAGTGCTTACCTTTAGAGCTAAATCTCAGTATTATTCTACCTTCAGTATTGTTATTTTAGTTTCCTAACTCATGTTAATGTGATTACAATAATAAGGGCTTTACTGAGAGGTATTTTGAGTTTTCAGGGCTTGAGAGTCAGCAGACTGCCTTATGGGAACAGACTATGAACAGGGCTATGAAGTGTGTGAGTGCTTTACGCTTGTTACTTCAGTACAATGGCTTAAGACATGAGAACCCGTGATGGTCATAAGAACGAATTTCAAGCTCACCAGCCGAGCCACAGGTTTTTAAGTAGTGTAATATTGAGAGAGAGAGAGAGAGAGAGAGAGAGAGAGAGAGAGAGAGAGAGAGAGAGAGAGAGAGAGAAAGAAAGACAAGACAGGACTGCTTTCACAGCTTCCATCCCAGCCTGAGAGTCTTCCTGTAATCGAATTATCCAATTCAGGTATGATTTAAAAGTAATAACAAACTGATTTAATCATGGAGTGTTGTTTTCATTAGCTAAATTGGTTTGGATAATGTTATTAGAATGGACTATTTAATTAGCCATAACAGGTCAGACTTTAATACTGTTTATACTGTATTACTAACAGTTTTTAAGTTGGCTTGACAGACCTACCTAACTGTTCTCCTTTTTATATTATTTTAAACTCAAATGTTAAGTTTTTTTTTTACATTTTTTTAACTAGAACCACCAAACTTTGCATGAACATTTAGCCTTTACCTGAAATGTGTAGCAATTCGGACCAATTGTCTTAAAAATCTTTGCTTCTATATATGATAAAGCTTTAACAGCTTCTCCTCATTTTGATATAGAACCACCAGATTTGCTTGCTTAGTTTATGAATTAACTAATATTAATGGTACTTTAAGTTTTCTTTTTTTTTTTCCATATAACCGATAAAAAAGACATTTAGCATTTTGAATAAAAAAAACTTCTGAGCAATATAAAGTTTAATTTTTGAATTCTAACTCTCATTTTCTCACACACGGTGAAGCTAATTGGGCAAAATCTCCCCATCGATCCTCTGAGGAATTTTTCTTAATTTCTCTATTTTCTCTTAATTTGATCCTAATTTAAAAATATTTCTTAAACAAACAACTTTTATACTTGTGAAAATATAGATTTACAATAGTTTTACAATTTTTTTAGACAGCTCAATAAAAAATGTTGATCATCATTAACTATTTATTTCTTCCGTACAGGAACTATGCCTCGTGGTGATTTCAGCGTTCACTTTGCGAACAGAGGACGTGGCTCTTTCATCCGAGCAGAGGAGTATGATTACCTTTACTTGATTCATATAGATAGCTACAGAAAATGATGTTCACCTGCCCAGTCCATTTTAATCCCAGACATTCAGACTCATGGAAACCAGTTTAGTGGTTTCCTGCCCTAACACTAAGTTTAGTCTCACATGTTAATGTCTTGATGAGCTAAACCAGGAGGATTCCAATAAAATTATATACTTGGCCAACAGTGCCCCTAATACTCATGACAGCATTATATGAATGTTTTATTTCCTTTTCAGAGCTGCAGGGATTGCTGTGCTGGCGATCGTCCTCACGGCTCTGCTCATTCTTGGCTGTTGGTACTACCGCCGGCGCAGTGGCTACAGAATGATCAGGGTGCGTTACATTTTACTTGGATTGATGAACTACCCTAAATCTCGTTATTTTGTTTCTGGGTCATATTTTACACCTTCCTGTCCCGTTACTGAACAAGAACCCATAACTTGTTTAACTTTTAAAACTGACTAGTTATTTTGTGCATTTAAACAAAATATGAATGAATACAAAAATAGCTATAAAAGAATTTGAAACAATATTTAAAAACATATAAAATGAACTGAACTTGACAATTTACTATAAACAAGACCCTTGTCATTTCTGTAACCATCAAATGTTAAAGCATTTACATGAATTATTCAGTCGTATAAATGATAAAAAAAATTGGTAATAATAATCTGCCATTTACCCCTGCAACTGAAGGGCAAGTTGTGCATTATTTCTCTGTAGTAACTTATAATACACTATATGGCCAAAAGCATGTAGACACCCCTTCGAATTAGTGACCTCTGTTGATTCAACCACACTCACTCCTAAAAGGTTCCAAATTGCAAGCATACAGATACAGGATCTCTGTAGCTAGACAGTGGCATTATAAAGGGTTGTACTGAACACCTCTCAAAATGACACTTTCATAGGGTTTTCCACCTCCACCAAGACGTCCAGCCCTGCCCTTATTGCTTGGATTGTACGTTCTAAGATTGCATCAGCTGTAAGTCGCTCTCAATAAGAGCGTGTGCTAAATGCTATAAATGTACAAAGTTCAAAGGTACAAGTCCTGATCTAACTCCATCAGATACCATTGTGATTCATTTGAATGCCAACTGTGAGGCAGGGCTTACTGTCCAACGCAAGTGGCAACATCATGTTCCAACATCTGGTAGAATGCCTTCTCAGAGGAGTGAGGGCTGTTAATACCCATGATTTTTTTATGTATGTTTTGGTGTCCTCAAACTTTTGGCTGTATAATTTACATTTACTATTTCAGTACTTTATACAATTGACTTTATATATTTATAGACTGACATATTGCAATTGTAGTAATAAGTCCTCTGTGATAGCCCATCGCCGCAGACAAACATATATTCATCAATTCACCAAACATGCTTCTGCTTTATGTACTGATAGATGGTTTATCTCCTTAGATGGTCAAAGTTAATTTTCATCAGTTTTCAGAAAGTTTTTCTTAATGTCTAAAGAATCTAAGATGGACTTTGAAATTCAGCTCTCATTTTCTCACACACAGTGGGACTAGGTGTAAAACCTCTTGCTAATCTCCCTTTCCCCTCTTTGTAGTAAAGAAAACGATGTTTACTTTATTTTAATCTTACAAACTTTAGTTTCCTCCACTTCCATCTAACTGAGTAAAAAGCAAGCCAAACTCAGAAATTATTTCATCCCTTTGTTTTCTCTCAGACCTGATTTTTTCAGCCAAGTGGCTGGACTGTTGTGAATCTGTTAATCACGCGCAGGGCCACGTGATTTAAAGCTGCACTTTTTATTCGTTCCAAGAATTCCACAGGCATGAGTGGGTCCTGGAGGGACGTCATGAGATCAGGACAGTACAATGAACCAGGAGAAAATAAAATGGCCCTTAACGAATTCAGCAACAGCCAAACCATGGTAAGAAGTCTGAAGTGATTCTAATGTCTTTATACCTTTAAAATTATATATACACAGTATATGGCAGGATATTTCAAACGCAGCGTTTTAGAGACACCATGAGGATATGAAGGGAATTGCAGCTAAATGTGCAAATCACAGCTCTATACACGAGCTCCCGTACCCTGGCTAATCCTGGTCATGCGTGCTGGTGTGTGTGTGTGTACTGGGTCTTCATTAACAAAACGCAGGCAGAGGTACAGCCTAAATAGTTCCCCAGTCCATCACAATGCACCTTCATGCTGCAAGCCCAACCCAGGATTTGAACTCGATCACACAGGAACCACCATTTCCAGCAGCTACCACGCCATATTCAAATTTACAGAAGCCATTTCACAAATTTCTGGTTCAGTTGTCAATATTACTCAGGATTTTAATTTAATTCATAAATTGTATTTCATTATTAAGGTCACATTACACAAAACTCCTTGCTAGCCAGCTGAAAACAGGCAGGTGGGTTCTACTTCCAGCACAAGAACGATCGTAAACACACTGCTAAAAACAATGCAGTGGCTTAAGGATAGTGATAGAATGGTGAAGTCGGTGCCCTGAACTAAATCTGATTTTTAAAAAGATATGTACCTGGACTTGGAGAGGGTTTAAAAACTGATTAAACTTAAACAGTTCTGGGGACGAATGAGCAAAGGTTCCCAAATGTAGCTGTGCAAAGCTGGTGTGCAAACAGATTGACGGCTATACAATAATAAAAGCAAAAAGATGGCTGGAAGAAATGTTAAATGAAAGGTGTGATCACTTTTCTAACCCTGTTATTCTAGTATTATAGTTTTTCTTTACGACATGTTCAGACCTGTTTTTTTAATCGTTGCATAAATGTTAAGGCAGAACGTGTCAACTAAAGCTGCTTAAATATATTTTAATGACTTTGAATTTAGGATATAAGACAAAAAAGTGGTTAATTTTTTAAACATGGTATATATCACAAATAAAATTGGTTCGGGTCTACTGCTGGACTGGAGTTCACAAGGGTGTCGGAGCTTATAAGGTGTCACGTGACTTGCAGAAAGGATTAAGAGCTGCATCATGAGGCATGCAGTAAGACCCAAAAGCTGGAATTTGGAAGGGTGTGTGCATGTGAGGATTACATTATTGCTGTGATTACTGGCAAACATTTTAATGAGTGCTAATGAAAAATGGTGAATAAAACTATTAGCGAGTAATGCACTGTAAAGGCTTGCAGTGTTGCATATTAGTAATTGTTTAGTAAAATATTTATCCCTGTAAACATTTACATTTACAGCATTTAGCAGACGCCTTTATCCAGAGCGACTTACAACTGGTACAGTCTTACAATCCAAGTAACTGTGGGTTAAGGGTCTTGCTCAAGGACCCAACAGTGGCAGCTTGGCAGAGATGGGATTTGAACCCTGAACCTTCTGGTCCAGAGTCCAGACCCGCACAATTACAGCTGTGGTGAGTTAGTGGTTAAGGTACAGGGTTCAAATCCCACCTCTGCCCAGCTGCCACTGTTGGGTCCTTGGGCAAGACCCTTAACCCACAATTGCTTGGGGTGTAAAACTATCAGCTCTCGATAAGGGTGTCTGCTAAACAACTAAATGTTAACATTTCTTTCATTTTGCAGCCCCCCAACGCTCCACCTGCCTATGAGAAGATCGCCTCTGGACTCTTACCACCGCCCTACTCGCCCTAAAGAGCAAACGTCATTAATGAGAAAGCTGCAGTCAGGAGCTTGCTTTGATCTGAACCCTCTACTGTACTCTGTTATTTAAAGCTGGCATTTAACCAGCAGATCAAGTTTCACGTTTTTCAGTCCAAAATATCCAGTGGCTGTACTTACGTAGCAGCTCTAGCTTAAAGTTAAAACCACATGGGACACAATCCACGACAAACTCTCATAACGCTCATATCTTCTTTATACGTACAGTACTACTATCACTATCAATGTCTTAGTTTTGGAAACAGTAGATCCATTTTATCCATGTACCCTAAAACTGATTTATAAGACGACGCATCTGCCTCTTGACCTGTAGTGTCCAGAATTGTCCTCTATTCACTATTACTTCCCTTTATATATAATTTATAGCACTATTTGTCTATAGGGACAGGCGTAGTCAATGTTTTCAGACACTCCTTCATAACGGTTTGCTCATTACTGTGTGACAGCGGGTTCAGTCGCAGATACTAAACATCAGAGCACGGCAAACATGAGCTTGGACATGCTGTCGCTTTATAAATGCCTAAGTAATAGATTTAAAAGCACTGAAAAGGCATCATTCTGGTAATGTGTTATGTTCTGAATGCAATGGCTTGGCAATATTACAACACACTTCCCCTAATCCCAGAATCTCTGTACCACAGTTCTTGTATCCGCACTAGATAGGAAATCTGTTGCAAGTTGTGTAGTGTTTACTGTTCTACTGTGCATTTTTGTACATTCCTTATACTCTGTCTTACATCTGCCATGTATTGCTCACTGTGTGTAATATTAGCAGTGAATGTAGTTAGCTCTTGTCTCTGTATAAAATAATTGTAGCTTTATAACCATTTCAACCAAACCTTCAGACCAAGTACGAGTCCTTTTGCATCGTTCTAAAATGTAACCACATGCATTTACACTGCATAGTAAAATACATCTCCAGTCAGCCGGAATGAAATCAGTTGTTGGATTACGTAGAACACCGGACCATCCACTTCTTGCGTTGTTAACAGTTTTTACTGCAAAAGCTTTGTTGCTACATGGTCTCTATAAATTCCTCAAGTTAAGAGAATGCCACCAACTTCAGAAGTTAGAAGGAAATTGGTGTTTTGTCTGATAAATTGTTTGTGGTTTATTTTGGACAGTGGTATAATGTCTACATTGCTAATAAAATAGTTTCTTCCATGGACCAGCCATGTCATAAAATATTCCATTGGGGTTTTGGTAATCAGGGACCGGATTACCAATTCGGATAAGCAATTTTTCCAAGGAGTATTTTCCCTGTTGGCTATTTCTTGTTAGTTACAATTTTTTGAATGCTTGGTTTAATGTTTATCCTCCATTTTGCTCTCCTCTGGGTGGATTAAACTAAATAATGGAAATAATGGTAAAAACAAATTCATACTGTGTCTTGCATCGTTTACTGTAAGCTTGTAAAATGCATATAATTCAAACATAAAACTATGAAGATTCTTATGGCAATAATTAAGATTTCTTAAGATAATATGAGAAAAGTCTTCTTCTTAAAAGAACTGCATTTAAGAACACTTATCAACTTCCTAGTGTTCGTCTTAAGAACCTTGGCAAGTTTTTCTTAAGAAAGCTTTTGTGAATCCAGCCCCAGATGCGTCTTGGAGAGCCTGATACATTTGAGCAATCAGATTTCTATGGTGCATTAAAAAAAATAAAATGTTTGAATGCAGTTATGCATAACTGAATGCAATCCTGAGAGTCAGGGTCCTAGATGCAAAGCACCTCATGAAGTTTGCTTTATATTTCTCTAGAAATCTGACACTTTTCTCTACTTTTACAGTCCTGAATCACGCTGTATACTAAACCTGCTTTTGTCTGACTTGCAAGTTTGTTTGAACCAAACTGAAGCTTAAACAACTGCTTGCTAACATGTTATGCTGGACAACAGAACACAGTCGTCTGCAGAAATAAAGTAGAACTGGATTTATTTCCGATATGGAATATGAATGGTCCAAAAATACTCACTAGAATTAAATAAATAAACCGACTATCCTATTGTCGATCACATGACATGTTAATCTGCGTTATGTTCTGCTTTTAACGTCTGCGTTTGCATGGGAAAACATTATGACGATGAATTCTTAAACACAAAAGATGTCCGAGTGCCAACAATAGATATAGGAGATATTCTAAAACAGTCTGTAGATCAAGGTAAAGAGTGCACAACGCAATCATTTAATGAATGTCAGTGAAAAATACTACAATAAACCCTGTTCTTCAGCAATGCCACAACTTGAAACCAAATGAACTGGAAAATACGTAACTAGAAACATTACTGGCCAATCAAATGCTTTCCACCTTCAATAGCATGCTTTCCTACCGTATGTGCTTTAAAAGCAAGAATACAAATATACAAATAGTGCTTCTTTCATAGGATTTGCCAGAGGGGGAAATTAGCTCAAAAAGACACCATCGTTCTGGTGTCGGCCACAATAATGCCTACAACTAACTAACTAAATAACAACTGTTTAGGGAAAAGACTCCAGTAAATTAATCAGAAATCACATGAGTGATTCTGTCCCACTCAATGATCTGATGCAAGCATCCTCTGGGATTCCAGGGTGTCCAAAACCTTAGGGCTGTTAACCATCCCTGCTGTTATTGCACTCGTCACCGCTGGTAGACCTTGTAGAACTGGGCTTCCGATTACATTTAAAACAGCACCGTCTGGACTCAACAACAGTTTGCTAGCTGGGAGACAATTCTGCTCAGCGGGGACTCGTGCTGGAGTGTTGTATTTACCCTGCGGCACATGACCGACACGTGGCATTCTGGTATTTCCACCCTGCGTAGCCCTGACCGGCTGACAGGTTGCCATTATGAGTTTGTTAACAGTTGGAGATACAGTTGAAACACAAGTGGCCTGAAGACCAGACGGTGGAACAGTCGCAACTGGAAGTGTCTGCATCGTCGATGCTGGAGACGTCACCGATTTCACTGACGTTACCATCGGTGTTAATTGAGAATGGGGGCTCAGTGCTATATTGAAAAGTCCTGCTTGTAGGAACGCTGGAGTGATCACGCCTGGTGAAGGTTGATGCGACTGAACGTCACCTGTAACAGTTTCCTTTCGGTTGGCCACGCAGTTTAATGGAGTGTTGGCGGTGTTCCTTCGTTCGTTATGTGGAAAGGACGGGAGTCTCATAAGGTTTTGCTGGCCTGATGATACCGGCGCCTCGAGTGAAGTCACCTGTGCAACGGCAACAGAATCAACACAGACCACTGGGGGTCTGGCAGCAGTTAGAGGCTGAACAGGAAGAGCAGGTCTAGCCTGTGTTGTGGTGGGTCTTGGCGGTCTTATTGGCTGGGACTGCACACATGGTGTTTTGGGAGTTAGAGGCTTTGAGCCAGAGGGCACCCCTAATGGGACTGTAGAACCCACAGCAGGGCTTGAAATCAGAAGAACGTGACTGCCAGGTCCAAGTCCCGGAGCAGGTACCACAAACCTAGTGTTGTTGATTAACAGCTGGGTTCCGGGGGCAAGCGGAGCAGTGGTATTGATCACAAGTTTTTCCTGCACCGTAGTGGAAGCAGCGATGGCATTTCCAGGTCTCGCCGCAGGAGTCGCGACAGGCAGTGATGCCGAAGAAGTCGCTGTTGTAATTCTTGGAGCTGGAGAGATCCCCGACAGAGAAGCTGTACTAAGGGCTGTAGAAACCCATTGTCTGTCCACCATGAGACCTCTCGGTGGAGTAGCCCCTTTATTCATGATGCCTCCCAAGACTGGACAGGCTGTGTTTGGAGCTGTGCTTGCAACTAAGGGTTCCGATTTATTATTTAGGATGTTTGATAACGAGACAGTACTCGAGGCAGATGGAGGCGTGCTATTTTGTTGGACGTTCGAAAGGAGTGCAGAGGAGGCCATATGCCTAGTGTCGTAAGTCGTAAACACAACCGTCCTGGCATCGGCAAACCCGGTAGCCCTGCCAGGACTGGTGACGTTCACTGGCGAGCCGCTATTTGCGACAGGTTGGCTGGTTTGGACAAAAAATGGTCTCGTCGCAACCGTCGACACCATCGCGTTTGTGGCAGCTTGAGGCAACGTTTCATTTGCCACTGTAGTTTCGTTAAGAATCCTTGATGTTAACCCTGAAATATTGATACCGTGGACTTCGGTCATGGTGGCTGTAGTCGACTGCCCAAGGTTAGGTCTGACCTTCATGACTTCGGCTGCTGATTGAGCAGCCGGAGCGGTCATACCCGACTCGGACATCAACGACCCTTTGGGAACAGCTAGTGTGGGGCAGGCAAAGTCAGGAGGAGTCACAAACCTAACTCTTGACCCTGTCGAAGTAGTGGTGATACTCGGCGCCGACACAGACGCGCCTGTAGTAGGGGCGACGAGGAAAACCTTCTGGAAGGTAGACTGGTCTGGAACGATGCCAGTCACATGCAGCCTTTTTTGTGGGGGAGGAGTTATATTTTTAAAGGCAGCATTCTGGAGACTCAAAGGGCCGCCTGCATGGGTGTGGAAAGTGGGTGGAAGTATCGGGTTAACGCCAATGAACGCCTGGGAATTTATTGCCGCGTTGTCCCAAGCAGGGCCGTGTTGGGCATTGTTCATTTTGTCAATAAGGGGGGACGAGTTCACCTGACTGACACTTAAGGACAAGGAGGTCCCCTTGTCGGCTGGAGTAGAGTCAACAGATAATGCATTGGCAGTGGTAAAGGTCTGAGTAGTCAGAGCGGCCGGAGCAGTGGCAGACGCCTTGGACACCAGGAACGCTTGAAACTGTGGCGGCAGAGTGAAAATGGGACTAGGCTGTAAGCCGCTTGCTCCGCTCTGCTCCGACGTCTGCACTTTCACCACCCCTGTGTTTCCCCCTCTGGTTGTAACAAGGATAGACTGCGAGTCTCTGATGCACACCGTCTTTAGCTCTTGCTTAAGGTCACATTTGTTGGGATTTGCCGAACATAAAGTAGATGCAGGGGGTTGCTTTAGGGCTGAGCTTGGTTCAGTAGTATTTTTACAAACATCTGTCGCTCTGGAGTGCGTGAAGCTTTGCGAGCTGGGCGAATCGGCACTGGAATGCATCCCTACCGCCGTTTGCTGGACTGGAATCCTGTTTTCTGGCAAAACAAACCCAGGAGTAAGGGGCAAACGCGTAGCGGTCTTGGAAGTGACAGCAGGACAGGCGCTGGAGGGTTGCTGAGCTCCTGTTCCCTCGCTTTTCTGAACGAGCAGATTTGTGGGAAAGATAATAACCTGCTGCATTACTTTCTCCTCTGGTGTGTGGTCTGTCACTGGCTGCGTTAAAGCGTTCAATGGCGTGCCATCGTTCCTGACCGAACTCAAGCGTTCTGGGAGCTTGGATATAACCTGCACAGGACCGCGGGCAGATGATGTAGTGGCAGACTGCGTTTGTGAGCAGACAGATGCCGAGTGTGGTACCGGATCTGGCGTAGGCTGTGGTGAAGAGTGCCCGACCGTGGGCTTTGCTGATGTTACAGCTGTACAGACCGTCTTATTTGGCAGGTGCAGATTTGGAGGTATCACAGCAGCCTGTGGATGACTCATTAAGGTCACTTTATTTCCGACGCTCTTGGCAAGTAGCGCCTGAATCGGCTTGCAGCGCCTCTGAAAACTAACCAGAGGTGCCGTCAATACCGACGCTCTTTCCATAGTTGCAGGGTTTGTGCCGGTCCTATTTTGGTCCCCGGACGCATCCTCAGCTCGAGGGATCACAGAGTCATAAACAATCATCCTCTCTTTTCTTCTAAAACTCAAGTCCTCATGCGGGCTACCACTTTGGTAAAGTTTGGAGCTCCGAGTCAAAGGTCTAGACTCATTCAAAGCTGTGTTAACGTCCGGGTTTCTGATTAAGCATCCCAACAAGTCATTCCCAGTGTGATTTTCACAATCTGAAAAAGAGGACACAATAACACATTGTAAAACATGGTAGGACATGCGACTAAGCCAACCACAGATTCGATTCCTGGCGGTGCCTCCTGGTCAGGTCAAGTGTCACAAGTCACTTAAATTGCACATTGTTTAGATTTATTTGCAATAATGTTGTTCTTATTTTCGTTTTCTATTTATTCTTTATTACAGCAAAGCAATCCTTTGTATTTTCTGGTATTTTTCTGTCTATCCATCCAAAATTTCGGCAGAAAATAATGCAAAGCAAGTCGCGTTTCCATCCAGTACAGTTTTAGACGATGTGGGTTTCCATCGAACCAAGTACAAGAGAAGAATTTAATTTGCTTTTAGCGGAATAATCTTTACAGCCTTTTGCAATCTTTTTTATGGCTGTGTTGTTTGCAGTTTGTTATGATCTAACTTTTCCACCTCGTCCTAGCGTGAAACACTTTATGATATTTGGATTTTTTTTTTTTAATTTTGGAATTTTTCCATTCAGGTTCTTCTTTGCGCATTTTCAAAATTCGGATGGAAAACCCGCTTGTCTATCTATTGATTCAGGTCCCGAGTCACCCAGTTCAGGTCACATTTGCCAGCGCCTATTTTGAAATAGGCTCAAGACCCATTCTAAAATGTAGGCGTTTAGAAAAAGGCTGTTACTATCACCTGTTCCTAAAGCCTCTCCTCTCAAAGTACTCCCAAGTTTTTCTTCATTCTTCAACTCTCTGTTAACCTCTGTGGATAAAGTGGCATCTTTGCCTCCATCGCCTTCTCCCTCCGCAGCGAACAGTTCCTCTCTGACAAAGTTGTCATATTCCGGATGCTTCTTGAAATCGTCACATTCCTTTTTCAGTCGGGCCCTGATTGGGGAAAAGGGGTCAGGGTTGAATTAGTGGTTGCAACATCCAAAAAAAACCCTCCAAAAATCCAACAACTTACCTGTTTCTTTGAAAGGCCTTGAGAAGTTTTGGTTCCCATGGCAACAGTTCGTTTAGCAGTCTTATGAGAGTTATGTGAAGCTCCTTTACTGCGTCTTTCTTAACGCACCATCGGCCCTGTAACGTGCCATCCGGGTTAGGTCGAGGCAGGGTAACGCCACACAACATCTCATCTTATTATTATAGTTAGTTAAAGTTAATAACATAATCAAACCAAATCAGTCTGAATGGCACAATGTGAAGAAAAAGTTGTCAGTGTGTGTGTGTGTGTGTGTGTGTGTGTGTATTCCCCCTCTTACTAACACATCTCTTTTTGATGCTCTCCAGTTCATCCAGTTCATCCTCTATTCTACTGATGAGGATCCTCAGTTCTTCCAAATTAGTACACACCAACTACAACGAAATAAAAAGAAAAAACAAAGATTAGTGATAAATGATGGAAAAGGTCTCATGCTTATGTGCATGAAGCTAATAAGAGAAGCTCAGATGGTGCCGGACTTCCTACAATTCGAGCAATTGTGGGTTAAGGGCACAAACAGTGGCAGCTTGGCAGAGGTGTGATTTGAACCCAGAACCTTCTGGTCCATAGTCCAGTAGCTTAACCTTCCACGTGATAGGCTTCCACGTGATAGGCGGAGATACTGTCCACTATACTAACGACAAAGGTTATGTTACAAAGTATTAAGTTGAACTTTTGTTATTGACCAAATACTTATGTTCCACCATGATTTACAATTACATTCTTTAAAAATCCTACAATGTGATTTCCTGGATCTTTTTTTCTCATTTTGTCTCTCATAGTTGAAGTGTAGCTACGATAAAAATTACAGACCTCTCTCCACTTTCTAAGTAGGAGAACTTGCACAGTCAGTGGCTGACTAAATCCTTTTTTGCCCCACTGTATCTGGTAATAAACGTTGAGTGCAATAAACTTATTTCTTACTTATAGAAGAGAGAGTGCAAACAGCGACAGTGCATTTCTAACTTAAATAAATGTCCATTTAAGTTCAGCAACTGTGTGTCTCATCTATCAGTTTTATCCGCATTATGTATCCGCCATTGGTCACCCTGGTCTCTAAATATCGGCATTGGCCATTAAACACACATCAGTCGACCACCAGCACCCACCACTAGGCCACCATGCCATCTGATAGATGATGTACTCTGGAAACAAAGTCCAAACTGCTGTCGAGGGCTGTCGCATCTCTTTGTGATAAGTTCAATTAAAAGGCTGCATTTTATCCCATGCTTGAATGGAGAACATCCAGATGGGGTTACGCATATTTTATAGAGCGGTGTGTTCACAGAGCTATGACAACTCCTGCTACATAAATAAACACTCGAATGTAAATAGCAAGTCTTACCTTAAACGTCGGCTCCACTGGACGCTGCGGAGGCTCCACCTCCTTTTTCTCTGCAGTTTTCTTTGGGACAAAATTTCTTCCTATTTCCGCACAATCAAAAAAGGGCATTGAGTTCACACGATATCTAAAAGCAATCATGCAGATGCCCTCAGATTTGTCAATTAGCTCAAAATGCAACTGGGCTCTCAGGAATACCTGCTAACTGTAATGGTTATTGTTACCCATCGAAGAAGTAGCTTCAGTAACCAGAAAAGCCAACAATCTGAGCAACAACAAAACCTCCTCACCTAACTTTGGTTTCTTTCTTTTTTCCTTTCTCTTGAAGTGAACAGCAGCTTTGTGCACAGAGCTTCTGGCTGCTCTGGTCCGCCTGAGCTTTTTAAGCCCGAGCGATCTCTCTTTCCTTTTCTTTCTCCGCCTGTTTAGAGAGCATACCGTCCCTGTTCCAGCTTTTGAGATGCGGGTTTGTTGAGGAAGCCCAGAGTCAGATACATCTTTGAAACAAAAGCACAAGTGAGGCTCTGGTTTGTCTTGCGAATCGATACAGCATTTAGAACAAGGACCACTATGTTGGCAAGACGTCCGATTATTCTGTGCAACATTCCCTCCTGACGGGAGTGAGGCTCTGAAACTGTCTGTACTCAGAGATCTGGCGGGAATTCGCACTGTGTAGGAGTCCTTTCCCACTCCAAGACGAGATTCGCAGTCAAAATTCTTCTCATCTTCTTTTAACTCAAGTTCTACCTCCACGGGTTCTACCGTGGTGCTTTCAGGACTCGGAAACTCCTCTTTACAAAAAAAGCTACATTTGCCAGGCCCTTTCTGTTCCACTTCGCCCTCTCCTGAGCATTCGTCTTGAAGAAAATCATCTCTTTCACCTTTGAAAAGGAGATCTGGGTTCTTCCTCCCGTCCTCAAGACAAGTGCTCAAGTCCTCTCCCGTCATGTTCAGCATTTTAGGCTCCAGTTTCATCACACAGAATGGCGGCAAGGGGAATTCCAACGGGCTGCAGGGACTCTGGCAATATATACGCAAATCTGCACCGCAGAAATGCGGGAAGTGGATGTACGCGTTCTCCTGACTGTCGTAGCCCAGAATGGATTCTCTGCACTCATGAATAGGCTGTCCGAGCACGGCCTCCTGGACATCCTTCTGAGTCTCATAGATGTTGTCGCAAAGACCCTTAAGGAGCCAGACCCGCTGGTTGAAGGGAAGCAGGTGGAAGGGCTTTTCCTCCAGAGGACTGGTTCCCCCCAGAGTCCAAAAGAAGCGGTGACAAAGTCCCAACTGTTCAGCACAGGCTTCCCGGTCCCTCGCCCGACCTATAGAATGGTACCATCCAAAGACTTTCTGCCTCAGCTCCGCCTCCCAGCGCCGATAAGCCAACGCCGGGCGCCTGTGAAGCGTCGTTCTACGATGAGGAGGGCACAGCAGCGAGGTCATGACCTTTGCCAGGAAGGAGCTACAGCGGGGCATGAGCAGGCAGCGTTCCAATTCAAAGAAAACAATCTCAGGTAGATTAAGGGCTGTTTGGGCCAAGCACAGAAAGTGACCAATGGCAGGAAGTTCCCACGTGATGTCAATAGGCCATGGTTCTGCGAGCGAAAGCAAAGAGCGCTCCCACTCCTCGACTTCTTTGACCGAAGCCTCACCAGCCTCCTTCTTCTCCAGGTCTCGCTGCCTAGAGGTTAACAACGGGAAAAATTCAAATATTTTATCTGTTAAAAAGGATGTCAATACAGTGCCTGCAAAAATCAGCATACCCTCAATTCCTGTGGGTCCACTCGGGTTAAACGCTGAAAATAAATGACAGGTATTCCCCATTTTATGATGGTCCGACTTACAATATTTCGACTCCACAATAGGAATCCGGCAATACCCAAATAACCATTTAGCAGAAACCATATTCTGAACTTTGAATGCTAACGAGGAAGTCGGCAGTGCGTGACCTAGGGAGTCACGTGGCGGGACTGATGAGCGCTGGGAAATGTAGTGAGGAAAAGGCAACAATAATCTTTTGTTTTTCACGCTTAATACATTATACAATAAATTACGTGAGATATTCAACACTATTATAAAATAAGCTTTGTGTTAACGATTTTGCCCAACTGTAGTTTAATACAAGTTTCTTAATCATGTTTACGCTACACAATATACACAGTACATATTAACTCCTCAATTTACGAAAATTATTCCACTTAACTAATTTCTCGGAACGTATCCCCATTTTAAATCAGGGATTACCTGTAAATCTGACTTTTCCTAGGTGTAGTTACGGATTACAATCTTTAAAGTAAGAATAACATTTTTTAAAATAGGAAAAATTCTTAAAATGAACTTAGGAAAACATGTGGTTTGGACTGGTGATCAGCTCCTTTAGGAGTATCCAATATACACCTGCTCAGGTACAACCAATCACCTTCCAGATCACACACCAGGCTAATTGGCCCCCTGCCTGGCACCAGTTCTAGTGGGGTTTTATCACTTGATGGAGGTGACATGACACAAAATAACTTATTTCATCATGTTACTCGTTAAGTAACGCCTCACGTTACAACTGAAAAACATTTTTAAAGTGGGTTTTAAAGTGGGTTTTAAAGTGGGTTCAGGCTGGAAGACCGAAAAGTGACAATTTCAACGGGGTACGATGGACTTCAATAGGCACTGTAAGGATATTTTGGTCAAAAAACAAAAAAGGAAGCAAATGACCTCTTTTCCACTTTGGCCTTCTGTTGTTCCTCCAGTCGAAGCGCTTGCACCATGATGGATTCAGACCCGCCCGCAGTTATGGCAGTCAGGCTCCGTGGGGTAGATCTGCGTCTGTTGGAACTGCCAACCGTTGCCTTGTCATCTTCAGTGCCAAAGCGACCCCTAGAGGTCACAGCCAGGGAGGTTTTTTCTCTCAGGGTCCTATTAAATGCAGATCAATGCATGAAAAGACAGTCTGATAAGGTCTGATTACATATGCTTATTTTAGTAAAGATGTATTAATGATAATTAGTAGTACTGTGACAAAATGAATGCCAGTTTTAGAGTACTGAAATCATACTGGTAATAATACTGTATCTAGTCCAATAATAGAGTTATATTGACAAGGTGTCTAGTCAGCGAGTTGTACCCAGAGACATTGCATATAAAAGAGGCACTGCATGTTAAATTGGACAAGATGTTGAGAGAACATTTTAATATGGGCACATGCATAGTCTGTGCACTGCGTTGCTTACCTCGACAGCAGAGTCAGCTTTTGCTCCAGCAAAAGCTCCAGCTTCTGAGCCTGTTTGGAGAGCCAGTGATCAACACCATGAAATCTATAGCAGTTTTCCAGCAACAGACGAAAGTCCGCCACAAAGTCTGTAATGCTTTCATAGTCCCGCTTGACAAACTTGTTGTCCATCTTTTTGAAAGACATACTGTTTCCTGTTGGGTCCCCGATGGGAAACCAAAATGGTGCAGTCATAGATTTGTGTTTCTCCAGAAGAAAACTCTGAAAAATTTTATAGGCTTGCTGTATTTCTGGTGTGAAATCGTTTTCGTCGTCGTTATTGCCATTTTCGTCGCAAGAAAAAGAATCGGGTAAAGAGTGACTGTCCTCTGAGATTTCGATCATTTCCAAATCGCTGACTGAAATCACATTGTGTGATTCTGCCATTGCAGAGGAGCCGTTATACAGCTTTTCTGAAACCTGCACACAATCATTTCCAAAACGTTTAGGCATAAACTGGCCAAACAGTGCAGTCCTACAAAACTGGTTGTCAAAAAATGAGCTTCTTTATCGTCCCCGAATCCTGCCGTGTCGTTGTAACCGTAGACGGTGTGATTTAGTGTTTCCTCTGCTCAGTCCGTCTCATTTTTAGCACATGTGGCAATGTGAAGCGTCTTCTTTTGCTCAGGCTATAAGGATAATGATCATCAGAAACCTGGCATCATCAGAAACCTGGTCATAATAATAGATCCTGAAACAGAAATGTTTTAAAGGTCAGTGTGGGACTTTATTCGTATTACATACGTCTTCAAAGGCAACAAGGCCAGTATGAACGCGAAGGACTAAAATGCAACGATGTATTTTTTTTCTGCTTTGGTCTGGACCAAGTGAACCAAACTACAAGTATAAATGCACCTTTAGTCTTCCTGCTACAGCGTTCAGTGAGAACTGAACGCTTCCAATTTCATAGCAACAGTTTGGGGAAGGCTCTTCTGTTTCTGCATGGCAAGGCCCCAAGTCTTGAAGAGAATGCCAACTTTGGAGTTGAGTTAAAATGCAGCGAATAACTTACAACAGGAGAACCCAGTTGACATTAATGCCTATAGTTGTGGGTGTCGATATTTGGGTCTCAAAGAACTTTTGGACTTCTCTGGAGAAGATGTATTAAAGCATGAAATACATTTATGTTAATCTTCCCCAGCAACGTTAAATACAAAGAGTAACGCTAAATCAGTTGTCTTTTTGTGTTATCGTTAACAACTATGGATGTCAGTATTAATGACAGTAAAACTTAAACAAATTTTGCACTGTTATTAGCAAAGGTGTTTTATTTACGAATGAAAACCAGTATGACAAACGATAAAGATTTTTCTTTTTCGAACAACGTAGTTGTAAGATGCTGATGTCAGCTAGCTAAAGTCGAAACATATAGCCTGTAACAACGTAAAACTTAGCAAAAACAAATCACTTAAACCATTAATATAAGCTTCTTTTGCGTGCATGACATGACAGAAATACAGCAGCTTTACCTCAGACTTCGGCGCGCAGGCTTTGCTTCTCCACTGGCCGATAAAGCCTCTGAGGCGGCCAGTCTCTTCAGCTGCGCCTCTACCGTCTCCGAGCCCATTGTTTCTATTCGCAGCTAAACAGACATTATTTTTTTCATGAAAAGCTTTACATGTAAAAATATATATAAATACGGTCTTTCCTTCAGCGCCACACATACAATCCTGCCGGTTAGTACCGACACTGGAATAAACTCAATATCAGAAATCCCGAAGTCTCTTTAATCCAGTCACAGGCTAACATGCTAATTAACTGCTATTGCTGGTGACTGTAATAAGTTAATAGCACGATTATAGTAAGGGTAAATCACATTGCTATTTGGGATACAGCCGGATTGTACAAAGTATTACAAGCAGGACTAGACTGGGGAAAGAAGTGACAACTAGTATTTAGCTTGCCTGCTTGCTTGCTTGCTACCTAGCGTAGCGGCAGCGTTAGCATTAGCATTAACGCCAAACTACTGTAGTGAAGGCGCTCTAGTTGTTTCCGAACTTTGCGTAACCTCACGGGTTGCCAGATCCCTACAATAATAGTGTTGCATAACTGTCTCTCTACAGACTCTCAAACTTCACCTATACAGTACATCATTAAAAGAACTGTGCGTCAGGAGTTCGGAACAACTACATGCAGTCCTAAAGACACTATGTGCAATGCTGACTGGAGTTGTTGCCTGGAGTGGTATAAAGCATGCTGTTGCTGGACTCTGGAGCAGTGGAAAAGGTGTTCCCTTAACTATCTGGTGGTTATACGATGCTAAGGGGAAGATTGGTGTATATTCTACTGTATTAGCCTAGCGGATAAGGTACTGGGCTATGGTCCAAAAGGTCCGTGGTTCAAATCCCACTGTTGGGTCCTTGAGCAAGGCCCTTAACCCACAATTGCTTGGATTGTAAGACTGTATCAATTGTAAGTCGCTCTGGATAAGGGCGTCTGCTAAATGCTGTAAATATAAATGTTTTACTGATTCCAAACACTATTTTGCAGTTAGACATCAGTGTGACGACACAGTGAATGATAATGAAATACCTTAAATGCATTTCAAGCCCTTGTTTGTTCAGTTCTCTCAGGTCAAATTTTATATTAAGCATAATGTCTGTAATGACATGAGCAAAATTTATTGTGTACATTTCTATTATGTTATTTCAGACATGATCAAATGATGATCAATGATACCTTAATAAACAAGAACCTGTTCTGTCAAAGAGAGACTTTTCTTAATTTTAATCAAGGATGTTTTCTCGATGAACAGCATACTAATGTATATGCAGGGGGGTCAAAATTGATAGACATGGTTTTAGACATGCTTTCATAAAATAGGCCTACATTTCTTTCAATTGCAGCTTGTGTTTCTCTCATAATGGTAGTGTGGAAATTAGTTATGTCACTACAAATAACATTTTATCCATGTCCCATTAAAGTCATCTTTACAATGTGGTGATTAATCCGACAATATTTACACTTGCTGTCCACTTGGCGGCAGTGTAACATCACATCAGCCAAACTACAGTTGGAGACAGCGGTAGGTCCACATGACAAATTTTGTCAAGGTGTGGTATTGTTTTTAAGATACTTGCAACATCACTTTTAATTTGCTCCAGCTAAACAGCTGACATGGAAATGGCCCGAAAAGCTGAAAACGATTACTTTGTTTACAGAGTTAAACCTCACACGGTTTATTACATCCTTGATTAAAACCAACAATGTGTTTCAGGAGTAGCTAGCACTTATGTACAGCCTTGGTTACTTTAAACCCTGCTACCAAAACAGCAAACGTTGTGTTTACGACACTGACATGCTGGTCAACCAGCAACACCATACGAGTTGTCCCAGTTAGTTTGTGCTACAGTTAGTCTGGTGCTGGTTTAAGTCGTGCACTTGCATCTTTATGACGTAAAGCTGGTTAACCAACATACCGTCCTCAACCATTCTTGGTTTCCGATTGGTTCAGGTGTGTATTGGTGTTGGCGAGTAAAGTGATTAAAAGAATAATTAGTAATTTGTAGCTGATTAGCTCATTCTAACAACTACATATACCACAACATTGCCAAACCAAGCCTTGGCAGGATTCATTTTCCTTCAATGAATATGGCTACTCAGAAGAAATCTTACAATATAAACGTAATGATTTCTTTTACCTGAATGCTGGGAGCTAAGCTGCAATAAAATTGTATGACATAGTTGCATCCAGAGACCTTCTTCATTCATATTTACATCAGATCCAAAACTGAATCAATAAGCAAGAAGGGTTTGACTAAGCTGTGTGAAGTCTAGACAGCATTAGCATGTGGCTTGCATGAGATTGCATCGCTTGGTACAATGACTTGTTGGTGTATTGATTTATATACATGCAACAATCAGTCCAGAGTAGTCTATGTAGGCTGCTTGAGGGACGCTGAACCAAACAACCACGACTTTTCTTCAATAAACATGTGGTCTTTGCTAAGCTGTAAACAGTGGTGCATAGTAACGACGTACAAATACTACTGCCTCAATGCCCAACAGTTAAAGGCCTACCGATATAAACCTAGACAAACAGCCCTGGTGGAGCCCTTTGTTGCCCTTGACAGAGTCAGGACTAAAGCCGGTTCCATGATAGCGTGTCAGAGTTGGCCGTCTGTCTTCTACCAGTAACTGACTGTGCCAAGCCGCTAAGAGATTTATCAGCTCATCTTCACGCTCACTTTCACCAGGCGGCTGATTCAGTGCCTGCTCAGATGGCGACAGGGTTCAGGCCAGAGAATGGCCTTGCTCCTTTTCATCTCATCACTGCCTCTCCTATTCACCCATCCTGGACTCTGATCTCAGTGAAATCTATCATCTCCCTATTGCACATCAAACCCTGCGTTTGATCTGCCGTGCTACATAATAAGCCTTACATATATTCCGTACTCTAATGAAGTTCTTCACTTCATTATCTATAATTAGCAGGCTGTAATTGGGGTTCAAATGTAAGCTGCAATTTCAATTACGCATGCATATCTTGTGAATATGTAAACTCCTCGGTGGCACCGTGGCACCACATATTTGTTATTCAAGTAGTCTGTTCATTTTGCAGTTCCATTTTTTCCCCACTCTCTCATCCAAGAATTTTCCCAGCATGAGATGAGTTAATCTGTGAAGGACCATCGCTGGAGCTCTGATTGATGTCAGCTCTCAAAGAGCCAAACCCCTTACTGTGCTCGACTTGATAATTCATTGGAGCTTGTTTACGAAAAACATGTTTGCTGCAGGACTAATTCACACTTCAGTTCATATTCAGCTGTTTACAGCTGATGTGCACACTCAAGGAAGGACTTTCCAAATAAGAAATAACAAGGAAACAGGAGCACATGCAACACACAAGAGGGTTAGACAGTAGTCCTGAAGGAATGGTTTGGCAGAAAGTAACACGCACATTTTCCTCTTAGTGCAAATGTAGAAAACCTAGATTTGTAGCAAATAAATAAATAAAAAATCAATCTGATCTATTCTTTTTTTTCGCACTAGTGAATCTGAAAAAGTGCACACGTGGCAATATGTTTTAACCCCATCAAGCCCTCCAATGGACACAATTTCACATCAACCCACATCAGTGTGTGAATGAAAATAACAATTACTCAACTACACACTGTAATGAAGCCAGTCTAAAGATGAATGAGTTTTAATCGATGAGCCCAGTCATTTCATTTAGGTACAGTTTCATTGAGTTAGTGAATGGATTGTTCCCGAGCCAGTGCTTGTCTAAAAATGAAGCAATTGACCTCCCTTCAACTTGCTAATGCAAATGTGAATAGCCGGACTACACAACTGCCTGGAAATCCGAGTACACAATGAAATAGAGCTCCTGTTTTTCCGCACAGAAGGAATTCACACAACCAAATGTACCTGATATTACGGTAGTGACTGCATACGTTCCGTTCCGTGTCAAGCCAACACACTCCAGTCTTGATGACACGAAC
Organism: Ancistrus triradiatus; assembly: GCA_025084515.1. NCBI lineage: Eukaryota > Metazoa > Chordata > Actinopteri > Siluriformes > Loricariidae > Ancistrus > Ancistrus triradiatus. Next base: position 299,478 of record JAJAGP010000096.1, read on the forward strand.
TGGAAGTCACAGATGGTATCAAATCGGCTCAAATTGCTGGAAGATCAGGCCAATTCATTAATGTTTCCCAGCTGGCTGGCAGGCTGGTGTGATCAAGGGTGGCAGATTTTGTGATTATTTAGCTATTCAGCTAGCCAGGTCTAACAGAAAGTCAGCAGAAGATATTACATTCAGTTAATAAGTTGGTAAACCATTAAATACCTCAGGAGGTAAAATAAGTATATTAAAGAAATGTGCATTCCAGTTAGCATACATATTTTACACAGGATATTTTGTTCCCTAAGATAACACTATGTCTTCAAAGGTTCTACCCCAGAAATGTTCCTCCACAATTATCATTCTTACTCAATTTCCAATCTTACAATGTCCAAGGACAATCATACTCAATGTCCAAGATTTTAGCTTTGAAGTATCAACACAATAAAATGACTGTATTTGAGAGTATAGTTTATTAGCTCATTTAGCTCAAATTGGCTAATATGAGAACGAGAGACGGTGGTTAGCATTTTCTGAATTCATTACCGCTGGTGTCGGGTGCATAAGCAATCCCGACCTCAGACTCTGCCTATGTGGAGTTTGCATGTCTTCCAAGTGTCTAGTGTTTTTCCAGGTGATCCAGTTTCTTTCCACAGTCCAAAGTCATGCATTATGTTAACTGGACGCACTAAATTGTCCCTGTCTGATTGTGTTTGGCTAGTATCATTATCACGAATAGCCATTGATGTGACAACATTACTGATTGGTAAATTGTTAACTTTTTCATGCTAGTTGGTGCAAGTAGTCATTGTAGGAGTAGTGTGTTTTCGTCAGATGGTAGGGTCAGAATTTGGCACCAACAGCATGAATTCATGGACCAAACCTGCCTCGTGTCCACAGTCCATCCTGGTGGAGGTGTAATGGTGTGGTGAATGCTTTCATGACACGCTTTGGGCTTCTTAATGTCAATCAATAATCACACGAATGCCAGGAGACCATCTGAGTATTGTTGCTGACCAAGTGCATCCCTTTATGGCCACAATTTACCCACCTACTGATGGCTACTTCCAGCATGATAATGCTGAAAATTGTCAACATGGAGCAGAATCTCAAAGGAATGTTTCCACCATCCTTGAAGAACTGGAGCTGATTTTAGAGCACAGGGAGGTATGCTGGTATGTTAAGCATATCCCTACTAAAAAGACAACAAATTGTCTTTTAGACATTAGTATACTGGTTAACCACAAAAATCATGCAAGCTAACCCTATCAGTTAAGCTTTTGCTTGACACCCAGTAAGAACAGGAAAGTTCACCAGCTAACATACATCCATTGTTTGTCTTCTGTCTGTTTATCATGATAGTGGCATCCCTGGTCTGTTTCACATGCCACACACTCAGCACCCAGTCCCAAGTGGGCTTTGTAACTCGGAGGGCTCAAAGAAGGCCAAACTTATAACATATATACAGTACACACATCCTCTAGTCTCCCCTGGTCTCTCCTACTCCAGACCCATTGTCTTTTATGTGTCTAATGCAACTCAAACCTTGAGGTGAGATACAAATCGGAGTGGCTCAGTGCTATAGTGCTAGTTATCAGTGCCATATGCTTGGCTGCCCATTTCATTTTCCACAAAATGTTTCAATTCAGCACATGTCTCTCTGAAGCCTGGTAGGAACACTGTACAATCGCTGACACTTAACTTCCTCCTAGAAAGCTTTCTTGTGGAAATGGAATTAGCATATCTGCTGAACACCATCTCTGAGCTAAGGTAGGGAGGTCAGAAACTCCCACGTCAGATCTCAGTGAACGCACACAAGTCTGAATCTCATGCTTAAAGGATCTGTTTGTATAAAGGGGAAACAGGTTTTAGGTTGTGGCACAAATGAACAGGCTATAATATATGTGGGAAACATGTTTCTGACATCTATAGTTGCTACAATTAAAGTATAAGTGCATTCATCACACAAAAACACTTTACAAGAACTCCCAATGACATCAGGACAGTGGTTTAATGGACATATTAATGATAAAACCTGAGTTATTCAAAATAGTTCTTTAGAAAGACCACAACAGGAAACATCTTAATACAAATTATGTATCACTGACATTTGAATTATTGACATGACTATGGCTACATCATATATTCATGTGATGCACTCACACCCATATATTATTCTTATTACATCTCCCAACATCTGTGTTGTCTTCTCAAAAAACAACCTGGTATTCGACTTAAATAGATACTGTATGTTACATATAAAATGAATATAGTCTTATCTTTATTTTTTATATTATCACCAAAAAGATTTCTCTCTCTCTCACTCTCTCTCTCTCTCTCTCTTACACACACACACACACACGGTTCTTTACTCCAAGAGGAAATCTGTCCTTGGCTCATCTTCCTTCTTTTTTTCCCTCTGACTGGCCCAGAGTCTCAAACACAATATGGCTGACTTAGATACTGGAGGTGTGTAGTTCAGTTCAGTTTGTTTTTTCCTTTATTGAGAGCTGATGGTATGATGATTCTCACTGGGATGACGCTCTGTAAGGTTTCACACTCAGGGTCACAAAAGATCCTCATAGTCCATGAGCTTTGAGTGCTGCCGTGTCTTCCACAGCCGGTACAGACGGAAGTCAAAGTACATCTCGATCATTTCCTTTCCTGAGATACAGACAGACGGTACGATACACTGCAAGGTTAGCTGATTATACATGAGCACAGTCTATCTGCATCCAGCTACTACATGCACAGCTTCCGCTCTATTTATGCTAAGGAATATTGTACAGAGAGCAGTACAGGGGTTAGCGCGGTCACCCCCAGAGACCTGGGTTCAAATCCCAGCCAAGCTGCTGCCTGTGTGTGGGTTAGGTCAATTGGCATCTGTAATGTGTCCCTGTTTGAGTGCGTGTGAATGTGCGTGCACTGGCACCCTGTCCAGATGTGGTTCCCACCTGTGCCCCTGTGCTGCTTGTTAGGGCTTGGCCCCACTTGCAAAACCGTATTGGATTAGGTGGGTACGAAATGTGGTGTGTATGAGTGTGAGTGAATGTTGTACATCAAAATGGAAGACATAATGAATAAATTAATGAATTAAAAATGAAAGAAATAAAAAAGTAGACTTTATATATTAAAAAAAGATGAAAAATAAAAAGAGACAAAGAAATAAAGAAGGACAGTATGTAGTAAAATGAAATTAAACATTAATTCATGAATGGAAAGAGAAAAGAAAAAGTCAAAAAGGAAAATGAATGTACAAGAGAAAATAAACTCAATGGAAGTACACTGAGAAAAAAAAGGAAAAAAGAATATAGAAAAGAAGTAAGGGCAAATTAAATAAAGCACAGATATGGAAAGAAAGTGACAAAGTAGGAAGTATAAAGAAATCAAAAAGAAATGAAGAGTAGCAAGAAAGGACACATTAAGAAATAAAAAAGATAAACAAGGAAAAAGAGGGAAAAAGAAAATGAAATAAAACTGTAAAGATAAACACAAGAAAAAATAGAAAGGTAAGCGTAGTTTTCAATACTAAGGTTGAATTGTAAATGTACCTGCTGATGTACAATCATAATTTAAATTGATTATATTCTAAAATAAACTGACAGTAAGTGTGTGTGTGTGTCTGTTGCTTACCCTGTGCAGACAGCTCCAGCGGTGACTCAAAGGTGACTGAGTAAGGCCTCATGAGGTTCTTCAGCTTCTGAAACAGCTGTGGGCAAAAGATAAGCAGAGACACCAATTAATCCTTTTTCCTTTCTCTATCTCTCTCTCTCGCTCAATCTCTCGCTCGCTTCCTCTGTTTCTCCAGAAACGCTGTAAAAAGAGATAAATCTGCCCCAATAACTACAAGCTCTTACTTGCCAGGGCAGCACAGTGGTGCCGGTGGTTAGCAGTGTGCACGGACTAATATGACTCAATCCTCTCATAAATAAAGTCAGGCAAGCTCATATTACCTGATTGGAGTTAGCATTTAAGATAATGAACATTTATTAATATGACTCAATCATTTCAGGAGTACTGTCAGGTTAGCTCATATTAACGGAGAGGTGTTAGATAATCTCTTATTAATTGGCTTGGGTTAGTCATTAGGATAATAAACATCAATGTGGCTAAATGTCATCTTAGAAATCCTGTAAGGTAAGCTTATGATGACTATCTGAAATGAGCAGCTGATCATCAAAACCATCAAACATTGCGTTTCTGACACTGCAAACCATTCAAGGCCATTTGAGTTCACCAGCTAAACTATCAGACTACCAGACCAGCACTAACTAGCTTCCAGCTTTCAAATAGAACATTTTGTAGTCTTGCTAACATCCAAAACACAACATATGCAGCTATTTGCCGTTTATGAAGCAGTACGTGTGTTAATACGCATATAAAACAATCACAGATGTACAGTCAGGTTAGCTATGTTAGCAATACTGTATTAGTAATACTGTAAAAAAAAAAAAAAAAAAAAAAAAAAAAAAAAAAAAAAAAATTCTACACCAGATATGAGCAGGTTGTAGTTGGATTGTGTACTTCAGCTACTGTTTACTTGTACTAATATGAGGTTCTATCTCCTAGGAAGATTACAAAGCACTTTTGTAAGTCGCTCTGGATAAGGGCGTCTGCTAAATGCTGTAAATGTAAATGTAAATGTAAATGTATTAATATTTTTAAAAAGGTGCGGGACTTTGTTCTGGAAGGTCCATGTACAACAAATGTATCCATTACTGAAACCATGACAGGGAAATTAGCTATATAATCTCATTTCCCTTGTTGGAGCTCAAAACTTCTCATCAAATAACAGCCCAGATTCAAAAACCTCACACCATTCATCACACCCATCAATCACACATACTTGCTCACAGAGTTCTCGGGAACAGTCCTGCCTCACGGGCACTGACACACAGAAAATGAATCGTTGGCCGTTGGCACCACGGCTATCTCAGTAGCAGCATGCAAGCTGGACACCAGTGCTGAAATGGCACTGATATACAACCTCATGATCTAAGAAATATCCATTTATGAAAAAATGGATATAGAATAGAATTTCTTAAGCTACGGTTGGAACTGCGTCTTTATCAGGCATGTTTGTAGTTATATTTTGAACCCTTTGAATACTTTATTATGACCTAACAGTAATGAGACGGATCATTTTCCTGTGATCAGACCCACAAGAATAAGTGTGTGTCACAAATTCTTATCTCTGAAAAAGCAGATCCTCCTCTACCTCAGCATAGTATGTTGCTGTACAATATAAACAACCTTCACCTCATATTTAAATACTGAAAAGAATGAAAGTTTGTTATTTGTAGATAGGAGGAAAGTCTAGGGTGAAGGCAGAAGTGAGGAGCCATTCACAACAGCAACTAATATTGTTTTAGGGGAATAATGATTCAAATACATTTAAGCACCTATCAATTACCATCCGATCAACGTCTGTTCGCCGTAACAACCAGGGTTGCAACCATGATAACAATTATAAGTAGGAAATAAAAATCCTGTACAGTGTTAGGATATTATAGTACCCCATATATTATACCAGAATTTGGACAAGGGGAGCTAGCAATATTTGACTGTGCTTCTAAAATTGACTGCTGGAGTGTCCTGGAATAAACAGGCTTTCAGCTCATTTTTTCAGTACAGGGAAATGTGTCAAAATATGCCATGCTACAGATGTGTCAGAGACTGGATGGAAAAGCTTCCTGATTTGTGCATGGTCATTAGCCAGCGTTTCGTAATAATAATGCCATGGTGGACAGGTGGACAGCCTTTGGCTTGTGGCCACAAGAGACAGACCGTCAGACATGACAGGCACAGACAGACAAGCTGGAAGAAAAAAAATACCACAGAGAAAGAAATTATAAACACTAACATTGCTGCACCAGGGGTTCTGAAAACTGAGCCAGGTGAGATAATGGATTATAGCAGAAAATGGCTGACAGTGAATGAGGGATTGTCCTTCTGTTCATCATTATCCAGTGAGGGGGCTGAAAAAAACAGAATAACCAAAACACATCCTAGAACTGGAATTATACAATATTCTAGCCCTGGGATGCCTGGAAGGGTGGGGTTACTCCAAGGGTATCTAATAGACATGGATCCAAGTGGCTGGAATGAAATTTGTCCAAGATAAGTGTGCATTAATCTGACAGGGAGTCCAACATTTCTAGCTCACTATTGTACCCTGAGCTTAGGGGCCCGGGTGTACCACTTGATGCTACTTAATCATTTGATTATCATATATATGTTAAGCTTGTCATTTAAGGCATACAGTGGCATACAGTATTGAGCAAAAGTCTTAGGCCACTGTTAGGTTTGTAGTTTTAGCAATGGTATAATGTCCATATATAACATACTGTCATTGACTGGACCCAAAGATTTCAAACTTGGATTCATCACTCCGCAATCCTCATATCCACTGATCTTCATTCCAGAGCTTTAGCATGTTTTCCAAAAAAGACCATTCCTGATCAAGCTTCCTCAGACTAGGGAGGGGTCAGCTTGGAATCTCGAAGCTGCCAGATTCTGCTACTGTGTATAAGTGCAAGGGGAGGTCACACTTGCCACTGTACTTGTCTATAGAAGCTGGAAAAAAATTATATACTGCATACAAATTTCTTGTATTTTCTGGTTGTATTCTAATAAAGAGACTGAGAAATAATTATACCATCGTGAAATCAATGGTGTTTCTAATCTATTAGTGGCCTAAGACTTTTGCACAGTACTGTATGCTACCAAAATGCTTTGGCTTCAGCACTGCTTACTAAAATCCTGAAGTAGTATAGCCCATTTACGATGGAATATAAATTGTATTGGGTTAAATATAAATTTAAACCCTTAATGTTCAACCTGGAATACATAATTCTTGAGGAGTTTAATACAAGTAAAAGTTTTTTATTTCTTTAATGGTTGTAGACTATTGTAGATGATGTCTAACCTTTCTGAATTCAAGGTGCACGGCCATGGAAGTTTCATCTTTTTCTGAGCTTACTTAAATGTACCGGTACAAGAAAGACGACGGACTAATGGTTCGCTGGAACATTAAGGAGTCCAGCACGCATCAATTAGAGTATCGGTAAGCACTCTTAATGGAAGAGTAAGTGATTTTTAAAGGCATGGGCAAGGACAAAGACTGAACATATTTTTATTCACAGTACCAACAACATGACAGGACAGGAAAAAAAATCTCTATTAAAACCAAGCTGCATTAGATGTACCTTTTCTCCATTAGGATTCCCCAGCACATAGCAACCCATGATGTGGATCAGGTTGGGCTCTGGGTTCACCTTGCTCATAAATCGGCTTAGGCGTTTCCAGAACCTTGGCACACACAAGGGGAGTGAGGAATGCAGAGTGAATCCAATACTTTTTATTACACGAGCCTTTCCACCGAATGGGTGCCATTTCCGTCCCCAGGACTTTACATGCATAGATAATGAATTTAATTAACTGTAAAAACATTTTATTACTCAGCAAATTGTTCTGCACAGTAATGCAATTGCAAAATAAGGTACATAATTTATTGTTGCTCAAAACTACATAGAATACTGAAAAATAGCATTTGTTAGCCATCCCTGGTCATTAACAGTACACTTTACATCGAAATACAACGATTAAAATCCTTCAGAAAACTTTTTTTTCCCCCATTGTTGTCACTCCATATCCAATCTACGCCTTAAACATGAGAAATTCATAATATTTTTATTTTTATATTAAGTCATGTCCCCAAGACACTCAGTCCTGTTACCCTAACATATTCCTACTTCTGAAAATCAGGGAACACACCACAAGTCACATGATCAATAGGAAGTTGTATCATCTGGATCTTCTGAAGACCATGAGAGGACCAAACGCAAGTTCTCCCTTATTGTGTCCTGTATATTGGATGATATTGTACTTATGACTGAATCTCAGCTAACTGTCCTGTTGCCAAATAATTTTTAGATGATATTTGCTTATTGTAAAATACGCATTTTTGGTAAATCATTAGAAAAAGCGTTTGAAACGACGCTGCGGCATTATGGGAAATGCAGTGGCGTGGCGAGTCCTGTGGTCACAATCAGTAAAAACTTTTATTCTCAGTCCACCGTCTCATGGATTCGTGCTACAGTGAAAATACAATGTTAGCTTCCTTAATGAGTGAGAACACAAAGCTACAACAAAATCAGAGTGAGAGAGTAGCAGTGATTTGACTTACTGGCTCATGTCTTCCTCTTTCTCAACCTTGGCAAAAGTTGCCACTTTATTCTTCAGCAGGTACAGATGCCCTGGTCCACCCTGACAGAGCACGTAAGAGAATTTCAGCCTTCACAAACTCTTACACACCGCAAGAACAGATTGCTGGGGACAGAAATGTCTCTGCGGTGAAGGCAGTGCTGAGTCACCATTTTGCTCTTTACCGCCTGTGTGCGCACTTTACTGTGTGTGTGTGTGTGTGTGTGTGTGTGTTCGTGTGTTAGACGCCCGAGTGGCTATATTTGTATGAGGATTCACCTGACAGAAGATGAGCATGCGCCAGATTTTGGAGCCTTTCCTGTAGGAAGTCAGTCTTTTCTCGATCTCCTCTACAGCACACAGGAGACAGGGGATTAACACTCACGGCGTGGTTACTCGTCCGGGGTTCAAGGTTAAGTGTTTGGATTTGAATAATTCAGTAGTTTGGTGGAAAGAAAGTGCACATTGTTTCCTCGTTACTCCAAATGCACGTTTGGTGTTTGATCGCTGTGTTTGCGCTGAAGCTTCGAATCTAACTTGGCTACCAGGTAACACTGACATCTATTTACACAGATAGACGTTTAGCAGGTGCTGTTATTGCCTCTGAATTGCCTTACAATGGATACGGTCTGACAATGTACAGGCCAAGCTATTGTGTTGCAGCTTGGTAGTGCTGGGGCTTGAACCCTGGACCTGCTTGTCCATAGTTCTAGCTTAAACACTGAGCCGCCACAGTCCCAGGTAATGGAGGTTTCTAATAAAATGGTGGAGATGTATTTAAAAGATTTTGTCTCATACAGCCCTCTTAGCTTCGTTAGGCTTGTTTCTCCAGTGCAAGACCACAGAAGACACCAAACACAGTGTATTACAGTACTGTGCAAAAGTCTTAGGCCACCATTAGATTAGATATTCCATTCTTTCAGCAACTGTATAATTATCATATATAATTATTTCAAGACTCTTTATTGGAATAGAACCATAAAATACAGGAAATGTGTATACAGTATTTAAAAAAGGAAAAATAAAACAGCTGATATAAGCTACAGCAAGTATTTAGTATTTAGATGAGCAATAGCAGCCTCTGGCAGATTCATCGTTATGAAACTTGATCAGGAATAAAATTTTTGGAATTGTAGCAGCCAGGAAACCACTTTTTCCGAAGGAGAAAAGGGGAAAAAGACTAACATATGAAGCTCACAAAGATTGGCATGAAGATCAGTGGAAAAAACTATTATGGATTAACGAATGGTGGAAATGTTTTGGGTCCAATCATCGACAACATGTTAGATATGATCATGACACAGTGCTAAAACAACATATCTAATGGATGCCTAAGACTTTTGTACAATACCGTACATTCTGACTACATTCAGGTTTAGAGGAAAAATGCCATTTTGATTCTACACCAATCAAAACTTTAAAGGTTTATCATACACACAATACACCACAACAAGGTTTTTAAGCTACAGTTTGTTCAGTGTCATCATTATCGCATTGCAGTGCAAGTCTGCATTGAGCAGCATGCAAGATGAACACAACACCATTCCACACAAGACACAGGCATAGCATGGGAAAAGACAAACGAAGACAGGAACACATACACAGACTCCAACCACACACACAACTACCTACCCAAAATATCATCGAATGTAGCATGCTCATGATCCTAGATGTAAAGACACCAATGTTGAGTGATTAAGAAAGAAATTCGAACGATACACTAAAGTCAGAATGACTTCTACAAGAGTGCAGTGTTTTGTATGCACAGGAAAATACTTCTGTCATTATGCTATAGCTTATGAATGGAAATAAAATATGGCTGTAGTAAAGACAATTTAGCTGCTGCTACTGTAAGAACTGGATACAGTGATTAACCTATTACAGAGCATTCAGCTGTGTGGACTTACGTAAAGTATGGGTATAATGGAGGGGTCGCCCCTGCGAATGATGTTCGGCACGTACTCTGCTTTAGGGACTTTAGATGATATTAACTGCAAAAAATAAACAAAGAACAAAATGCATCAATCTGGCAACATGTGTGAATCTAGTAAGCCTTATAATTAAGAAATATAATATAATATATATCATGGTTATGATTTGGTCGCTGGCACGAGCTGAAGGCGAGTGCCATAGATAATCACAGCCTCAAGTGCTCTGTTGCTTCTATGCAACATTCTTTTACAAAACAACATAAAGAAGCAAAATCAAAGCAGCCCTGCATTTCATACTGATTATGCTTTAATCGTGAACCAAAAAGTAGCTCCAAACAAATTAACTGTTGCTACGGTAACAATTCCCTACCCTGCTCCAACACAGTATGCTACAAAAGGTTTATTTAACACTACCAAGTAACGTTAGTTTGAAACTCAAAGTTCAAATAAGCGAAGGTTAAATGACACAAGGGCTAAAACTAACATTCATTGAGAATTAAACAATATTTAGTAATATATAGTTACTTATTAGGGTTATTACGTTATTTGTATATGTTTGTATTTAAACTTAGCAATCCCTGATGATCGTTTCCTGGCTCCACCAAGCTGAACAAGCCTGTTAACCATCAACTACTCATCTCAGCTGAAAGGTTTCATAAGAGTACCTATTACATAAATGCAAATTCAAATCCCATGGATTGTCCCATGTGACGTCTGGGTGTCTGCATACTTTTGGCCATGTTTGAACAGAACTCACCATGACTTTAGGTGGGATGAAGTCATCTCCTTCGCAAGCCAGCCTCTCCATCTCTTTCTCGTCCTCCCATCCCGTGTCGTCCCCGCCTCCCTCGTCCGCCGTAGAGGGGGACCCGTGCAGGTCTCCACCTACAGTGCGACAACATCACGACACAACGCACCACACGCGGGTCAGTCAGAGGCAGAGACGGAGAAAGAGCTAACTAATGACAGGTAGTCCAGACAGCTGTTTGGAAAGCACAGAACACCTGGCAGAGGAGAGAGTGAGACTCGTGTACAGATTCCAGACTCTTCCCATAGACGCACAACCTCTTTAAAAAGAGCAGGCGGCACAGAGAGACAAAACGATAACACACTACACATATAGGATATCACATGCCGACAAAGAATCTACAAAGCACACGCGCACACACACGACCCAAACCCTGAACACTCCAGCTGCGACAGATACTCACAGAGAGAGTGAGGAACACACATGTGGAGACAGAGCCCACTCAGAAGAAGACAAACAGACAGGGTCAGAGCCAGCAGCAGAGGAAGCACAACATTGTGTGTGTGTGTGTGTGTGTGTGTTATACAGATGTGTGTAGTGTACATTTTGTGAACTCGTTGTAATCACTTGGATTTTGGTACAGTCTTACAATCCAAGCAATTGTGGGTTAAGGGCCTTGCTCAAGGACCCAACAGTGGCAGCTTGGCAGAGGTGGGATTTGAACCCTGGACCTTCTGGTCCAGAGTCCAGTACCGTATCCACTGGGCTACCACAGTGTACCACAGTGTGTCAATATTCATTGACTTTGCACTAACCAGCCTTGCACACGGACACAGTTAGGCGTGGCAGTTTTCTCTGCCAAGAAGCGATACAAAAGTTTGGACCCTGCTTAAAGTTTTTTAAAAGTATTTCCAATGTGATATTGCTTTGCCTCTTCTGGAAATGACTGTTTCTTCAAGTGGAATCTACAAAAACTCTTGTGTATAGTCTGTGTGAATGTGTGAGTGTGTACATGTGTAAGTTGGACAGGGTACAGCGGTGGGTTAACAGGTTGACTCACTGTCTTTTTCGGGTAGCGAGTCTTGCTTGACCGGGGTCGGGTCGCTCCAGGAGCGGTTGAAGCTCTTCGCCCTGCGCTCTGCAAAGGCTAATGGAGGTGGAGAGATGATCACACACTCTCTCTCTCTCTGTCTCTCTCAACGACACACCCTCTCTCTAACACTTACGTCAGTCGAACATCTGTCACACACGACGGGACGTCTGGACCACCAACCACATGCTTCAATATCCACACACATTTCTCACTTCTGGATTAACGAACCGCCGCGTCTTTCTTTTGCTCACCCAGGCGCACTCGTATACACACTCAAACACAGCACACGCCGGCTTCAACCAAGACCTGGTTGCATTACTTTAACGATCACATGGGAGCCAGCGGGATCCCCTCCGCACACGCGCACCACCCACGCACTCACAAACAAGTGGTAGTCATGCACAGTGAATCACATTCCTATTGCAATCCACATGCATTTAACTGTCATGCGACTACAACAGCAGGCTCAAACCACACCACGGAAAAAAACCATGACCACAAATGAGGTCACACATGCTCTTCTTATGACGTGCATACACAGACAGAGAGGTGCTCTGACTCACTCTGAGCTTTCATTCTTCTGCTGCCCACCATTCTCAGGTGTTTCCGGAAATTTCTGCCCAAAAGATAAAGGAAAGAGGAGGATACAGAGGGTAAGTTTGATGATCTGATCAACACTGAACAAAATTAAATCTGTTTTCATCTCTTCAGTTTCTTTCTTCATTTCCCTTAGACAGATCCTTGTTTTAGTTTAGTCCTGCCTCTGACCCACACGCTTTATTTACCTGTGTCAGTCTTCCTTGATTTCTCTGGACACTGTAGAAACCTGGAGTTTCTTTGCTCAGGTTATTTTAATTGAATTACCCACTGTCTCAATTCTCTAGCTACCATTAGCGGCCTATGACCATATATAATTATTTCTCAGTCTCTTTATTAGAATACAACCAGAAAATGGAGGAAATACATATGCAACATAAAAAAAAAAAAAAATTTTCAGAACAAATGGCTTCCGCAGGCAATAGTCAGTATTTAGTGTGACCTCTCCAAAACAAAAAGTGGTTTCTTTGCTGCTACCCTTTTTATTTATTTATTTTTTTAAGTTTTTTTTTTTTTTTTTCTCAGCGATTTACATCTGATACCGTCTTAGCAATTACAACTGTTACTATCCAAGCAATTGTAGGTTAAGGGCCTTGCTCAAGGACCCAACAGTGGCAGCTGGGTAGAGGTGGGGTTTGAACCCTGGCTCTTCTGGTCCATAGTCCAGTACATTAACTGCTAGGTTATCACAGGCTCATGGAATGGTGGCTTAAGACTTTTGCACAGTACTGTATAATCGGCTAACAGCTACAGTAATCCCATCGAATGCTGACCTAAGACTTCTGCACACATACACACACATTTTATATTTTATATATATATATATATATATATATTTTTTTTTTTATACACACACACACTTTTTTTTAAACACATAACTTGATGATATTACTTCGAATGATTTTATAAAGATCTGTGGGATTAAACAGTCGTTAGAGAAATCACATATTGTCTGTCTGATTGACCAAGTTCTCTTAATTTTATCTTTCGCCAAACAAATCACTTAACAGCCTTGTCAGAGCTTGCTTCTTGCCTGTACACACCACCACCCTTACCTTTACCCATTGTAGTGGTTTGCAGGCCAGTCATGAGTGACTCCTCACTCCAACTCCCAATTATTATCATTTGACAGGAAGTCAACCTATTGCCCACCAACCCACTCATACACATCACAGCACCACTAACGCAAACGAGTAAAGACAAGGTGTAGGAGACCCGCTCCACTATAAATAGCATATCCTACAGCTACTACTGCAACATGATTACAGCGTAGCTCTGTGAATAATTGGCTTGGAGCTGATAAGAGTGATAGGATGAAAGCGAGAAGGTGAGTGTACAGAGGACGACATTGCCTCTGGAGACAGAGTAAATACACAGCAGTCACCCCGTCCTTTCTTGTCCCTTTTGTCGTTACCATCCATGAACATCACAGACTTGAATCACGACAATAATGAGGAGATGAAAGACGAAAGAAGAAAACGAAAAAGAAAGAAAGGGAATACATCCTTCATCCCCGTGGACCATGGATGATGAGTCACTTTCTTTCTCTAATATTTCACGTCTGATGTTTACCACAGTGACAGCCCCGTGGTATTTTATGCCTGAGTGATATTTCATTTAATATCTAAGACAATGGGGTTTCGTTGGTGTGTTTGGGGTCGTTGTGCTGTAAGGTGAACCCCCACACACCTTCTACTGCCCTCTTGAAGAGGGCTGCAAGTTTTCCTCAAGAATTTAGGTATACATGGCAACCTTCCGTTATAACCTGACCGACTGCCCAGATCCCACTGAAAAGAAACACGCCCACAGCATAATGTTCTCGCCTCCATGCTTCACAGTAGGTATGGTGTAATTTGGGTCCAACAAGTTAGATCTTGGCATCATATGACCATAAATACTTTACTAGAGAAGAGCAAATAAGAATCATAAGAGGCTTCTTTCTTTCCCATCTGCCATACAGGTCAGATTTGTACATTGTGTTGAACTCGAGATTGATGTCTCATGGACAGGCCAACCAATCTCAGCCAAAATGACTTGGAAGTCCTACAAAGTCACCACTGGGCTCTTATTAGCTTCCCTGGTCAAGATCCATCTTTTGAAGAACGCCATTGCTGGTGCCATGCACGTTTATCTACATAATGCTCTGAACGGTACTTTGAGGAACAGAAAGTGTCTGAAATGGTATCGGGTTCAGATCCCTGTAGCTCCTTCCAAGCATCCTGTTGATACCCATGATTTAGGATAGGCACTAGCAACAGTGGGTAGAGTGGGTTCATTTGGGACAGTGGTGTCTCAGCAGTTAAGGTACTCAGTCAAGCTGCCACCATTTGGTCCTTCAGCAAGGCGCTTAACCCACAACTTCTTGGACTGTAAGACAGTATCGATTGCAAGTCGCTCTGGATAAATGTTAAATTACACAAACGTAAATGAGCTCAGATTTCTAGATGGCTTACACATATGGAACATCTCAGATAAGCCGAGTCTTGCTTTTTTTACCTCAGTAATTCAGCCGGCTAGTTCTAGTCCAGTAATGAGAAGATAGCATGAATTGATTTTCCATAATCCTGAAAGGCATTTTTTGGTGAATAGTTCAGAAATGAAAAAATCACTTTTGATCACGGAGGAAATGAGTTTATCAAAGATCTCTCTCCAGCTGTCTGGGATAATCACTGGCAATATTTTGGCGGCAGATGAGAATAAGCTCTGCCTTATTTTAGGACTATCTATGGATTATTTTCAGCCTGAAGTAGTCACTAGACTTCAGCGTTCATCATCATATCCAAGAAATAGACTGCTTTAGAGTACGTGGCTGAGAGGTATATGGATAATAACCACTAATAGATGCGGCTCATCTTTTTTTTATATTATTTAACACCCACAGAAATGTAAATGAAACCTCCAGGACTATGCCAAGCCTTCTCTAGGTCTGTACGGTGTCTAAATTATTTAGCAGCCTGTCCATTCCACATTGTTCTTCCCCAGAATCAGCTCAGGCACCGTCCCTGTGGATGGCCATCTCTTCCACTCCCCTCCACCTGGACCAGTTCTGGTTATGTAATCATTTTTCAAATGTTCTTCACCCTGCAATGTGTCATACTCCCTTTGTTCTTCTCCTCTATCTTCATTACTAATGATTGTTTTGTGCTCTTCCTTTTTAGCGCACGCTGTCTGCACGGCAATGAAAGTTCATCACACTTTGCTCCTCTTCCAGAACTGCTAATGATATGTACACTTACATTTGAGAGACGCTAAATTACTAGGAGATAACAGCAGATGGTATTATCCAGAGTGGCATACAACTGATTCAGTCCTACAACCTACAATACAAGCAATTGTGGGTAAAAAGTCTTGCTTCAAAGCTCACCAGTGGCAGCTTTGCAGGGCTGGGGCTTCAACTCAGGACCTTCTGGTTCAGAGTGCCAATTATTCATAGTCATTATGAGCACACACACTAAACTCATTTTGAACTTAATTCAATTTGACTGACATTTGCACAGGTTTGCATAAGCGTAGCAATTCAGAATACCATCATAGAGTAGCTTTGTTTTTAAAAAGCAATTAAGGTCTGGTTTTTATCTGCTCACCTGTTTACCTTTCGTTTCATAAAGGGCAAAAGGTTTTCATAGTCGGTAAATAAGGCTGCGTAGGCTGTACTGTACCCATGGAAAAGCTCCCGAGGTGGCACATTCCAGTGAATGAACATTTAATTTGGATCCCATGTAATTATCACCCACACAATATTATATCTAACGCCTAATCAGAGCTGCTGCAGTCACAAAGATAAAAACAGATTGCAACACCGATCAAAACTGCACGGACAAAGAACGTCAGGTTGACAATGGCAATATTTCCGAAACAGGTATTTTAAAGATGTGTGAAATGCAAAATGCTCGTTTAATTTGTATTTTAAGGAACTGTGCTAGACAAGTTTATATTTAGCAAACTGCAAACACTCACTGCAGTGTTTGAAGGCATATACAGTGCCGCCTGAAAGTTTGTGAACCCTTTCCTGTATTTATACAGAGAAATTTTCCGTATTTCCGAATACATGTAATAATTTGACCAGAAATGTGATCAAGCTTCATCTAAGTCCTACAACCAGACAAAGAGAATCCAGTTAAACAAATGATGCAAAAACATTATACAGTCGTATGAAAAAGTTTGGGCACCCCTGATAATTTTCATGATTTTAGTTTATAAATCATTGGTTGTTCAGATCAGCAACCTGAGTTAAATATATCATATAGCAGATGAACACAGTGATATTTGAGAAGTGAAATGAAGTTTATAGGATTTACAGAAAGTGTGCAGTAATTATTCAAACAAAATTAGGCAGGTGCATAATTTGGGCACCCCAACAGAAAAATGACATCAATATTTAGTAGATCCTCCTTTTGTAGAAATAACAGCCGCTAAACGCTTCCTACAGCTTCCAGTCTGGATTCTGGTTGAAGGTGCTTTGGACCATTCTTCTTTAGAAACATCTCCAGTTCAGTCAGGTTTGATGGTTTCCGAGCATGGACAGCTCACATTTGTCTAGGGACTGAGATGGCCATTCCAGAATGTTGTACTGGTTCCTCTGCATGAATGCCTTAGTAGATTTTGAGCAGGGTTTTGGGTCGTTGGCCTCGGTGCAACTTTGTCACTGATTCTTGAACATTGTTCTCAAGAATCTGGAGATATTAACTGGAATATGCGATCCTCAACTTTAACAAGATTCCTAGTACCTGCACTGGCCACACAGTCCCGCAGCCTGATGGAACCGCTACCAAATTTTACTGTGGGTAGCAAATGTTTGTCTTGGGATGTGTGCCGCTCCTTGTTATGTCCAAATAACTCAATTTTAGTTTCATCAGTACACAGCACTTTATTCCAAAATGAAGCTGGATTGTCCAAATGTGCTGTAGCACACCTCAAGTGACTGTGGCGTGTCTGCAGAAAAGGCTTCTTCTGCATTACTCTCCCATACAGCCTCTCCTTGTGCAAAGTGTGCTGTATAGTTGAACGATGATTAGTGACACCATCTGCAGCAAGATGAGGTTGTAGGTCTTTGAAGGTGGTCTGTGGCTTGACTATGACTGTTCTCACCATCCTTCGCCTCTGCCTATCTGAGATTCTTCTTGGTCTGCCACTTCGGGAGTTCCTTAACTAGAACTGTGTCTGTGGTCTTCCATTGCGTCACTATGTTCCTCACAGTGGAAACTGACAGCTGAAATCTCTGAGAGAGCTTTTCCCTTTCCCTGAACCATGATGTTGAACAACCTTTGTTTTCAGGCCATTTGAGAGTTGTTTTGAGGCTCCCATGTTGCCACTCTTCAGAGAAGATGCAAAGAGGAGAAAAACTTCCATTTGGCCACCTTAACACTTTCTCATATTTGGATTCACTTGTGTATGTAGATCAAGGGTCAATGAGTTTACAAAACAAATTTTGTGTTCCAATAATTAATGCTAAAGGTATTCAAATGCAAGGGTTCCCAAATTTATGCACCTGCCTAATTTTGTTTGAATAATTACTGCACACTTTCTGTAAAACCATAAACTTCATTTCACTTCTCAAATATCACGGTGTTCATCTGCTATATGATATATTTACCTGAAATTGCTGAGCTGGACAACCAATGATTTATAAAGAAAAATCATGAAAATTATCAGGGGTGCCCAAACTTTTTCATACCACTGTAGTTTGTACAATTATTTTTTGAGCAAATCTGTCCAACATTAAATATCCCTGCTATCAGGAACTGGTACGACCTCCATGAGCCACAATCAACAACCAACAGTTTTCCAGTAAAGTGGGATCAACCCCGCAAAACGGACTCGAATAACTTTGGCCCATTGCTTCTTACAAAAGTGTTTCAACTTGGTGTTTCTGGAGATTTTCTTTGCATGAACTGCTCTTTACAGGTCCTTCCACGACATTTCTATTAGGTTAAGGTCAGGAAATCGACTTGTCCATTGAAACGTTACATTTCTTCTGCTTTTACCATTTCTCTGTTGAATTGCCTAGGCTCGCTGTCTTGCTGCAAGACCTACTGATTAAGTGGTTAAGCTTCCATACACAGACAGATACTCTGAAATTCTCCTGTAGAATTTGCTACGTTTCCCACAGTTTTTGGAAACATTTATTTACAGTAATTGCTGCACAAGGAGGTCCCGCCAGATACTGAAAGCAAAGTTTCACATGTATGTAATATTGGATCATTTTTCTCAATAAGTATATGACCAAGTATAGTATTTTTGTCTGGATTATTTAATTGGGTTCCCTTTATCTACTGTTAGTACTTGTGTGAAATCTGGTGTTTCTATCGGTTTCGGAAAATCGGGTTTTAGGACGTATTTATGCAGAAATACAGACCATTCTAAAGGGTGTGTTTTGCTGATTTTCACCACTGTAGAAAATCAGCAAAACATAATCTGTCCAAACCTTTGCAATTGACATGTGACATGCAAAACTTTAAAAGGATTTTAAAGGATAGACTGTTACAGGATGTACAGACATAAAAAGCATAAAGATTTTACTCACGATATCCTGCAGAACAGCATGCGAGAGCACAGCGAGAAAGAATCAGAGAGAGAAAGACAGATTACAACTGCTACATGGAGCGATGAAGTGTTTTGCATGGTGTGTGTGTGTTAGTGTGTGGGGGTGTCAGGGTGTACAGTAACTGTGTTCTTGTAAACTTTGAGTCATAATGCCATGAATGTGTGAATGTCACTAATAAGCAGAGAGAGTGTGCATACAGAGCCTACAGCGCCATCTGTACTGGGGTCAGTGCTCGGTTCGGCTCCGTGTAGGTGCGTGATGTTAGTGGGTGTGTGTGTGGGCTGTATGATGGGTCGCTCACGCCTGCATGGTGGTGGTGGCAGTCTGGAAGCTGAGCATGTTCTCTTTGTGGTACCACTGGCCATCTTCTGTTGGGGAGAAAGTGGAACAATCTGCGTTAGTGGATTGGTAGCGATGGTTTATAATGGTTTCTCGTGCTCAGGTGCCACACCAGCCCTCCACCACGGTGATGTTATGAGTCTTGAAAGTGCCTTCCAGCTAAGTCTGGAGTCACAGAGGTATATCACTGACGTGTCTGAGGGAGGTTGGCACTGCAAAAGCAACCTCTTCTGAGCTATGGGTGATGGTTGGGCACCTCATACATAGCAGGGGGGTTGAAATAATAATCTCTGTAGATACACAGACAGATCATCTCTGTACAGTTAGCATTTCGAGATTTTTCGTCTTGTTACTGCATTAACAATGTCAAATGGGAATCCAATAGAATCCAATACCCTGCCCATACAAAATAAAATCACTGCTAGTGGTGTTTCTGGTGCTATTTTGGGTGTTAAATGCAGCCATGATTGGCTGTGTCTGACAGAGGGGTGGCTAGACAGGGGATCCGTGACCCTTACCCAGCCCTGCACTGGACTGGCATGTCGACCGGGCATGCTTACACCTCCGTTCTCTGGGGACAGGCGCCACGACCCCGACCGAGAAAAGTGGGGGGAAAAAAAATGAAAGATAAAGCAGTGGAAAAACAAAAAACTACAGATATTTAGGATGCTTCTCATTAAAGCATCATATATTTTGAGTTCTCCCAGATATTAGATGGTGGCTCTGGCACAAAGAACACACACACATGCACATAAACACAGCTGTACTTCACAGGGGGTGAGAGAGGACCACAGAGACGAAGAGTGAGAGAGAAACACAAAGAAAATACAGACCACTGCACATCCAAACAAATGCCCCATGGCTGTTGCCCCCCTCCCTTTGATCTCCTCTCTCTCTCCGTTCCCTCTGTCCCCGTCTCACCTCTGTCTATAAAAGTCACCCGGTCCACACTGCTCATGCGTTCTAGGGGGCGCCGGTGCTGCTTGCCTGGCTCTCTCCCACTACTCTCCAGCTCCAGCGAGCCGTGGCTGCGGGACGGCGCTCCGGGGCAGAGGTCGCACGCCAGGCCGCACTCTTTGCCCTCGCCCCAGCCGCGGATGTTGTGGGCACTGACGGAGCTCTGCAGGGGCTGAGAGAGGTGGTGGTGATGGTGATGGTGGTGGTGCTGGTGCTGCGACGAACCTGCCCCGGTGCTCCCCGAAGCTCCCGCGGACGCTTGCTGCGGATTCGACCCAGCGCCGCTGTGATGGCGGTGCTGCTGCTGTGTGGGCGAGGAGGAAGTCGAGGGCTGGCTGAGGGTTTGAGATGAGTGTGGGTCCTGTGACTCCCTCAGGACGTCCAGCTCCAGGCTCTCCTTGCTGCCGTGGCTGCCGGCCAGCATGGTGCTCTCGCCGCTGATGGTGTAGACACGCGATGGCTGCAGCGAGCACTCCACACACTTCTGCTGCTCCTCCTCGGCCGAGAAGCTACGCTCCAGCGCCAGGCGGCTGGCGGAGGAAGCGGGAGTGGGCTGCAGAAGGCGCACCGTCGGGTTATTCAGACTGGGCTCGGTGACGCCGCTCGAGTCCTGCAGAGAGACGCTGTGGTGGTTGTTGTTCGGACCACACACGCTGTCCGGCGAGTCCGAGTCGTGGCCAATGAGGGTGTCGGCGAGTAAGTGGTCTTAAACAGAGAGCAAGAAAGACAGGACCAAAGAGAAGCAGAGATTAAGACGGATGAGGCAACGCTGCCAGTGTGGATAAAATTAACTAGTGCCTTAGACTTATGGTGAACGCAAACAGGGAAACTCTGAGGGGCCTGACCTGATCCGTTCCGGTTCTCAGGATGAGCGTGAAGGTACTCTCCAAATGCTCGGGCTGCTCTGCAAATAAACAGAGACACATCACACAGACCAGCCGCAGACTACATCCGTAATACGCAAGTCTGAGGTGCAAGGGAACTCCCCGGACAGGCCCTTAAACAACCCGGGATCCCTGGATCAACAAGAGTGGAAGGAATATAAAGTTAATCAGTTCATCACAGACCATAAGACATCAGCCTTTCTTATTCAGATGAACACACTATATAAAATAATGTTAGTACACAGTTTTAGAGTCTGGCAAACAAGTTGGACAGATTCCTAAAGGCTGTACAGACTTGTTGGTCGGCGATATGATGATTTTAGATCATGAACGATTCAAGTGATCACGACACCCGCCATATTAAACACTTATTACTTGTTTGCTGAAAAACAATGACATGGGATCCCAACGTGTAAGAAACAGACAACTCAACTGCTAATCCAGCTTACATGGTCCATGTTCTGCTTTAGTTCCACCCAAGTTGTTCTACCATCTCCAGTTCCAGCCCCACATCATTACCTTTTCCACTGAGGACACCAGATCCAACAGTGGCTCTGAGTACTGGACTAAATGAATGCCTATATGCAAAGGTTTTATGTTACTGGTTTTATGTTTAGGTTTTATTTATTTATATTTTTTACTCTCCATATTCTCCATTTTATTATACTCTTCATAATATTTCATTTTCTCTAACACATTGCATTCTTGTTTATTATGCCATCTAATTGCATTTTTTGGACACCAGAGGGCGCAGTACCACTCAGACACATATCCCATTCTCCGTGAGACTCCTAATTTCTTTTAATTGCAGTGGACTAAAGATTTTAAAATGTTTTTTTTTTTTATACAAGTAAACTAACTTAAATTGTTAAATTAAAAGGAATGTTTCACTCGGTTATTTAAGATATGGTGACCCGACAGTACGACATTTTGTTACAATTCTAAACCTAATGTTTCTAGTCAGTTCTTTAAATTACAGGAGACTAAAGTGTTTTTAAGTCCCCTTTTCAAGTTTAAGTGTTTTTTAAGTTATATAAAAAATGTGAATTGTTTTGCATTGTTTTGTTTACACATCAGAAATTAAAAAGAAATTGTCTTTGGTAGCCTAGGACTACGGTAGCCTAGCGGTTAAGGTACTGGACTATGGACCAGAAGGTCCAGGGTTCAAATCCCATCTCTGTCCAGCTGCCACAACTGCTTGGATTGTAATGTTGTGTCAGTTGTAAGTCGCTCTGGATAAGGGCATCTGCTAAATGACATAAATGTCTTAGCAAATATAAAATCAATAATCGTGAGGACTTGTCAATCAAATCGAATTGTGAGCAAAGTGTTTCGTTACACCCTATTACCCTGCAAAGTTTAGTACAAAACTATAATGTACTAAGCACCTTATTATGTACTAAAAGTACAAATGTATAACAGTGAAGATCTGAACTAGAAGAAAACGATTACATCATTTTTACTTCACAACAAGCCTTTCCCAAACTGGATATGACATCAGAGCAAGCGGAAGATTTTTGGAGCTTTTTGTAAGCGGAAGATTTTTGGAGCTGGATTTACTAAACTCTACAGTGAAGAAGCAGCAGCAGGGGGTACGTCACAGATCAACAGAAAACTGGGTGGTGAGGGGTATGGAAATGTAGTATACCGAAAAAAGCCTTGGACAATACTGCTGAGGCCAACAATATGCTCTCTACAAAGCTTCTGAACAGCTGATGGTGATGCAGGATGGTGCTAATTGAACTATTCTGCTGGCGGTCTCAAGAAATGGCATGTTTCCCAGCCAGAGAGCAGCCTCGGAGGGCGGCAGAATAGTCTCAATTCAATCTCCAAACAATAAGCCAAACGGGATGGAAATCCCCACTGGTTTAGCATTGTGAACATCAAAGAAAGTGAGCCAGTAATTAGCATGAACCTGAGCATCTGTAGCCATCTATCATACCCTAGAATCATGGGATTGAGCTCCAGATTGGCAAACATCTGCATAAACCCACTGGTGAATCCTTAACGACGGCCTGAGCCAACAACATTCACATCAACAAACAACTAAAGCAATCAGGGAGCGCACACAGTCAATTAGCAGTTTAGGACTCATAACCCATGTACGTCATTTATGGAAATTCAGAAGACCCTACAGAATCCTGTTGCACACATGTTGCTGTGTTGGCACAGGGACCAGTGCGGGTCTCTTGTGACTCATCGCTTTGTTAGAAGCTGCTCTGCATTCCAATTTCGTAGGAGGCCGAGCAGGAAGCTACTAATGAGGGCAATCTTTTTCTGTACTTCTATCTTACCCCTACACAATCACACACAAATCTACAAGCCGAAATCGGGAGTTTGCAACGAAACTGACATCCCCGTCTAAACACACACAGCGCCCACTACACTCTTAAAATTGCAGCCTCCTCCTCAGAAGCTGTCGCGCAGCCGGGGATCCCTGTAGCAGCGATTCCTACGCAATGAGGGCTGCAGCCTCGGGCTCTTTGAAACCACATCCTCAAATGGGAAGGCCGGATGACACTGCTCTCAATTATTAAAACTTCAGCCTACATGAGTCGGTGGTTTCTCCCAAGTAATGAGAGGCCAAATCAATCAGCACAATCTACTTGAAATAAAATTTTGTTGTAGCTGTAATGTGTGGGTAACCACCAATGGCAATAATTTAGACACCTTTTTGTGTACTAAGAAAACAAGTACAGTGAACCTTGGAATACAAACGTAATTGGTTCCAGGAGGCCGTTCCATTCGGATTTGTTGGAAGCTGAAATTCATTTCAGACACACCCCGAGGCTATTTGTACAGGTTTTACGGATGTACCAATGCCAATTTCGAGGTAAAAAAAAATTCAAACAGACTCTTCCATGTCTGAATTAGTCAAACAGAGGAGCGCTTGAATTTCAGTGTTCAAGATTAATCTTAAGAGCCTAATCTTGTTGTCTTGTTGAACCCTTTTGAGCCTGGTACCTCTCATGGTTCCATCCATACGAGTCTCTGTGGATTCACCCTGCCACTGTCACCTTTGTAATGCTCATTTGGTGGCTGGACTTTTGGTCCGTTTAAAAAACAGTTTTAAGACTATTTGGTCTCTTACTCAGTATCTCGATACTTCCTGCCACGTGTGACATCGATACACTGCAGCTTGAAGTTTTTATTCAGTTTTTAAAAATCCAATGCAGACCAAAAGGCTATATATTCCAAAATTTATCGAGCCGCTGTTGGAAACTCTAGCACTTTAGTCCTTCACCTCAGCAAAAAAGATGTGGTGGAATACAGAGTGTGTTTGAAATTATGGTCGTCTGATTCAGCGACATTAGCCAGTAGGGCCAGTGAAACAGTGAAGCCAAAGGCTCAGATATCGCTTGAAGAGGTATGTTTTCGTGGCAGCGACATTATGAAAGCGGTAACAGTCCGGAGCAATGATTAAAACACTGGATTCAACGCACGTCTTACCGGGTGAAAATACTGCAGCAAAAAGAAATTTTTTGTAATATTCTGTGTACTCCAGACAGCAGAATAAGCTACAAACCCATAAAAAAGCCCCTCAAAGAATCATGTGATATACCGTGAAACCATTATGATCTTAAAAAGAAAAATCTGCCACAAATGCACTAAGCACTAGTCCTTGTCCAGGCGAGTCTGTCACAGTTCCAGTTGGTTGAAGATGTTTAATGAAAGTTTAAGGACTGCTTCTGTAACCTGTAAGTGGCGGACTTCTAAGTAGAGAATAAGCCTGCAACACACAACGCTCCCTGCATCCATCCACCACCTCTGCCAGCACCACAGTTGGTCTGGAAGATACTGCAGGTAAATGATCTGTCAGACCGCCTCAGTCCCTCCCACAGACACAGCCTATTGCATCCATGCCGTGTCCGGCCAGACGAAGGCACCACTGAGGCCGAGGTCTCCAATTATTAGGTTTAAAAATGAATGAGTACCATTTCAAAGCAATACAACACACACATCTGTACAGAGCTACCACAGCCTCATATACTCCCACTCAATAGGGCCGAACCCCTAGTGTTTTATGCTGGTGTACAGACGGAAAACAGAGCTTTAATTGCAGAGCAGATCATTTAACACAGACGATGCTGCTGCAATTTATAGCGCACTAGCCTGTCGTTAGATCAACTTCAGCATGGAGCGATTACGAACAGATCGCTGTAGTAGTACGAGGCGTTGTTCGATGCATTTCCATTTAAAACCTGATTAATGCCAACAAGAAGCCCCACTGCCTGCCGAATGCCGACATTAATGATAGCGCAGAAGATGCCGAGTCTAGCGCCAGTCAGAAAGCGAGTGTTTAGGATCAGGCACAGCTCAGCTGACAAATGTTTTTCGCAAAGATGTCACAATGTGCATCACTGAGATCGATGATCATGCGTTCGGTTTATTACGTCACCGAATGTAATTACAATTTTTGAACACCAGAGGCTCCCATACGCATTAAAAATGTCTAATTTCTTTTAAGCCCAACAGACTAAAGATTCTTTTTGTTTAATTTTTATACAAGATATGGAGCCGTTGTAATGAATTGTTACTATTCAAAAATAAATATTTAACATATGGTAAGGCTACAATAGAGGATTCTATTTACAGAAACCTCTTCTTCTAGTCATTTATTTTAATTTCAGGGCAGTATAGTTGTTTTGTTTAAAACATATTCAAGAAAATGTGCAATGTTTGCAGTGTTTACATTTCAGAGATTACAAAAATTATTATTATTATTATTATTATTATTATTGAGGAGCGGTCAAATTTTTACAAGGAATTGGATCATGTCTTGATGGAGCCCTCTGGCCATCATATAAAGTCACATATATACAATGTCTGATATATACAATAGTCACCCATATTAACAACACTAATAACATTAACAATAATATTAATAGCAATAAAAACAATAATATTTTAAGTACAAATACTTTTGGTGTTATTTCACTGTTAAATAAAAGCTTTCCTGTTTAAAGCCCCAACCGTTGTGCGTTTGTGTATTCATGCAATGGCAGGAATAGCTTTGTACTGTACATATGCTGCACTGCACCCTGGTGGGCGGTGATAAGGTGTGAAAGAAACGAGGTATGGAAGATGACAGGAGCTATTATCAGCCCACACTGTTACTATAATCTCATTATGTACTGCGACATCAATGCCGCTGAGCTAGAGGTATACTGTGTGTGTGTGTAGAAAATTTACTGAAGAAGTAGTTATGGACCATTTAAAGTCCTTCCAAATTAGAACAGGAAATAAACATCTGTCATATACTGTAGATCTTATTCCTGTCTGAATGACAGAAAACTAGTACACCCAGACACCTGGTGACAGAAAAGAGAATCTCAGTCATGAAAGCAGAAAACAACAAAGTTCTGTTAGTTTTCGGTATGTGTTTCTAGTGAAACACACGCTACAAGAAACAAAGAACGGAGCTGCTGTATTGTACAGTACAGGGCTGAGCTAACTTTTCATATTGTGTTTTAATTAATATTATTGTTCCAAATTTTGAAAATTGTCCAAAGTATCTAAACTACTATGTGACTAGGGTAATGTTCGGGCCATTTTAGTCAACGTCCTGTTTCACAGAACGTAATATGGACGTTAAACGGTGCACATCTGTATCCAAATACACATAAAGCAAGCAAGCAATGAATAAGTATGATACTAGGGGGCGCTGTGGCTTAGTGGTTAAGGTTCCGGACTACTACACGGAACGTTACGAGTTGAAATCCAAGTTTCTCCAAGGTGCTACTGTTAAGCAAAGCCTGAACATGCTTGAAGGAGAGACTTATTATAAAATAACCGCCCTGATCCTTGGGATCTGCCAAGGATCAGCTTCTTCTTCTTCTTTCGGCTTCTACCTTTATCAGGGGTCACCACAGCCAGTTACCCGTTTCCACCTCACCCTGTCCTCCACGTCCTCTACTCTCACCCCAACTCCCTGCATATCTTCATTCACCACAACCAAATAACTCCTCTTTGGTCTTCCTCTCCGTCTCTTGCCTGGCAGCTCCATCGCCAACATCCTCCTACCAATATATCCACCATCCCTCCTCTGCACATGTCCAAACCATCTCAGTCTTCCCTCTCAAATTTTGTCTCCCAATGTTCCAACCTGTGCTGTCCCTCTGATGATCTCATTCCTAATCCTGTCCACCCTAGACACTCCTAAAGAGAACCTCAACATCTTACTGCCAAGGATCAGCAAAAAGTGAAAGGATTCCTTGAAAACCTCAAATGTTGAAAAGGTTCATGCAGATTCACGAACGCCCGCATAAACCAGCAGGAACATTGCGCTTCATAAACCATTTATCTGGTTAATGGTCAATTAAAGTTCATTTATACTAGAAGTTCAGCACGAAAACTTCATATTGTAGAATGTTATCTCCAGACATCATTTTCTCCGAAAGGCTGCTAAACTCCGTACGTTACGTTCTGCAGCGCCATGCTGAGGATGGACTCCTGAGGAAAGCAATGGCTCAGTAGGACGCCGGCAGAGTTCACCTATTAACACACAACCTAGAGAAAACACACCTGCACGCTCGCCGAGAGAACTGTTTTCATGCAGCGCTCTGTTCTTTCACCCCACAGTTCAGCTCTGCTGGCTCTTTGAAGGCACGCGCATGTGAGCACTTCCTACCCATCCATCCTTTAAATAAATCATGATTTACTGCTCTTTATAGAAACCAACATGGCAGAGCACATTAAGAATAACAGGACTGCATGCAAAGGGATACCAAACAGAATGCATTAGTAAAGAGGAGCAAACCAAGTTTACGCAGATCCAAATTGAAGCTCATTTGCACTATTAAACGATTTGCACCGTTACACTATAACACTGGTTATCTTAAGTTTTAGATATAGCACAGTGATCATTCAGGGCTTGAACAGATGATAACACTTTGGGCTAAAATATTCATTCACGTCCAGGCTTTTATTCCCATTATTTAGATTCCATCAAATACAAAATAAAATGTTTAAAAAAACCACCATTTATTTTTGGAGTTCACAACTTGTGTGTGGATGCTGGGAATGAAAAATCAGCCATGCTCTACATTTCCTGATTCACCAGAGTCTTAAGACAAAGTCCAACATTTGAAACAGATATATTAAAGCACCGCTAGTGCGGTCAAAAGACCGCAGTGTCTTCAGACAAGGATGCTGGTATTGACACAGTCGCTGACAGTGCTTTGAGTGGTGCTGAAGAAGTAGGCCGTTATTACGTTAAGCAATGATTGCTTGATGTAATTGAGACAAGGACATTTGTTTTATGGTCAAATGTTATTGAAATAGGCATATTTCTAAATACTAGAAATAGGTAATTCCATGACTTGTTTCCTCTCCTAGCAGTCATATTTTCATGTAATTAATACATTATACATGATTTATAGCTCTCAGTGTCTCAGAAATTATATAAGGTGCCCGAACTTGAAAAGATTTGTCCTTTATGACATCCCCACGATGAATGGCCTCTTTCACTCGCCTCCTGAGGCTGAATGTCACCACACGGAGACGTAAGGACGCTAGAAAAGCTCTAATAGCATGTTCTAGGGCAGGGGGCGTTGACACAGCATTTGGGACCTTCCTGCAGAACAGAGCACCAATTAAAATGTCAGCTCCTCTCAGACCGACGGTCCTACAGCGCTGCCTAATGACGTCTGAACCATCCCTCACCCACACGGCTCTCACTTGAGCACACACACAGACGCGTACACACCCAGGTGCAACAGTGTCAAAGGCGTGATCGCAATGTCAGAGCCATTCTGAAACGTGCATCATTTCATCCTGTAAACCTAATTACAGTGCACTCGCTAGTCTTTAGTGGAGTGTGGGAGAAAACACACACACACACACACACACACACACACACACACACACACACCGATCTGGGTAGTTCGGTTGTTTATCCTCTTAATGCCTGCAATTTGGTCTCCTCACAAGTTAATGATTAGATTTTGTTCAGCAGAAAGGTGTGGAATGTTCCACATGAAGGAGCATTTTGCCATTTCGGAGCGTTAACACTGGATCTGGCTGAGCTGTACAATACATTTCTGTTAACACAGTGATATTTTACACCTGCCCAATGCTTTGCAAGTCCCCCTCATGAAGCCAATGCTATGACCTGTCAAGGTATGGATCCCACAAGACCTCTGGAGTTGCTCTGTAATATGTGGCATCAGCAGAAAATCCGATAAGTCCTGTGTAATTTGTGAGGCGGACAGTCCATGGATCTGGAGTGTTTGTCCGGCAAGTCCAACAGATGCACACTGGATTGAGATCTGGGGAATTTGGAGACCATTTCAACACAACGAGTCCCTTTGTCATGTTCCTCAAACCATCTGCGATCAGTTGTCAGTGTGGAAGGGTGCGTTATCCTGCAACGTTTAGATAGATGGTACATACAGCCACATGTATGCCAGGACCCATTGAATCCCAACAGAACATTGTCCAGAACATCACACTGTCAGTGTTACTCCGTAGGTTTAATGTTAAGGCTGACCAGTGTAGATTATTACTACATGCCATCTCAATACATTCCAAGCCCATGAGTCCAGCAGTGGCACCTTAACAAAGCTGGGACTTAACTCCACCACTTACTAGTCAACAGTCTAATACCTAAACTGTTGAAGTACCTCTGTTGCTTCTTGCAGGCAAATGCCATCTTGGCTTCATCCTGTGCATGTAAAGTACTGTGCAAAAGTCTTAGGCCACCACTAGATTTGTTGTTTCAGCAACAGTATAATAACCATATATGACAATGTGTATTCATTCCAATCATTGTGAACTTTAGCATATCTTAGCCATTTAACTCTGTTCCCCTGCTGTTATTGCTCAGGTGTAAGAGGAGGTCACTAAATAATTGGCACTGTAGCATATAGAAGCTGTTTTTTTCTATTTGTGTTCTAATAAAGAGACTGAGAAATAGTTATATGGTCATTATACCAGTAGTAAAACAATTGGTATATCTAACCTAAGAGTTACCTTTTGTACAGTATTGTACATCATTTGTTTGCTGTATAATATTCAGGGTTACACCATTG
This sequence comes from Ancistrus triradiatus, assembly GCA_025084515.1. Taxonomy (NCBI): domain Eukaryota; kingdom Metazoa; phylum Chordata; class Actinopteri; order Siluriformes; family Loricariidae; genus Ancistrus; species Ancistrus triradiatus. The sequence continues at coordinate 329,784 of JAJAGP010000096.1, forward strand.
ATAATCCCACTAAACTGTAAATATTAGGCTGTCAAAAACCAAACATACTATGTGTGTCTCTTCTCTGATATCAATCATGAATATGTATGTCAGCTCCACTGTCGATGAAGCTGATAACTGGGTTAGGATTCTCGCTTGCTGCTAGCAGTCTCCCAGAGGTGTTCGGCTTCGGCACTCAGCACAGATGTCTGGAAAATCTGGAGATTGAAAATTTAATCACTCTGGAACCTTAGACCTAAACACTAGGAGACACTCACATGAGCCTCTCCTCATGCTAATCTCCCCTTGATAAACACAAAGGGGTTTCAATAAAAACCCCTTAGGGAAGCTGCTAACTGAATCCAAATGCACTTGCACACAAACGCAGGTATCAAACCAAATGGCTCCAATGTGAGGTGGCAGCGTTTCCAACAAATCCATGAACATAATCCTTCCCACTAATACAGGCGTTTAATAAACAAACACAGCATGGCGGAAGTGTTACCAACAAACCCATGTCTTACATGGATTTAATGCCTCTTGCATTCATTTGCATTTAGTCGTTTAGCAGACGCTCTTATCCAGAGCAACTTACAATAGGTCATGTCTCATATGCTACAGATGTGGTGGCTAAAGATTAGGTTGACATATTCCTTTAAAGGATCTCCATAACTTATATCAAACACATGCATCAGTTATTTTTCAAGGTACAGCTGCGAGTTCAAGTGATTCAGCAGATACAAAAGAAAAATGGTTGCAGAGGGACTACAAACCAGAACTGCATGAAAAGAGCAGAAAATATGTTTGAATCCCCAGCACATAAACATTGTACCTGCATTCCCTGGCTGGTATTTCACCATTTATATTACATTTTCTGAACTTACAGTCAAACACGAGCGAAAGATAGAGCAGCAGCTCCAAGTGGCTGAAACTGGCTGTCACTATTTGCACAGTACGTCATGGGCTTATGAGGCGTATAGAGGAATGGAGATCCTCACTGATGACTCAGCCTCTCTGCACATACACCAGGTTTGATGGGCTTTGTGTAAAGAGCAAAAGGGGGCTCTGGAATATCTTTGTGGACATCCATATGCAAACAACACTACTGCTCCGAAAAGTCTCGGCTCTAGTTGTCTCCCAACCCAATTCCATTGCAAATTCAGAATAAAATGTTTATATAGCGCTTTTAACAAGATGTTTTCATAAGTAGCTCAGACGAGGCAGTGGCAAAGACCTCTCAGAAGGACCAGACAAAAATGGTGAACCCATCCTTCTCTGTGTGAGACCAGGCAAAAGGTTACATTTTCTAATAGATCTTGTCTAGACAAAAATAATGCAATAATCGAAGACTAAATCAGGGATTATCTACTTGCCACTGTAAGCGGTCTCTGAAAAATTACAAAAATTTTATAGGGAATATAGAGCAATCCACCATGCAGGTTCATTCTTGTCATGGAAATCCAACACCACCAGTCGATGGATGCAAGTTGTAGGGAGGCACCCACTAACCAGCAGCATCTCTCTGGGAACGTCTAAATACTGGGGAATTGGCCAGGACCAAACAGATACAGGTCTGAGCTTACTGTATACTTTACTTCCATTTACTGAGACTGGAGGTGCAGGGTGTACAGGGTGTAGTAGACATATGAAAGTCTAAAGTCTGAGTCTTGTCAAAAAAAATTCCTTTCCCCAATCAATTATCCAATTAAAGTCCATTTCTGAAGCCAACGAAAGAAAAGGCTACAAAAGCAATTTTAATAACCAGTGTCTTCACATCTAGATCCCACGGCAAGATCACGTCAAGAACACAATATAACAATATAAACAATATACAATAGGGAGGGCTTTGAAAAAGTATTTAATACTAACAGAACCTGTAGAAACCTCTAGACTAGGCTAAAGTCCACTACAAGAACATGTTGAACAGAATGATGTTAATGGAATGACACTACTTTTCAAAATTTGTTTATCTTCAGGCGTGATGTTTTTGTCCAATATCATGATTCAGATCAGCACCAGACCAACTTTCTGAATAATTGATACAGTAGACTAGGGTTCACAAACTTTTCCTTCCAGCTCCTAACCTGATTATGATGTTTTGTGCATCGACATAGAATCTCTTAATTCAAAATCACATTGCATCCAAGAATAAATAGCTTTACCCATCCTTGTCTGGATTTATGACTCACCGGAAGGTTAGAAGCAAATGTCTCATTGAGATCAAATAAGGAAGGCTGCAAGGAGGGGGATGGAGGGGATGGGGGAGTACCGATGGACATGAGGCAACGTGGCTCGGACAGGAACCTCTTCACAATGCCACAAAGGAGAGGTTCTGTGCGGGTGGGAGAGCAGTCAGGCACAGTATGTGTGGTAAAATGAGAAAGAATAGACAAAGTTGTTATGACCAGTGGGAAGGTCTAAAATAGATGGAGTAGTGTTCAGCTTCGAAGACAGTGTGGGTAAGTAAACTTTGATCCTGCTACCTATTACCAGAGGACAGTACTCCCACAGCATTTTCACATTTCTCCATGACCAAACATTCAAGGTGGGAGATTAAAAGAAACGATATAAACCTAACTCGGTGTTAAGATGGAGCAGCATTCAAGTTCAAGTCTCAAGTCTATGGGGTAGCCTAGCGGGTAACTATGGACCAGAAGGTCCAGGGTTCAAATCCCACCTCTGCCAAGCTGCCACTGTTGGGTCCTTAAGCAAGGCCCTTAACCCACAATTGCTTGGATTGTAAGACTGTACCAATTGTAAGTCGCTCTGGATAAAGGCATCTGCTAAATGCTGTAAATGTAATGTAAGTCCTCCCTAGGCACTGCACAGACAATTCTAAGAGAGTGATCATATCTGCATCAGCAGTCCCTGTCAGCCAAAAGTTGGTGGATGGATACAGGGAGCATAACCTGTTCCTCCATGGAGGTTCATTCTTACTTAGGAGATAAGAGTATTGGACATTTGAACCCAAGTCAGTTGCTGCACATCTTCCATGAGGAGTTGTGAAACAGAGAACCCACAGAAACACTGAAGTCTCTTTAGCAGTTGATTCTAGGTGTAATTATAGAGTAATTTCAGCTGGAGATAATCTTTTCCAGATTTTTCAGTATTGTATTGATAAATCTGTTGATGCTGCTGATGGGTATAGACAGTAGGTAATCTAAGGTGGCATTCAAAGGGGGCAACTGTATTCATTATTCAGTAGTTTTTAAGTTATTAAATGATTATACCAATGTGCTATTTAATTTTGTTCCCATGAACAATACCACTATGATAAATGCATATAGAGAGTATAAAGTTAGTTCCAAACATTGAATCGATTCAACTAAGCACAAAAATTGAAATCCCAAGAGGAATATATTATCTTTGCATGCCTGGAATGTTGTCAAACTGCACAGTAACTTGTGAAACTTGTGTGTTAACATGACAGAATCTGTTGTAGAAAATTAAATAGCAAAGC